>CM069308.1:5822282-6224782 GCA_035609425.1 Epinephelus awoara
ACAGTAACTGACTTTGCATTAACTCGGCAGCTGTGGCTCAGAAGTAGAGCGGATCGTCCATAAATCAGAAGATCGGGGGAGGCGATCCCTGCCTCCTCCAGTCTGCATGTCAAGGTATCCTTGGGCAAAATACTGAACCCCAAATTGCTCCCGATGGCTGTTGCATCGCTGTGAGTGTGTATGAATGGATACTGAATACAGGTGGCACCATGTAAGGTAGCCTCAGCCACCAGTGTGTGTGTGTGTGTGTGTGTGAGACCTGTAGAGTAAAAGCACTTTGAGTGATTGGACGACTAGAAGAGTGCGATAAGTGCAGTCCGCTTACCATTAATTGGGATCGAAAGACCAACCCTGGAATTCTATAATCCAATCATTTTAATTACTCTTAAATATAATCCAACTTTGATAATATGATATTCATGCATTTTTCAAATGATCCTCAAATATAAAACTTATTTTTTCCTTGTCACACTAATTTGTCACCTTTAACAGAAGTCACAAAAGACTAAATATGAGTTTGTTCTGTGGTGAGTTTGAGTTGGAATAGAAACCATGATTAGAACAACCATTGTTTTAAAAACTGTACACTGAGCTGTGTATTAAGACAGCAGGGGCGCACAGCAGACTTGGTCCAGATCTGTGCTCTTACCTCCAGCTTTGATGAGCGGCAGGAAGTGGGTCAACATGTTTCTGGTGGCGAAGAAGTTTGTCTTGAGGGTCACCTCTGCCTGGACTCCAAACGGAGTCGTGTCTGCCACTGAGGAGAGAGAGATGATGTCATTGTCACCTCTTTATTAATAATCACCTTCAATTCATAGTCGCAGCTCCAAATGACAGCAAAAGGCAACCCTACTACTAATAACTACTAATCTATCACGAAGAGTAATAGTCACAGTTGTATTATTGACATATTTTGACATTACCGTGTGCATGGCTCCAGTGCAGTATAATACTATACTAATATATAATTGTAACTCTACCTTTGAATGCAATCCCAGCATTATTGATGAGGACGTCCACTCCTCCGTACTTCTCTTTAAAGTACGCAGCAGCCGTGGTGATGCTGTTCATGTCGTTGATGTCCAGCTGGTGAAACATGGGCTTCAGTCCCTCCTCGCCCAGAGACTTCACTGCTTCCTGACCACGACCGCTGCAAAAAGAGCAAAAAGTTTGAATATTATTATCATTATTATTATCATTATTTTGTGTAATGTCATTTTGTGTCTGTAGATACATGTACAGCCTGTTTTCTGTTCATATGAATGTTTGCCTGACTAAAAACTTGCAGATCAAAATGTTGCACGATATAAATTTGGGAGCTTAGAAATTTCAGTGTACAGACCACCTCTGCTTTCCCATAAAATAATAATTCCTCACAACACTAGTGTAATTGTTGTCCCTTTCATCAGTCAGGTTTCTCTGCTGCAGCAGCTAATATAAAAAAATTAAAAAGGGCTTTTTGCAAAGTGAGATCAGCCCCATACATCAGCCCAGTCCAGGTGTGACCAGGTGATCTACCTACACATCTCTGGCGGTGAGGTAAACGTCTCCTTGATACTGCTTGCAGAGCGCTCGGACGATGGCCAGGCCGATGCCCTTGTTACTGCCCGTCACCACAGCAACCTTGGCAGACATGGTCTGTCTGAGGAGAGACATCAGTGTATTAATTAACTCACATATTATATTAATAATTTACAGTTGAAAAACAAACTCAAGCAGCACAAGCTTCATATTAAACGTACACACAGCTGAGAGAGCAGGACCTTTCTGTCTCTCTCTCTCTCTCACACACACACACACACACGTGGCACTATGTGTCCATTATGTTATCAGCCATGGAGGACATTCAAGTCAGATTTGCTGAGTCATGGTGCTAATTTCAGAGACAGAGAGCACTGTGACAATTCTTCTTTAAATTTTCTACAGCCTATTACAATTTAACTTTAGAAACCAATCACTGGTGAGCTGTTATTAATCATAAAAACAGACACTTTTTAATCTGGTGAAACATTAAAAGTGGGAAGTTAATGGGTGATCATGTAAAAAGCTTTAAACTGTAACATGAGATGGTCTAACACCAACATTATGTCCACAGTTTCATCTTGAAAATTACTATAATCTAAAATAATCATTTATTAAAAATAAAAAACATTTAAGGATAAAAGTGCATAGTCATGCCATCAGCACGCGCGCAACTATGACCTTTTGCCCTGATGCAAACTTCCAACGATAAATGCAAACTGGTTTTACAGTCAAACGTGTCTAATGTAACTGGAGTGTGAACCTAACCTACTGTATATAATTGGCCATTTAAGACAGGAAGTAGCTTATTTCATAACATACTCATTTTAAAGAGAGGACGTTTCATCATCGTGAGCATATTTCAGTTAGGTATGTAAATGAATGCAAACACATTTTTATGTTAGCAAGCTGCACGCTACGTAACAAGGAGATAAAATGGAGGTTTCTTACTTCGAGCTGGTCTTGTAGTGTTGAGTGAACCTGCGGTGGCGGAGCTGCAGAGGAGAGTCAGATGTTGTGCAGAGAAATGGCAATAAAAACAGGGAGGAAAGCTGGAGGTCTACTGCGCAGTGTCAGTGCGCATACCCGGAAAAACATGGAAACCACGTGGGCTTGGGCACCAGCCGTGGAACCAAAGGAGCTGCCGGGCAGGTTTTGTCTTTCCCATGATTGTTTCATATTTGTTCAAGAGCCTTTAGCTAGTCCAATTTATCTGTAATAGTTTTTATAATTTATACAATTTTAAGAATATTTTTAGATTGTGGTAAAGATGTGATGTCAGTGTTTGTATTTTGTCCTGTTCCAAGTATGTCCTTAATAACTAATGAACATTTTGAGTGTTTTAATTTTGAAGTTTATTTATTGTATTTGACATGAAAGCACTGTAACGTTATAATTAAAAATCATCACACTGTAGAAAAGCAGGGTTTTTGTCAGAAAAGCATTTTATTTTCTTTGATTTCACATTTAATCAATTTCATTCAGTTAAGGCAAGTTTTCCTTTGTGCATGTACAAAATATAAAAATGTTTATTCTAACAAAGGCAAAGTGATGAATTAGAGTGTTATCAAAACACCAGGAATTAGCTGGCACTTACACAGATTGATTATTGCTGCATGTAAACCAATAAACACACACACATCACATACATCACATCAGTGTCCCCTGAAATACAAGTTATTTTGGTTCTATGTCCATCAACATTTGGTTAAACTGCTGAACTCTGTGTTCCTTTAACACTTTAAATGAAATAGTTTTTCCAGACTGTGGTATTCTTGCGTCAAATCTTTCAAATAGTGGACTACGTTTCTTCTTAGATAGCAAATCAATGTTGTATGGATGTTTTTGGCCATTTAGGGTGGAAGTGGAAATGCTGACACTCTTTCATCTACTCTCATACACACACATACACACACACACGCAGGTCCCTTTAGCTCTTTTACCACTCCTGAACTACTTTATCAGAGACAAATTTTCCGTGAGGCTCTGTGTCTCCAGGTGGCAGCAGTGCCAGGTAGACTGGCGTGATAGCGCCCTCATCTGGTGATTTGGGGGCTTTGGGACCAGCCATGTCAGTGCGCACCCAACCTGGACAGCAGGCATTCAGCAAGATCTGTCAAAAATAATAATAAATGCAACAAAAATGTATGTTAGCAGTGAAGCTTTCACTGGAAACAAAACCACAAAACTGTGAATAAAATCCCTCATTTTCTAATTTGTTGGTGACACTGCCCACCCTTCCTGTATTTATGATTTAAATTAATGTTAGGCCCTTCAACAACAAGGTGAGTAAAATGTTTTACAGAACACGTAAAGGCATTAAGACAAGATATGAAAGAAACACGTGATAAAGAGAAGCTAAGAGATGATTAAAAGTTGTTATATTTCCGTGATTACCCCGTCATTTGGCCTCTCCTTGGACAGACGACGAGCCAGGATCATGGACAGGGTCTAAACACACATACACAGACATAATTACTTCTTCTGTGAAAGGAAGTGAGGCATTACAGAAGCACTGATCAAATCTTTGGTCCCTGAATTCCTTTCTTATCCATTGTAAGATCTGCAAACTTGAGCTACAGCTCCACAGGTGCAACAGAGAGACTGCTGGGTCTTACCGTCACTCCAGTCTTAGATGTGCCATACGCCGTATCAGGCCAACCGCCCTTCTTCTGATCGCCCTTCTTGGCCTGGTCAACGAACTGCTGCATCAGTCCTACCAGCTCCTCCTCTGTGATGTCCTCGCTGCGGAAACGTTGCTGGAGAGCTGGGGAGCACTGGTTCAAAGTACGGGAGCCGACGAAGCTGGAGACATTCACCACCCGACCTTATAGACACACACACAGAGGATTTTTAAAGCTTTTATCTGCTTACCAAACTTCAGGGGCACACAGCAGACTTGGTCCAGATCTGTGCTCTTACCTCCAGCTTTGATGAGCGGCAGGAAGTGAGTCAACATGTCTCTGGTGGCGAAGAAGTTTGTCTTGAGGGTCACCTCTGCCTGGACTCCAAACGGAGCCGTGTCTGCCGCTGAGGAGAGAGAGAGAGAGAGAGAGATGATGTCACTGTCACCTCCGTCTCAATAGTCACCCTCAATTCACAGTCACAGCTCAAAACAACAGCAATAAAGTCACATCATGGGATGTCTTGTCTCAGTGAGCGTCTATCCTTCTTTTATCAGTGTTATTATTTATTTAACAAAACATAAAATAAATTATATATAAATATATATAATAAAATGTAAAAAAGTGATGAATGATTATAATAAAAGTAATCTTAAGGCTGAGCAAAACTTTGCTCAGCTGTAAACTTTTGCACATTCCCTGGTTAATAATTTTACACATCCTACATAAACAGCTGTTATTCTGAAACAGCTTTATTGCACATATTTGCTATGTTATAGTCCTTTTTCACATTTTTATTGCAACTTTTCTATTCTTTATTTATGTTACTGAGTGTAACAGTACTTTGCCGAGTTTGTCTTTTTATTCCTCTTAATAGGTTTATTGTATGTTTAGTATAAGCACCAATAAATCCTATTCTGATTCTGATTCTGACAATGAATGGGATTGTCATTTCAGCCATAATTGTGCAACCCTACTACTAATAACTCCTAATCTAAAACTAATGATAAAAGTAATTATGGGTAAATTATATTATGGTATGATTTGAATAAGACTGGAATAAGACTGAAGATCAATGCTGCTGGTGCTAATAGTATCCCGTATGTCAGAGTAATAGTCACAGTTGTAATACTGACATATTTTGACATGATTGTGTGCATGGCTCCAGTGCAGTATAATATTATATAAATATATAATTGTAACTCTACCTTTGAATGCAATCCCAGCATTATTGATGAGGACGTCCACTCCTCCGTACTTCTCTTTAAAGTAAGCAGCAGCCGTGGTGATGCTGTTCACGTCGTTGATGTCCAGCTGGTGAAACATGGGCTTCAGTCCCTCCTCGCCCAGAGACTTCACTGCTTCCTGACCACGACCGCTGCAAAAAGAGCAAAAGTTTGAATATATTTTCACTTTATGGTTACTCTTGTAAGACAATGACATGTTGGCCTCACTTTGAACCAGTGTGCTTTAAGTGTTTTTTAAGTGTTGATAAAAACAGCTTTGGTTTTTCAGTTCAGTTCAAAAGGTTGCAGACATATAAACTTGGGAGCTTAGAAATTTCAGTGTACAGACCACCTCTGCTTTCCCATAAAATAATAATTCCACACAACACTAGTGTAATTGTTGTCCCTTTCATCAGTCAGGTTTCTCTGCTGCAGCAGCTAATATAAAAAAATTAAAAAGGGCTTTTTGCAAAGTGAGATCAGCCTCATACATCAGCCCAGTCCAGGTGTGACCAGGTGATCTACCTACACATCTCTGGCGGTGAGGTAAACGTCTCCTTGATACTGCTTGCAGAGCGCTCGGACAATAGCCAGGCCGATGCCCTTGTTACTGCCCGTCACCACGGCAACTTTGGTAGACATGGTCTGTCTGAGGAGAGACATCAATGTATTAACTCACATATTAAATTAATGATTTACAGTAGAAAAACAAACTCAAGCAGCATGAGGTTTTTTTTATATAAAACACACACACACACACCTTTCTGTGCTGAGAGGGCAGGAACTTTCACACACACACAAAACTCTGTCCATTATGTTATCGCCCATGGGAGGGGATTGCTATCAGATTTGCTGAGTCATGGTGACAATTTCAGCACTGTGACAATTGTTCTTTAAACTGTCTATAATCTATTAAAATTTGAAATAAGTCACTAATGATTGGTGAGCTAGTGTTGCGAACAAAAACAGACACTTTTTAATCTGATAAAACATTAAAAGTGAGAAGTCAATGGGTGATAATGTAAAAAACTTTAAACTGTAAAAAAAGGTGGTTGAACACCAACAATATATCCACACATTAAACTTTAAAATGCTATTTAACCTAAGCTAATAATAAAAGAGAAAAAAAAGAAAAAGTAAAAAGTGCAGTCATGCCACAGCACGAGTGTAACTACGACCTTTAGCCCTGATACAAACTAAGATAAATGCAAACTGGTTCTGCAGCCATGTATGTCTATTGTAGCTGGGGTGTGGAGCTAACATATATAATTATACCTTTAAAAACATGAAGTAATATCAAGAGTTAAGTAGCTTAATATATAACGCATTCAGCGCTTAAAGACCTTCAGATGATCGTTTTTGTATTACATAACCCTGACTGGCTACCGTGAGCACAGACATAGACGCTGCATTGACTGGTTGAGCGCGTCCCAGCCGGCCGCCATCTTGGATGGGTCTCGCTTTGCCTCCACAGTGCATTCATTTCTATTGAGGAAGGAGCTGTTTGCATAAATAAAATAGAATAACTCACTGAATTTTCAAATGATTTTCACGCGGTTTGGTTTGTTACAAACGGCACACACACACATATATATATATATATGTATATACACAGTATATATATACTGTATAAACATACTGTATAAACACAATATACCAATACAAAACATAGTATAGCATATTAATACATTTATTAATATATTTTAATAAAGAAAATGCTTGATTGTTGGTTGAGTTTATTTCTCTCACACACTCACTCTCTTTTATACCCACAGCCATCAGACTTCATAATTCTTTGTTAAATAGATGATCTTACAGACTTCTTTGAAATTTCCTTTGGGGATTAATAAAGTTCTTATTCTTATTACACTGACTGCTCTGATCCCTCAAAAGTAGTACAAAACCATTTTCAATATTTACATAAACACTGAAATTAATTTTGGTATTGGTATTATAACTATGAAAATGGGACTGTGGTCAAGATAATTTGAAAAAAGATACAGAAGGGTGAGCAGCAGGGGATATTTGCAGCACAACTGGTGCACAAAGGTGTGCTATACATAATATGCTATATGTGGAGGCGAGACCCATCCAAGATGGGCTCCAATAGGCAGCGACAGTCTGCGGTGTCTCTGTATATATGTCTATGGCCGTGAGCACATTTCAGTTAGGTTTACAAACGAATACACACACTGAAATACACATTTTTATGTTAGCAGGCTGCACGCTGTGTAACAAGGAGGCGTAATGGAGGTTTCTTACTCTGAGCTGGTCTTGTAGTGTTGAATGAACCTGAGGTGGTGGAGCTGCAGAGAGCTGCAGAGAGGAGTGGAGCTGCAGAGAGGAGTGGAGCTGTTCTGCAGAGAAACGGGACAATAAAAAGGGAGGAATATTGGAGGTATACTGCGCAGCGTCAGTGCGCATACCCGGAAAAACACGGAAACCACATGAGTGTAGAAACTAGCGCTACACAAGGAGCTGCCGGGCAGGATTGAGAAAACAAATGAGAATTATATCTAGGTATTGTATTTGGTGTTTAACTCTGTGTATATATATGTGAGTAATGTATGTAGCTAAAGTTTAACTTTGTTGATAAATGCACAGAGAGACAGGGTTGGTTATTACACTACTACTGAAGCATGATGGTGATGTTTGGCTATTGTCTTTTTAATGCAACACCATAACAGTGGTTTGGCGTGTTCATTACAAATTGTTTATATATGCAGTAGTTATTTAGTTTTAAGATCCAGCTATATGTATGTATATTTATGTTTTGGTTAGCAGAAGTACACTGAAAGGAGGATACACTCAGTTACCAGGTTATTAACAACTAAGGGACTGTTTTTACCTGTCAGAGGAGGGGGGGTGACTGGGATGTGACTTCGTTGTTGTTGTTTTTTTGTTGTTGTTGTTGTTTATGTTGTTGTTTAAAGCTACAAATATTTTTCATTGAGCCTCCCTGAATAACTTGAGAAAATACAAGACCTACCTCCACTATAAATTAGTTTAGGTCTTAAAAATTTACCATCTGATGTTTGAAAGACAGGTTGCAGCAGTTTTATATATAATATAAAGTTGACGGTTATCATACTGTGTACATATCTACGATATTGACCAAAAAAGCAACTGGACATTGACTCTCCTCTTTATTTTAGTTATTCTCTAAGGGGAGACTTTTTACACATAGTTCCATTAACAAAATGGTTTCAGTTTTAGTTATAAAATGTTTGCTCAACCAACAATTACCCTTCTGTTTTTATTCATGTAAAGGTATTATACTGTGACATGGCAAAACCACAACATTTTTAGAGAATGTTAAAGCATTCTCTGATTTTCTGAGATTGTACCGTGGAAATCTCAAACCGTAACCCTATTTGAACGTTAAAAGTTGAAGATGAAATCCTGGAGTTGAGAAAAGCCTTGGTTTTTCACTCTTGTTGTGCATGCTGGTTAGTTCAAAATTTTAAATGAGACATGTAGAATAAAATTATGTTGATGAAATATCACAATTTTAAGTTTAGATTTGATTGTTGTTTTTTTCTGATGGAAGTGTTCATCCCACATAATGTTTTCAAGGACTGTCAGAAATTTGAAAATCATACGATAATTTCAGTTTTTACAGTTTTTGGTTGTGATGGGTAGTGTAGTTTGGGCAATTTTTAAAGAAAACATGCTTCCCAAACTCACCCAAGCATGTTTTCTTGAAAAATTGGTGGTAAAATGAACCAAAATTTAAAGTTGTATGCCCCTCCCCTAAGCCAAAAAAAACCCAAAACGTAAGCCCCTCCTAGACTTTAAAAAATATTTGACATGCCTCCACCTTTTTGCACCACCCCGTCTCATCTGATTAATAGCGAACAGTCCCTAATGCAGCAACCCTGCCCTCCAACCCTGTTGAATATGATATAAAAATACAAAATACAGGCTCAGAACTAGCCAATAAAGCTGATTCAACCCCTCTGTAAAACACTCCTTCATAAAGGTAGACCTATAGGATGTATTACAGCATTGTTGTATTACACTGCATTAGTTTTACGTACCTAATGAACTGCCGACTGAGTGTAAATGAAGAAAGCATGTATTTATCTGTAAGCGAATGAGTGTAAATAGGGTATAAGAGAGGATCTTTGCTTCAGTGATATTTGTAAATGTGGCTAGTGGTCAGGTGGTAAACATGTGAGGGCATTCATTTTCACTCCACAACCTCTGAAAGTCTCCAGATATTGCAGTGATGTTGTGAACACTTTGTGAATGGTTTACCAGCTGGAGGTCACATGTGATTGTGTGTTTGTTCCAGGTGGGACCATGAGGCTTCACAGCCATCGGTCTGGACGAGCTGCGAGGAAGAGGAGGCAGAAACAAGATAGTGCCGCCCAGTCAGGTACAAACCAAATCTACTGCTTTTTTTTGTTGCTGTTTTTTTTATGTTTCACTGATTAGAGATTTTTCAACACAGACAGGTCTCTCTCCTGGTCTCTCCCATCACCAGTCTGTTTTTCTCTGTTTCCTCAGTCTCTCTGTGTCACCAGCCGCAGTATGTCAGGCTGATGAAGTTTCTTCACCGACGGGGATTTACCTCAACGCTGCTGCAGCCAGCCCTCTTCAATGGTATGACTCTGGTGTCCTACTGTACTCCAAAGTAGAGAACACTATGCCTGTAATCTGATATATGGATTGAAGTACAGATTTTAACGTTTGTGTGTGTGTTTGTTGCTTCTCATAATCCAGACACAGGCAGAGGACTGCAAGCTCTCAAGACCATAAAGGTAAGTCTGTTCACAGACATCAGTGTATCTGACTGAATAAACTACCACACGGTGATAACTTAGAGTTTGTATAGTTAGTGATTACTTCAGTGTCTGTCATAAGAAAATCACAGTATTGATACATTTCTCCTTTTAATAATAAGGCTGGCGTCGTCCTATATTTTTCTTGCTGTCAAAAAATCCCTTGACACACCTTTTTCTAAGGTGTTCATGTCCATGTATATGCATGATAACTGGATAGAACATACTAAATATCCAGTGATCAAAATAATCAAGTCAAATAAGTACATAAAAATTTTGGTGCTCTTCTGTCTGATTGTTTTTTCATTCGTTCTTTTTTATCTACATTTTTGAGTGTTACAGTATTTCTGTTTGTCTGTGTCTGTTTTTCTGTCAGCCTGGACAGCTGGTCATTTCTCTACCAGAGTCCTGTCTCCTCACAACCTCAACTGTTCTGGACAGCTACTTAGGGCAGTATATCAAGAGGTAGAGACACACACATTCATATACAAGCAAAACAATTTAAATATTGGAACAGAAATAGAAAGAGTAAAATAGTAAGTTAAAGAGTAAGGAACATGTAGATTTAATAATATTTGGTGCAAAGCGGATAAGAGAGCCTACTGGGATTGACCCAAATGGTCATTAACTTTGTCTCCCCAGCTGGAAGCCCCGCCTCTCTCCCCTGCTGGTGCTCTGTGTCTTCCTGGTGTGTGAGCGGCACCGAGGTGAGGCCTCTGATTGGTTCCCCTACATCGATGTGCTGCCCGCCACGTATACCTGCCCTGCCTATTTCACCGATGATGTCATGGCCATTCTGCCAACCTGTGTGCGGAGACGGGCTTTAGAGCAGAGGGAGGCGGTGCGAGAAATCCACTCCGTTAATCAAGACTTTTTCAGGTGACTTCAGCCCACAGGACACCGGAGCCAGTTATTCTGGTTATTTGGAAAGGTGTGCACAGATTAGAATTAGCACGGCATTTGCACATTGCGTAACATTTCGTGCAGAGTTCAAGATTTTGTCGCTTACTGAATATTTGCAATTAGAGGATAGTCGTCTTTGTTATTTTGCACCATTTCTTCCTTTTTGTCAATATTCAAGTACAAACCTGGTGCTTTGAATATACATCTCCACACAAAAAGAAAGTAGAGAGTCTTCTTTATGTCAGCAGTGCCAATATCGAGCCAAGCTGTAACTGACTTACTCTTGATCCAGATCCCTGCAGCCACTCCTGAATCAGCCTGTGGAGGAGGTGTTGACATATGAAGCGTTGAGGTACATATGCACACAATCACACACATGTTAAAGTTAAATACAAGCCTTTCCATAATCTTGACAAGTGTGCAAAGTTCCCGTTCAACATGTTCTCAGTGGAACTTTATTTATTTTGGTGTATATTTGTAACCTTTTAAATGATAAATCACTGAATGAACAATTCACCACTATAGTTTATGGCAATAAAAAAATGTTTCCAGACTAAAAGTTGTTGGATTATTGGTCTGTCAGGTGGTTAAGTCGTTCCCCTCCTCCTCCAGGTGGGCGTGGTGTAGCGTCAACACACGCTCTGTCTTCATGTCCCACCCATCCAACAACCTTCTATTTGGACAGAATGTTTATGCTTTAGCTCCCTTCCTGGACTTGCTCAATCACCGCCCTGACGTGCAGGTACATGTTAAACTGTGGTCACACCTACACACTTCACTAAATGTTAAAGCATTCACTGCAGGATGGGTGACCTGTTCTGCCTCCCAAGTAGAGAAACAGCTGTAAAGATGAAGAGGTAATATTTAGTATTCACAATCGTATCAAAAATATGTTTCCCCAGGTCAAAGCAAGTTTCAATGACGTGACAAGATGCTATGAAATCAGGAGCGTATCCGGGACACTCCGCTACCAGCAGGCCTTCATTAACTACGGCTCCCATGATAGCCAGCGCCTGATGCTAGAGTATGGATTTGTCGCCCCCTGCAACCCCAACAGTGTGGTCTATGTGGATACAGGTGAACCACAGCAGGAAACAGAAAAATACTGGAGTTGTTTCCCTTTTTTTTTTTTTTTGGTACAGTTCAGGTCATATGAAATGTTAATGACACAGTAACCAGAAGTTTGTACTTGTCTGTTTCACTGTGGTCCCTCAGATCTCCTCTGTGACGTTTTAAGAGGTGACAGGAGTTTGGATCAGAAGATCAAGTTTCTCAGAGAGAGCAATTTCCTCCAGTAAGTCTGTCTTCTGAATTGTTGTTGTTCCTTTTAGTGTATTATATGGCTTTTTTGTAAACCATGGTAAAAAAGTACTACTGGATGCTATTATTATCATTATAGTGTTTTAAAGGAACAGTCCATTTTTCAAAGTAGATGTCTTGCCCAGGGTAGGAACAGTATCTCTTTGTCAGATTTAAAGAGATAGTTAACCCCCAAATCAATAGTGATACAGTTGGTGCAGGGGTTGACTAGGGTTTTTCCTAGTTCAGTAGGAAAAAAACGTTCTTACATGAAACTGCTCACAACAAGGTCTGTGGATTAACTCGAGTAACCCGGTCATGGTTTTTTGAAAGATAGATTACTGTCGAGTTTTTCAAGTGTATTTTTTTTGGCAGATTAATTAGTATGCTTAGCGATATCTCTGAATTGCACACAGAGAGTAATGAAAATTCAAACAAGTCTTAAATTTGATGCGCAAAATCGTTACAGCTTTTTCCTTCGAACTCCCTCTCTCGTTTTCTCTCAGTAACTTGACTGTGTCCAGTGAAGGTCCCAGTTGGAGGCTGATGACGGCTCTCAGAGTGTTGTCACTGCCACAAACACTTTAGTAAGTGCACACACACAAACACACATACATATTCATATGTATATCCGTATAAAACTACTCTTATGTCCTTTTGAATTGGTCAGTTTGTCGGTGTATATGGACAAAAGTGTTTTCTTAGGTGTGTGTGTTTTTCATAGTCACCACTGGAAGGCAGTGTTGCTCGGGCAGACGGTGTCTGAAGAAACAGAGGCATGGAGCATCCAGACAGCTAAGACTCTCTGTCAGCGACTACTACAAGACACACACACAGCTCTGGATAAGGTGTGTGTATCAACACACACACACACACACACTCCACCCAGTGTCAAACTGATATGCAACACATGACCTGATTATTTTTATGTGCTGTGTGTGTTTAGATCTCTCACCTCCTCCAGCAGTGTGATCAGTCAGTCAGGGAGCAGCTAGATGTGGTCAAGTCACTGCGACAGGAGGAGAGGTGCATCCTGGGAAGCTGTCTTGAGGCACTGGGAGGCATGTCGGAACAGCCAGATGAGCTGTTGTCATGCCAACCTGATGATGACGCAGTGAGCTGACATCCGATTGGTACCCTGGCCTGCCAGTTGCTACAAGAAGCAAGGTTACTGGCTGAGCTGGTGATGCTGGACAATCTCCATGTCCCTGCTCTGCTTGTCAGTGAGTACAGCTGACAAAAGCTGCAGGATTGCCTGATGTCCTGTAACCAGAGGGTCAAAGGTCTGATTCCAGGTATGCTGAAAGAGCCTGCACTGTTAAAACGGCCCAGAGAAGGAGAGAGGGTCTCCTCACCACAATTTATTAAGTCAAGGAAAGGTTAAATATACAGTGCTCTAATAAGACTGTAAAACTATCCTTGTAACCTTTTGGACTCTTGTGAGACAGAAAATGGTGACAATGTTTTCATTCTAATTTTAATAAGTATATTCTGATTAGAAGTAACAGTACAGCTCCATTCAGGAGTTTTGTTTGAGATTCAAGTAATTACAAAGTCCAGAGCTCAAAACTGCAACATTTTTTACGACTTAAATTGTTTATATTGTGATATATATTATGATCTTATAAGCAAAACATAAAACTTTGCTGTATTTACATCAAAAGCAAGAATTGCAGCCATCTTTGTTGTGTATTTATTGAGTCAAATGAAGCCTTTTGTGGATTCTCAAATAAATATGACGCGACAAACAATGATCAGACAGGCTTTAATGTGGGTTGTAGTCCCGTGGAATGAAAGCCACATACAAATCTTACATATTCAGAAGTCAATCAAAGGTTTCTGTGTTTGGAGGAAACACAGTTGCTCGTTGGTTCGAATTGTTTCCTCAGAACCAGAAGGAAACTGATTCTTCCTGCAGCTTTAAGTCAAGCAGGTCAAATTGCTTCGATTTTTCAGGTTTCAGTCCCCTGGAAACAATTTGCACATAGAAACAACCACTTGTTATAATAAACAGTTAAGATGCATAAAGAAGTGATTTCTGTGAATCTCAGACGAATGTGGTCAGAGTTGAACAACAGCCTTTTTCTTCTGATGACGCTGGACAGTCTCCATGGCAACCGTGGCTTCATAGAGGGGGACCGCCTCCTCAGGCTGAGGTCTGGAGAGACAGATTGAAACCAGACAGACAGATTAAATTTGATTTAAGTTATACAACAGTCTGTACATCTTTAAAACATTTTGTGCATGTAGTTATGGTCTTAAAACTATAAACTGAATTATGAAACGTGTCTGACCCAGCTTTAACCCTACCGAGGGGTTATTATGTGATGAGTTACCTGAGTACTCCAGCTGACATCTTCTCCACAATGTCCTTCAGAATATCTGGCACAAGGCTGTTAAGGAGGGCATGGATGTACCTGATCATGTGCATATGTTTTAGATGACACACTGTGTGCAAAGGATACGGAGGTATCTTCCTTGCTGAGCAGATGAAGCCGTCCACACTTCATCGTTGAGGAAAGAAATGGAGGCTGACTTTAGGTGCAAATATCTGCAATCTGGAGGATCCAACTGTGAAAATACAAAAAGACAAAACAGTGATAAATACAATTTAATCTGTACTTTTGAACTGAGCTGTACAGAATGATGATAATATTACTTATTTGTTTGTAAAATAGTTCTTATTTAGTTTACGAGGAACATATTTAAGCTGTATTATGTATTCTGTCTTGGTAACTGGAGATTCTAAAATAACAGATATGAAGTAATGATGCAGCTCTGACTCGCCTGCAGGTCTTTGTGGGATGTGACCCAGTGCCCCCCAACTCCCAGCACACTGATGATGTCATGCTTGTGTGGGAGGAGCTTTGTTTCCTCTGACCCTTCCTCTTGCAGACGCACTACAAACACAGAAAGCGAAATGTTCTGTTGTTACAATGATGAATTGAAGGTTGTTGTTGATCTGCAGGACCATTTATAAGCCTGAGGGCACGCTGACAGTTCATCAGTGTGAATAAGACAGAGAAACTGACACAGAAAAATGTGTTTACCTCCAGAGTCTATGACTATATCCAATCCCAGTCCTCCCGTCTCCTCAAAAACCACTGCCAGCAGGTCTGATGAGTCGTTATAAACTGGAATAACCTTGGCTTTACACACAAAGACAAAACAACATGGTTACATAAGTCAGTTTGACATATAATACATTTAAAATTTTTAAAAAGCTGCTGACTGAACACCAGTCTCAAGGCCGGTTAGCAATTCTGCCCCTGTCTGCACAAAACATCTCATTGGAAGTTCATTCAAATTGCAGTAGTTGCAATTCCGATGTGATCCACATGATGGCAGCAGGTTTTAAATTGGGATTTATTTTAATGTCAGTCTCCCAATGAGAAATTAACTAAGTCTTATCTTGGGGTAACATGACTTAAGTAAAAGGCTTCAGACAGACTTGAGATACACAAACCAAAAACCTACAGCTCATTGATTTGAGCAGATGGCTACGTCCTGCAAGAATGAGAAGACAAGCAAGGATGCAAGCATGAAGACAGAAAGACAGAAAGAAAAGATCTCACCTACTAAAGGATCCTGAACACCTGATGAAAATATGAAGGGGAGGAGAGAAGAACAGAGGAAGACGAGAAAAAGAAGCAAAGGTTTTAAATAGGGTGAAAGAGGAGCAAAAGTGCATGATATCATCCAAAAGAAGAAGTGGTCTATACTTTGATTTTGTAGAGAATACATTTAAAATCATTTTACAGACACTGCATGAAGACTGGGTTTACAATTTTACATTACTGTTAAGAACACAGAAAGAAAGTTTGAACTACGGACATCACATTTTGGCCTGTGCGTACCTACGCTGGGTCGAAGCTGCTCCAGGAATGTGTGTTGTTGCGCCGAGTGTGATGTGGTTAAAACCTTCACTCCATGGTAACAAGCCAACTGGATGCACATAAGGCCAAAAGACTGAGGAGGGAGTAGATGTGAGCATTACTGCATGCAGACAGCGATTCACTGGAATTCATTAAATGTTTTCTTTGTTAGATGTTAGAGTCTGAATGCAGAGTACGGTAGGAAACATGGGGAGAAAAACTACTGCTGATTTTTACTTACACTGGCTCCGTCCATGACCAGGAGTGTGTGTCCTGCTGCCATCCGAGCGTGTGTGTGCAGAGCAGTGTAAGCACAGAGGCCGTCACGCAGTGCTCCAGCGACACACACCGAGCTGAGCTTCTCTGGCTTCTGAACTGGAGAATATAAACAGAAACACATACATATATTGGATCAGTTGGATCAGTTTAAGGATTTCATCATGCCTTAATGATGTCAGAATTTCTAGCTTTGTGGAAAACTGATTATGTGTATAAAATCAGAGCCAGTAGTCAGTTTATGAGCTGAACTCCAGCATACTCATGTCCTCTCTCTCTTCTTGTACAGGGCTTCAAAATGAAGTCAGACAAACTACAGGTGGAAGCAGGTCTGGCGGTCTGTGCACTAAAGGTGCTTCGACACAGCTCTGCTTCTTTCAATCTACCAGTACCATTTCTAAGTACATGCAGTGCAGATGAAAGGCTGACAGAAACAGTCACATCCGAAAACCACAGTGCCTGTTGTCTTTTACGGCAGAGTGAGAACAGTTTGACCTTTTAGATGAAGGGGGTGTGACCTGGACTGCCTTTATGTGAGCTGACTGGTCACAAGATGAAAATAGAAAAGGTGCTGACTTTAATCAGAAAAAAAGTCAGTCAGTGCTGGTTGACTGTGTTGTGAGAATTTGCTGGTTGCACGAGCACTGTGTGTGTGTGTGTGTGTGTGTGTGTGTGTGTGTGTGTGTGTGTGTGTGTGTGTGTGTGTGTGTGTACAATATGCTACCTAATAAGTGTTCATCCATGTCAATGACATCACAGAGGCCAGAGCAGGGAGAGTCCAGGGGCAAAATACCTAGAGAGGGAAGTTTGATGAGAGACAGAAGGATACAATAATAATATAAAATAATAAAATACAATCCGCTTAAAGCGAGGACAAGAAGCTTTCATTTTGTCTTGATTGTGGCAGCCCCTGTTGATAAAAGCGGTAGAGTTTCCATGAGCACCACTTCCTCATGTCGTAAAGATCTTGTTCTGGCAGAGCATGCACATCCCGCAGTACATTTTATAAATAAAACAGACATAGTAAACACATCTATGAGGAAGAGAGCCACTTTCGGATCAGTTTGAATCCTTTTAAATCCAGCAATTCTCTCCATCTGTTGAATGAGCGACCAAGGTTATCTGATAGCTTCTTCCATATAGCTTCTTTTTTTTGCCTTTCCTAGTTACAGCCATAATCACGAAATATTACATCAAAAACAAAATTATCTTGAGAAAAATGCCCTCCCGCTCCCTTATAAGTGGCGAACATACTACTCACTGGCAAACTTTGCTTCGGAAAATGAAAACATAAACTCCTCCGGACTGCGTGCCGCAAGTCATTTGCTTATGTAGGTTATACAGAGACATCAGTGTTCAATTGAGACTTTTTCAAACCAGTTAAAAACTCACTGTAGCTGCTTTAAGATATACAGTGCATGCTATCAGTGAGGGGAATATGGATATTGAGAAGAAGGCTGCAAATCCACAAATATTACAATATTAAACATTAAAAAAAAAGTTAAAGTGGTATTTTATTGAGTCAAGAGGGCTTTTTGTTTCACGTTAACAAGATCTAAAAATGTTACAGATTTTAGTAAAACCATCCTTTTTTTTTTTTTTTTTAAATGGGAGCTAGAAATCACAATATCTGGATTTAAAAATGTTTTCACAATACAATAATATGAAAAGGCAATGCATGATAACATCAGCTTTGGTCGTTGTTACTGAGTAGTTCTCAGACATTAGAAATATATCTGACAACAAAAAACAACCCAATTTCCTGTCATGCTCTCTGGTGTCCGCACAGTTATCATCATGCTCTATCTTTCACCCACAACCACTGTCAGAGTCAGAAGGCAGCTCCTAGATCAGATAAATAACACAACCCTACCTACAACCTCGTCCTCTGGCTGGAAGAAAGAGACCTTATCGCCCACTGCAGGAAAAAACAGAAATGAATTTAAGTGGTGCTGACAAAAGGTCTATGGAGGAACTCAGTGCTAATCACATGTATTCATTTTCAGCAATCATGTAGCTGTTTGTGTGTATGCAACCTTGCAGGACGACCCCGGCCACCTCTCTGCCAACAGGAATTAATTCTCTCTGGATCCCCATGTCATCGAGCAGCTGGAGGGAACACAGGATGGATGAGCAGAGAGAGGAGGAATAATCAGTTATCACTATGAAACAATACCACAGTTCCAAAGCAGCCTGTGAGCTGTACACCATAGGTAAGGGTGTAATATGTAAGTTACAACAGACTAGTCCATACCCATTGGTAGCTTTGTCACCTTCTACCTATGCCAGTCCTCAATGCCTACGTGCAGTTTCACATAGATTGATCACGTCAGTGAGTAGAAAAACGTGGGACAGACAGAATGACACACTGACAGTTTCCGTGATTATGTACAGCATACCATACCATGACTTAGTCATACCAAAAATGAGAAAACACCAACATTGGTCCACAGGGGGAGCCACAGCGATCGGTCACACTTTAGCCATTTTTAAGCATTTTTCTGTTGTTATAGCGCCACCCAGTTGCCAATTAGAGTTAAATTTCTCCAGTCACCTTGAGGCGTCCTGTTCTACATATCTACCAAGTTTAGTAAAAATCCATATGGCGGTTAGGCCTAGATAAGAAATGAGCTCTCTAGCACCCCCATTTTGTTTGATGGGGTCAATAATGGAGGGGTCCCCTCAGATTATGTGTGGTCATATGCCTACAAAGTTGTGTGGTGATGGGTGAAACCCTTGAGATGTTATACACCTTTATGTGATGAGCCACGCCCTCCGCAATATTCATTGCCTTATAGAAGCTCAGTTTTAGTAAGTTTTCCAACTTTTGCCAAGAGGGAACTTTAGATATTGGTCCCTAGATTATGTTCACCCAGTTTAATGCAGATCGCTCAAACTTCCTAGGAAGAGATCCATTTGAAGTGTTTGTCAAAAAATTCAAAATAGTAGAAAGTCTATATAAGTTGAAGTTATGGGCTCTTGAGGCAAATGTGTTCCTCATGAGGAGAGGCATCTCTGTGCAAAGTTTCATGTCTCTACCA
This sequence comes from Epinephelus awoara, assembly GCA_035609425.1. Taxonomy (NCBI): domain Eukaryota; kingdom Metazoa; phylum Chordata; class Actinopteri; order Perciformes; family Serranidae; genus Epinephelus; species Epinephelus awoara. Next base: position 5,841,835 of record CM069308.1, read on the forward strand.
CATACGGGGCATGAGATATGACCATTCAAAGTTTGACATTTCAATCGGTTGCTATAGCGCCCCCCATTTGGTCAATTGATGTAATACTGCTTCATTCACATCCTCCCATGACCCTTTACTTCTGTGCCAAATTTGGATTGACCAAGTCAGTGAGGAATAAAATGTGACACAGACACACCTACAGACAGAGTTTTCGTCGTTATATAGTAAGATCAGTGTTGGCTGTAAGCTGGACGTATGGACACACGCTGCATGTGGACTACACAAGATGAAGATTTTGATTTGAATTGATTTAAACCATATACAATATTTATGCACTTAAAGTCAAATCTGGATCATCTTCATTTTTGGTTTATTTAAAAGAAGAAGATGAAAAGATAGTTTACTGATCCCTGAGGGAAAATTAATTTCTCTCTTTCTGTTGTCATATACAGACGAGACCAAAATACACACACATGGGCAAACAGGACCTACACATGCATTTAATGGAGAGATGTCAGAGCAAGGAGGCTGCCTTGGACAGGCACCCCACGCAGTTGGGGGTACAGAGCTGTGCTAAAGGGCGCCTCAGCGATGCCCAGGAGGTGACCTGGCACCTTTCCACCTACCAGTCCACACTCCATGCTTGGACCGTACAGGGAGTTGAGCCAGCAACCCTCCAGTTCCCAAGCCAAGTCCCTATAGATTGAGCTACTGCCCCAGAATCAGTCTTCTATTAAACTATTTATTGCTGGTTTGATGGCTCTCTTTGTGACTGCTGAATGCTTTACTTTAAATAAGGCTTTGTATGAAATTTCATGATTGCAAGATGTATAAAGTGATCAATTCATAGGTGAATAAAGTTTCCATTTGCTCTTGAATTGAAGCTCTCAGATCTACTATCTGATTAGTTTCTAACCAGGCAGCAGTCACATCTTTGATTGAAGTACCTTGAGGTCCAGCGGGCTGAGTCCACACGCCTTCACCTGAACTCTGACCAGATGGCTGCTTAAAACCTCTGGAAGACTCTGGAGGGAAACAAATAGACACAGATGCAAACAGACACAGAGAAACAGTGCTTTAAACCACTGCACATTATAATCACGTGAGCTGCACACACCAAGGTCTCTATAGTTTAATTGCAGAGAAAGGCACTGTAAGGCAGACTTAATGGATGCATTTGATGGCTGTCAGTATGCTGGACAAATGTCATCTCAGCAGCACAGTGATATCTGCAGGTGGAGCCACAGTTTCACACATGCACAGTAGTTTCCTTTGCTTCTCCTGATCTGAGGCTTTAGTGTATAATGCCGTTGAATAAGACTTCAGACAGCCATCATCAGCATCCACCTGCACAATCAAACCCCCCAAAATGAAACACAAACTCACCGTTTCCTGAATAACGAACTTGGGCTCAGCATCACTCACTCCAGCTCGGCAGTATAAACCTTTCATACTGTTCCACCTTTAACTTATGCAGCTGCAGGGTCGCAAAATATTAAAACCTGCTCGACAATAATCTTTTCATATAGCAGTTGTTTATTTCCTCCTACAGAAAATGTTGTATGTTGTAAAACTGACAAGCTCCAGTCAGCTGACCTCTTCTTCTTCTTCGTCGTTTACAATGTTTGCTTGAAGGATTAAAACTCCTCACAACAGCGCCCTCTACTGGACCTTATGTTCTACCAAATCTTAAAAGTACTCAAAGTACCAGTACATACAATAAAAATCACTTGCCTCGGAACAACTAAAGGTAGATTTGAGTGATAATATTTGGAATAATATGCAATCTATCATGTCACTCACAGTTTCTATATCATGTCCACCATGGCCCACTGTGTTCCTTCACATGGATCACGCAAAAGGTCTGCAAAAGCCTTAATGTCTGTATATAGGCCTATTTTGTTTTAATATTTATCTTTTTCTTGTATTTTTTAAAAATTATATTATCAGTAAGCTAAAATCTTGATGTAGTTGTGTATCGTATTTGAAAGCTTTCCATTTGTTTATCTATTTATAACCACAAGGACAGTCCATTTTAGGCTTATATGTTCCAAACTCTGGATGCATGACTTTCTTCTAGGCTTACCTTTAAAATTTACATGATGTAGGCTATATTGGCAAATTGCATACAGGAGTTTCTACTCTTAACCCTGATCCTACTTGGTTTCAGTTAAGATAAAGGTTATTTCTTAAATATAAATATATAGCTGGGGATTTTACCTGTTCTTTACCTTGTTAAATTGTGATATTTTATTTCATTTTATTTTTATTTATTTATTTTTATTCATTTTTTTATTTAGTTTTGTGTTTTAGAAGCAAGCAGCATCAGGCTGAACCTTGGATGACTTTACTGTATTTTTTAGCTTCAAGATTTTACCATTCTGATAGATGTGCATGTTTTTTTATTTTTTATTTCTAAGTGAGTAAACCACACCGAGTGGTGCAAATTTTCAACTCTGTTTACATTCATCTTATTTTATTTCTTTTTTTTTATTCTGTTCATTTTTTTTTTTTTTTTTCCATTATTTGCATGAATATATTCACAGGAAAAAAATGTGATATTTTTCTGAGCGCAGGAGCGCAGCTAATTAATCCCAACTATTAATCCCTTTACTTCACCGCGTCCCTGAGGCGAGGGGCAAGCCAACGGCTCGCAAAGCCTCGCGAGGTTAGGTCGACATCCTTATGTTAACGATCACGTATCGCGATATGTCAGAAGCGTTACCCCATTTTCCAGCTGTCCCTCAGTCGGTCAGGATTTCGGAACCACGGGAGAATCACCGGAAAGGGTTTTGGTGATAAAACAGCATATTTTGGAAGGAGATACCACATTATATGGTTACATAAACACGCAACGAGCTACTTTATCCGGTATTTCACGATGGAGACTGAACTATGAGGTAAGGGCAGAGTGTAGTATGTGTGGTGTGGAAGAATGTCCCTGAGCGGGCTGACGTTAGCTTCTCACTGGTTAGCTTACTTGCTAGCTGCAGTGATACTGTATAGCCGTTAGCGCGGCTAGTTGGTCTTTTTACCCGGTGTAGCTTGCTAATGTCAACCTTCAGCTGTGATATTAACCTGTTTAGAAGGTGTCTAATATTGGGTTGTAAAACAAGACCAGGGCGACAAAAATTAAAAGACGATACCATCCAGCTGCTACTAACAGTTAGCCAGTTTGCTAACGTTAAATCACTGCATCTGCACTGCCAGCCTGTGACCTAACGTTAACATTAACGGGTGTTACTTGAGGTTAACCTTAGCTTTGCTAGTAGCCGGGTCAGTTGAGAGAAAAATGATGAATCAACAAGGTTGCCGACAGTGCTGGGGCAGGCAGTGACTTTCATGGGTGGAGGTTTTCTCTGTTAGCCTAGCATTTGCTAACGTTAAACCTGATGTTGGTCACAGCTGGCCATCTGGCTAACTGTCCAGTCATAACAGCCCTCTGTGTATTTTGTTACTGTATCTGCTAAGCATGCTTTGGGTCGTTGGGCGAAGCACGTTAACAAAGACGAGTCCGCGGAAATAATGCAGGAAGTGAAGATAAACTAACAAACAGCCCTTTCCTGTTACAATAAACGCTGTTTCCAGAGAAGTAAACACAGTCATCCTTCATTAATTGATATGTAACATTAGCGTTTTATTGACCTTGATTGGTTTACCAAGCTGGATCAGCTAACTAGTTTCCATGGTAACGCGGATGCTGACAGGTCCTCTTAAAGGTGGGGGACTTGCAGATGAAAGCACCATGTCCAAAATTTTGACTACCATGTGGATTAAAATACTCAATGATGCTTTGATCCAGCACCATTATTGATTCCTAACTATGTCTTATGTACTTTGAAAACTTGGTTGTAAAGGGCAAAGACACATTTGCCTGCAGTGTCCGTTTGTTGTTTGTCATGAGCATCTCCTGTGGATAACACACCCACCCCTGCTAACAATAGCAGGTGTTCTGCATGAGACTGGCAAAATGCAGCGTTGCTGACCCGCCCTTCATTCTGCAAAGGGTTTGCCTAGATTAGAGCTGAAACATTTCACTGATTAATCAATTAGTCAATGGAGGGGAAATTAATTTGCGTCAGTTTTATAAGGGATGAATGGCTTCAGTTGTTTAATCGAGCAAAAGTTGCAACCATTCTGTGACTGAACAATTTTAAATGTCAACATTAACTGCTTTTTGTTTTCTGTAATTTTGAAAATAATTTCTTGGTATCTACAGGCATTTTTTTACATATATTTTTTTTTTTTCAACAGACCAATACCAGTTAGAAGTTTGCAGGGTAGTCTAAAGTTTCAGCAAAAGCTGTGGTTATAAATTATCATTCCCACATAGTAATCAGTGACAATAGTTTGCACTGTCTCTGTAATACCGACTAAAGGAGATAGAATACCTCATATCATTTATGTGTGGGCATTACCATGATTTTGGATATAGATAGGAGCTGGGCAGTGTGTGCGATATGTGATTTGTACGTGGTCTTTTCTATGTGCCTTGCGGCTTCGTCAACTTTTATTGCTTCACAGATCTACTTAATTTATATAAAGAGTTGTATAGATGGAAGAACTTATGAAGTTTGCAATGTAAGTGTGTGACAAATCTCATACATCATCTTATGTTCATATAGTTCAGTTAGAGGTACATATCTGGTACTGTTTGTATATGTCATGCTTACAGGAAAACACACCAATTTCATTAATTAAGCTTTTAATTTATGAGTCATGTTTTATGTCTCAGAGATCCTGGTTTGCTGAGAAATCCACATTACTAACATTATCATCCACAGTCGTATTTAGAAAGTTCAAAAGTTTACCTGTGAGCAGCACTAAACTTTTCAGCAGAGTTCAGCTGTGTTCAGGATGGTGCCTTTGTGTTCTAGCTTCAAACAACCTATAAATCACAACCACATAATACAATTCATTATCCAGGACTGTATTCAGCATCATGTTTCTTTCATTTAAGTCCAACAGCTTCAAAGGACAGAATTCATAATAATTTCCATCTGCAATGAAAAAGCGGTGAAAGATTTTAAATGGGGATAAATTAGCCGGATGGGTCAGGCAGCCACCTATTTTTAAATCGATATTACACTCTAATATCCCTCTAATATAAAGCCATTCATGCCATCTGACAAGGAATACCATTTGGTAACCTAATGTAAGAGGCACATGGCCTTAAAGCTCCTGCACAGACATACTCACAGGTGTTTTCACATTTTGCTTTAGTATAGCAACTCGCAGCTAATCTGATGTTAACAGTGTATTTGTAAAGGCGGTGCAGTATTCTTCCATCATTTAATTTTACATTGTGCTGACTGTTTAAGAACGTTTCCTTTTCCCAAGAATCAGGGGTCAGCAGCACTTAAAATAATCTTTTGGGATAATGAAGTGACCTGCCCTGACTGTTCAGTTTAATGGTCTTTTGTTTTTATACCATGATTACATCATTTTACTACAAATTTAAACAAGAAGTGACATGGTGAAGTTATGTTGTATTGACATTTTCCTTGTAGTATAAGCAAGAAAACTAAAACATCCCAGTGTGTTACTTCAGTTAAACCTGTTACCATCCGAGGCATTTTGGTCCTGCTGTCAATTTTTACATTTTGATAGCGTTAACGTTAGCCAGCTGGGAAGGGTGTAGAGAGCCATGAGGGAAGGATGGAGTGATACAAGAGGGAGGAGCTGGGTGAGTGTCCTGTCACCTCTCATGCCTCACCACTTGACAACAGAGTGATAAGAATGTGTTTCGAGAGAGAGACACAGGGCTTATCATCAGTGTCCGAGGGTGTGCTGAGACTCAGTGTTTCTTTAGTGTGTAGATGAGAAAGAGGGGGACTGTGGGGTGTGTGTGGTTGTGTGTGGTTGTGTGTTGTGTGTCAGTGCTGATATAAAGAGGCTGCGGTTAGCCAAACCATTACTAACCATCTACCGAAGATGAAGTCAGCAAATTCTTGAAGGTAGGGCTTAATTTAATTAGCAGTCAAACCTCTGATATTTTTTTTTTTACATTTAATCCATTGATAGTTGCGTCAAAAAAAAAGGATAAGAATAATGGAGAACGTCACTCAGAATTGTCGGCAATCACAAGGGAAATTTTCAACATCTTTACATTTTTAAAAGTCTAATTTGCAGTGATATTAAATGGTGGAACCAAAAAGAAAATCTTCACATTTTACTGTAAATCAGTAAGTCATTCATTTTCTATTAAACAACAAATTGATTATTATTTCTGCTCTACTTTGGACTAAAACGATGGGGAATCATGTGACTGAAGACTGAGGATTTTAGTCAGCACAGTGAACTAAATCAACAGCTATTTTGTGACGTGTCCCACATTTCTGGGCCCATTTTGATGTTTGCTGTTGCCTTTTTCTTATTCCTGTAGACAACAGGCTTAATGCAATTAACATGATGTCATGTTGATATGTACAGTAAGGCCGCAGTGGGTGTGGCAGAAATGCTTTTCTCTGTCAAGGCAGTGGATGAAGAGATTTTGAATTTAGGCCCATAAGAGTTGTAATTGTCGCTAATATTGCTGTTTGGGCCAAGTGCCTCTGTAACAGTATGTTGCTTGTTGCTTGAGGATCGTCTGTTTGGCATCAACAAGTTGTTTTGCCTTCAACTCCAGCTGAAAATGTGCAACTTGAGTTGTGTGTATTGATGCTAAATCTTTCAAGGGCGACTCACACTGAATCTAAGAATCATTCTTGCCATTGTCTTACTATGAACGTCCCGTGTTGTAGTATTTTTTCCTAGTATTTTCAAACTACTGTGATGTAGAGGAACGTGTTCACAGATGCTCGGAGAGAAATCACTAGAAGCAGACAAGACCACTTGACTAAAATAGGGATCACCAAAAATATAAATTGAAATACAATACCACTTTTATCTGTAATGCACAGTACAACTCAGAGTAAGTAGTGAAAGAATTTAAGAATAATGTGTATTTTCTTAATGTATGTAGCATTGCAGCATCCGTTGTACAGAGCCTGACTTGGTATGCAGTTGTCCCGAATTCATTCATGAAAGAAGGGAAAGGGGGAATGCTAGTGGGGGTCAGCAGAAAAATAAGGGGGAGGGACAAAGAGAGAAGAGAGTCTGAACCCTAATCTGTGTCATGTCTGAAGCAGCCTTTAATGTGAGTGTGTGCGAGGGGAGGCTTAAATGGGCATCTGCCACAAGCCTTGATAACAGACCAACACTCCAGTTACATCCCAGTGCTCTAATTATACAGACTAATCCTACAAATACAATACATGTACACAAGGAGAACAGAGCATAAAGCCCTCCAGTATGCACTGATCACAAAGGAAACAGATGCACGATGGCTGCAACTAAAACATTCAAATCTATAAGCAGTTGACTTTTATTAATTAAGGTTTTAAATGAGTTTGCTGCTGGAATTATAATTTCTGCCAACTTTCAGTCTGATCAAAGACAGATATTTGCATAATTAAAACAGAATACTTGGAAAAGATCAGCAAATTAAATGAATTGCCATGTGGTGGACACGATCTGGTGAATTCTGTTTGCAGCATGATTTCATATCTTTTTTTGCTCAGATTTTCCTGGCTGCTTCTACAGTTTTACTCGTGTCCCAAAGGGTGTGATCATTCTTGCTGCTAGTTAGCTTTGAGGTATTGTGGTTACTGGTGCTCGTAAACAGAAGTCCCTTTGATTTACAAGCTTCGCTGGTCAGAGTTTTGGCATCCTGATATCTCACTAGATTTTGGCAGCATAAGACATAAGCATCATTCTTGTTTCAATGCCTCTAACTTTACCTAAGGATAACTGTGTTTTATGCGGCTATTTGAAAAAGAAATAGCTGAGCCTTGTAATGCCATAAACTCATAAGTTTCAGGATAATTTTTCAGTTGTTCAGATCATATTCTCACTAAATTGACATGCTTTTTTGGTGCCTCTGGAGTTTCACTATATCTTGTGTGAAATGAAAAGAATTGAATTAGATACTTGACATAATGAATTTGACAAAATAAAACAAAAAGAAAAGTTTAACTAGCAGTTTGATTGTTCCCGTCTCCAGTAAAAGCAGAACAAAAATCTACTGTAGTTGCTCAACTGCTTCAATATTTTCTCAGTGGCAGCCGTGAAAGTGTGTGTCTGTGTGTGTGTTTGTGTAGGGTGGGCTTTGTTCGTCTGACCTAGTTAAGCTGGTTACTTTGTCCTCCCACTCTGATGATAATGGGACACACACACACACACACACACACACACACACACACACACACACACACACACACACACCACTACACTCTTCAATAGGCCAAGCCAAGAAATAGTCCCAGTGAAAATGTCCATAGCAATGTCTAAGTGACTGTCGCTGCAAAGAGATGTTGCAGTTGAGTTTTGTGATCGCTGTGAACTAAATTCCACCCACCTCCATTATAATATGGGGGTGGCAAAAGTCTCAGAAGTGGATTTCTTAGAACCTCATTAAACTGACCCTTTAACTGGGTTTCTCTGTATCTCCTAGTAGGAAAACCAGATTTTTTTATTTACATCACACCAGGGGGAAGAAGTCAGCAACCCACACATCCACTCACACACTCTCGCTAAGTCCTTGCCTGTTGCAATGTGTGTCAGATTATTATTATGGGTTGTCTGCTGGCCACAGGGATACAGGGGAGGGAGGCAGGTCTGGATCTGATTAACATACCTCAACTAGGGCAGAGGTATGTTATATACAGACACACATGGTGTGTTACTGTGCGGGTGTAAGGCACTGTTTTATATATAAACAGATTAAAATGTTTTTTAAAGATAAGCCTTGAAAAATATGTTTTGAGCCTTGAAAAGTCTTACTCACAAGAGTAGGTTATTTTAAAAGTATGTTAAAATCTATCCCTCAGGACCTCCTTTTTTATTATAGCAGCTACATTGCTAAGTTTGCAGTAACATTTTCTCAGGTGGGGGGTTGTTCTGATTGTCCCAGTAAACACCACCCTCCATCACAAATTTCTTGTTTTATCATGTCTTTTAGTTATCAGTTTCCAGTTTGTATTTTCTGAAAGAAACACTGACTTTAAAAATAATCCAGTGGGGCTTTTTTACGGGCCAGCTGTAGAAAACTGGTGTTCACTGTGGTCAGCTCCCAAGTGAGAATGTGTGTATATGAGTGAGTGTGAAGCAGAGTGGTTTTGAAAACAAGCAAGTATGCTCAGGCAGCCTGCCCTGCATAAATAAAGGTTCGCTGCCCTGTTGACTTGCACCAGCACGGCAGACACAGTCCAATCCCCTGTGTATTGGGACTAGCCTGAATACCAGATGACAACAGCAGACTGATGAAAAGCTCTTTTAGCATTTTTCATGGAGACTAATCTAAAACATGTTATTTTCCTTATTGAGAAATACTGTTTTTATTTGCTTTGTGATCCGTCATTGCATCAGAACAGTGCTTTAAGGCACAGGAAATATAATGGCTCACTGAGCCACTGGAAATCACTACTTCAGCATCAAAGGACAGCAGAGTGGGAAATTAACTCCTGACTCACGCTGGAAAATCGTTTCCTCTCACTGAGTTTGTCTACTGTATCAGCATCTCTGGCAGGTGACCAGACATTATTTGGTCTTTTTAAGGTGCTGTTAAGCATCTAGTTGGATTGCTGCTGACACTGGTGACTGAAGCTATCCCCGACACCATGAAAGCTTCTCTTTGGTTCACCAGTGAAATGTTTTTAATAAGCCGTGGTTATATTACTAAATTATTTGTTATATTGCTGCATTATTGAGCAGTTAAATATTCAATGACATAGATCAGATAAACACTTCATCTCTGTTTCTTCATGTGTTGTTTCAGGTGTTGTGTAGTGCAGAAGACTGAGTGAACCATGGCACAGTTCCCCACCACATTCACAGGTCAGTATGTGTGTGTGTGTAACTGGCATGAAATGTGGAAAGTCGATGTTTATATTTTCCTCTCAGAGTTGACGGCTAAGAGTCAAGTGTAAGATGGCAGCACGTTGCTCCATTAATCCACCACAGTATTCCATCAGTGCATTAGAAGACGAGACACACCTTCTCACGAATCCACTTTCCATCTCCATAACCAGTCCTAGAATCCCCCCAAGATCATTTATCAGTCTAATTGTAAAGCACAATGAGTTACTTCAGGGGAGAGGCAGAATAAAGTCACGTGACAACAGGACATAGCTGCAACATTGCAACATAAAAAGTATAGTGCCACCAAACCAGTAGTCTTAAAAAAGGCATATACAGGGACATATTAATAGATAAGACAGCTATCAGAATAACCTCAGAGTGAAATCTGTGGTCAGTTCTGTCAGTGAGAGACTGGAGGCAGACAGACAGATGGAACAAAGGCAGACTGACTCCAAATGCTTAAAAACCACACAGTGTGAGATTTGTCAGACAATAGGCAGATTTGTAACTGTTAGATGGAGCATATTGCACACTTGACTCTGTGCTGAATGAGGACTAGCCACTCAAACCATTGTTAAGCAGTGGTACTCAAAGGGAGACATTCATCTAGAAACAAATCAGGCTGAATGATGGCATAACTGCATATGTGTTATATCAAAAATATACATACTTCCAATGTAAAGTATTGGACAGGTGTAGAAAGAATTTACGTTGATGGGATTTTTCTGCATTTTTTTTAATTTAAAACGTTGTGGCAGAAAAATCCAGGCTACATGTGGAAAGAATAAGCATACTTATCAACAACAGCTAACAAAGGGAGTTAAAGGAAATACTGGGCTATTAGAAAAGCAGAGAGGCAACAAGACCCGCTAATTATTGAGTAAGACTACTGAATCATCCCTGTCAGCAAGTGATGCGTCTGTTAGATTAACGTTACTGACTCATGGACGAACTTGCCATGTTTTCAGTTTTCTAAGGAAAGACAGTGGCCTCTGACTCTCAGTCCTTTATCCATTCATCCGTTTTTCTTTCCTCATCAGTGTCTGAGTTGACAGTCTTTCTTAAGTGTCACTTAACAGGAATCCTTTAACAGGAACTGAAACTCATGACTAACACATTCTTCTCATGCTTCTCCTTTCTCCCTCTTTCTGTGTGTGTGTGTTTGTTTCTTTTGTGGGTTAGGTCCAGATGTGTTTCTGATCTCGGTGGATGAGAGAGCCAAACATGATCAGCAGTTTCTCAGCCTCTCTCCAACTGCTGGGGGGTATATCACAGGTAACAGTCTCCCTCCCTTTGTCTCTGTATCTCGCCCACACTCCACACACACTTTTACAGGGTAAGGGTGAGGTGAGGTGAGGTGAGGGCATGAACAAAGGCAGTGTCATTTCAGGTCCTCAGTGCTTGGATATGTGCTGTATAAAGCAGAAGCTGGATGAAGAAAACTACATTTGAATGACAAAAAACATTACAGAGTGCCTCATGGATTAAATTGTTTTCCATCAGTCATTCAGCAAATCCATTATTGGCATACGATGCAGGATTGTCGGATGCTGTTTGTAAAAATCCTCATCAGTGAAAGTGAAAATAAAAGCTAACCAATTATTCTTTTGTTAGTGATTGTTCAATCTTTTTGGGTTTGTCCTGTGATCTCACATCCTGCTTCTCTTTGTCTGTCAAGGCGACCAAGCCAGGAACTTCTTCCTTCAATCAGGGCTGCCCCCTCCCATCCTGGCTCAAATCTGGTGAGTCACATAGCCAGGAATTTTTTTAATAACTCACAGACAGTCAATCATTGTATTAATTTGAAACTCAGATGATGACATTATGTTTAGTATTAAAGTCTATTCACACAATTTGCAACTACATTTTTTGTGTAGCAATACATCAGTCTTTTAACTTTTATCTCTGTGTACCTTTTAAGGGCTCTGGCTGATATGAACAGCGATGGTCGTATGGACATTCATGAGTTCTCCATCGCCATGAAACTCATCAAATTGAAACTCCAGGGTCACCCTCTGCCCCCTGCGCTCCCTCCCAGTATGAAACAACCCCCACTGACTTTACCCCCACAGGGTGGCTTTGGTAAGACAGACAGAATCACACAATGGATTGTGTATGTGATATAACTGTTAAATATTTATGGCAGCTGGCTCTGTGTCAACCTGCTTTGTTTTGTTTAATAAAATCGCACTTCTAAAAACATCTGCCTCACTAGCAAGTTTAGGCGGTGATTGATTGTAAGACTAAATAATAACAATGATAATTTTAATCAAATTTTTATTCTGCACAGGGTTAATACAGAACAAACACTGCACACAGTCTAATGTAATTACAGAGATGTAAACTTTTGCTATTAATTCATGTCACAGCTGCAAGGTTTTTTGATGTCATGTTGTTCCCCGAAGAAGGGGTGGTGGTAAAATACTGCAGATGTATTTGATAAGGATTGTCACTTTTTGTTTTCCAAAGGTCATTCAGGAAATGCTTGCTCACTCTCATTCAGTGTGCTGCACCTCTGAGGCTGATCAATAAAGTTATAATGCAAACACAGTAAAGAGTCGTAATGCTCCTCTCCTTCAGCTTTCACTGTGGCTCTCACGCCCCATTTACTAGTATGAATAAAATCTCTAATTCATCACTAGAAACTCATCTCTTATGCATCTTTTGAAAAATACTCTGTGTGTCTAATAACAAAATCTGTCCTGCACATCTGTTTTTCTCCAGGCATGCCCCCCATGCCCCCCATCGCAGCTCCTCTGCCAGGCGTGCCTCCACTCCCCCTGCCACCTCTCCCTGTCGGCGTGTCTCCTCCACTCGTCTCATCCGCCCCTCCTCCTCTACCCCCACCCATTGCCAACGGAGCTCCCCCCACAGGCATAATGCAGCCCATCTCAGGCTTCTCCCACCCAGGTAAGGCACTGTAACAACACGGGAAGGTGGTGTGTCGAAATGTTTGCTTTGCTTCTGTAGCAACTGTAGTTGTGGACAAAGGTCTCAGCCCTAAGCTTCTGTTTACACATCAATTACACATTTATATTTACATTAGTAAGTAGCAGGTCACTGTTTGTAGTGAAGTTAGAACCAGGTATAGCAGCTTTGCATTTGTTGCTGACTGAATTCAATGTCACACCATAAAGGAATAAAATAAGATGACATGAAATTAAATGCTGCTGTGTATATGCTATGTGATATTAGGTTAAAATGCTCAGTGTCTGACCACAGCCTCAAACTAAGGGTACTCTTCTCTGTCTCTGCCAGCTCCTTCTGTCAACAAGTCCTCTTCATTTAATCGTTCCAGTGTAAAGTTGCAGAAGGGGTCATCCTTGGACGCTGCTAGGTAGGTCACATAATCAGAAATGTTTCCACCATTTTGCCTGGTAGTAATCTGCTACGGTGAGAACATTTCAGCTGAATTATTGTCACATCTTTATTGTAGTTTCTCCCAATATCTTTACAAGCTGTTAGTTACTTGTTTTGCTTTTGTCCTTTTTACATCAAGTTGATATAAATGTAGGCATACACACTTTAACCACTCAAGGTGCTTGGCAGTATATTTGATAGTGGATCTTACATTTTATGTGCTTATTTTTGCTTTCAGTCTGCTGTATGGTAAAGTCACTGCACTTACCTTCTGTTCTTTGTTTTCTTTTACTCTTCCAAGTGCTCAGCCCCCCCCTGATTGGGCCGTTCCTCAGTCCTCCAGGCTGAAGTACAGACAGCTTTTTAACTCCCATGACAAGATGATGAGTGGACACCTCACAGGTACTCACAGGCAGACTGACTTGTCATGATTTATGATGGTATTTCTGTCATGTTTGCCACAGCATTAAATGTATTTGGGGACTTTTCTTTCTCTCAGGTCCCCAGGCTCGCACTATCCTGATGCAGTCCAGTCTTCCTCAGGGCCAACTGGCCACAATATGGTCAGTAAATTGAAATTCAACACTTTAATCAAAAGCAAAATATTTAGAGGACATTGGTCCTTGAAATGCTTAATTTGTTTCATCATTTTTTCCTACAGGAGTTTATCAGATATTGACCAGGATGGAAAGCTGACCGCCGAGGAGTTTATCTTAGCCATGCACCTCATAGATATGGCTATGTCAGGGTTACCGCTACCCCCTGTGTTACCACCAGATTACCTCCCGCCCACATTCAGGTAAATACTGTGATTAAATACCACATTAACTGACAGCAGTATATTATGCTGTAGTTTAAAGCAGATGTTTGCGATAAAGTTTGAGGTCAGATTGAAGTGAAATGCATTTATCAGTTTTTACAAAATGTGTTTTTCCATCGTTGTGAATTGTGAACATTAACAGAAGTAATAAAATGTGTCCCCCAGATGTGTCTACTGACAATACTGACCATGTGTTTTGATAATTTTGTATTGTTTTGACGATGTGTGTGTCTTAAAGGCGTGTGCGAAGTGACAGTGTTCAGTCGGACCAGAAGAGCGTCCAGGAGGAGGCAGAGGAGGAAGCGGAGAGCAGCCAGGACAAGAAACTACCAGGTGATTGGTCCTGCACATTACATCATAGTAGACCCTATTGTGTTTTTGATAAACAAGGATGCTTCACCATCTGCACGCAGCATTTGCATTCTTTAAAACACTTGTAAGTCATTTTGTCAGTGTTTCTGTGATCTGTCAGCTGCCTACGTACCACAAAACTCTTCTGCCTCTTTTGATCAGTCCCTTCAGAATTACACTGGCTGTTTTGGGATTTTTTGCAGCCTGAAATGCCTGTTTTCCCAGTAGCTTTTTAAAAATAGTGCAGTGTATGTTGCAGTGTTTTTAGGTGTTCTTTTGTAATGATATTGTGGCAGCAAGTGAAAATTGCAAAAAATAATTGATTCATGAAAAATCAAAGGCAGCTTGTTCCAGTGAGAATAAAATTGCACTATTCTGAGTTTGTGATTTATACTACATCAACATAGCTAGTAACCATGCCTGTTTAATCTAGCTCACCTTAATTCTTTCAGCACATGCAATAGATCTGGATACAGCCTGTCATGGTGATTTATCTTGTCTGTTGTCCACTTTTCTGTACCATTCTCAAGGTGTGTTTCATGGAAGAAAAGAATTTGTCAATGTCAGTTGTTTTTCACCACAACATTGCGCACGGTGCAGAACTGTTTACCCTCACTTCCATACACAACATCACAGAATTGCCTTGCTTGGTCTTTAGCAGGGATTTGGGTTGGTACATGTGAGACTTTGTTCCACATGTCTGCATCTTCTCAATCAGATACAAGGTGGAATGATTAGTAAAACTCAAGGGAAACTGCAGAGTTGCAGTGATTTGACAAAATTGCAAGGTTTTGCAGAATTTGCAAGGATTGGTTGAAGTTGTGTTAATTGTTGCCAGGGTTGGAAATAAACTTTTTTGTCCACCTGCCACTGTGGCTGGTGGATTCAGAAGTCTCCCAGCCACTCAGCAATCAGTAGATTACCATATTTTTTGGCTGAATCAAATCTAGCAGCCAAATGTTCGCATATTTTACTAGCAGTTGGCCGGTGGCTAGTGCTAACTTCCAACCCTGATTATTGCAATTGTGACATTGCAACATCCTAGAGGGGCTATGTGGGACACAAACAGCAGTTCACTTTGCTTTTTAATTTCAATCTATGTTGTAGCCACTCTTCATTAACATTCATGTGAAAGATTCTGACAGTTTGAAATAAAGCAGAATAGTGTAAATGTGCACTTCTAAGTGCTTAAGTGAGGCCAGAAACATGGCTTCATATATCCCATCTGTAAAAATATGAAATCATAGCTACTGCATGTTGTTTATATTTACTCCCTTTGTATCACCACAGTGACGTTTGAGGATAAGAAAAGGGAGAACTTTGAGCGAGGAAACCTGGAGTTGGAGAAGAGACGTCAGGCTCTGCAGGAGCAGCAGAGGAAAGAGCAGGAGAGGCTGGCTGCCCTGGAAAGAGAGGAACAGGAGAGAAAGGTATACTCTTATCAATTTCTCATGTGCCTACTGTGAGCCCTCATAATTTGAATTGGTCATGGCTAATGGCTTGTGCATAAGGCTCTAAAATATTTGCATTTATAATAGCCTCAGTGTTTTCATTGTGGCAGCCACAAAACCCCATGTCTTTGAAATAAATCAGTGAATTATTTACTTTTATGACAAGTGTTGAAACTAGGAGGAAATGAAAATGCATTGGGGTGACCTGTAACAAATAATAGAGCTCACTTTGGTGTGTTTGTTTTTCAGGAGCGTGAGCGTCTGGAGCAGGAGAGGAGACGACAACATGAACTAGAAAAACAACTGGAGAGACAGAGAGAGCTAGAGAGGCAGAGGGAAGAGGAAAGGCGCAAAGAGATAGAGAGGAGAGAGGTATGAAGAAGACAGGAAGGGGGGAGGAGGCAAAATTGATTACCAGGTATCTGCATTTTAATTGAAGAGTTACGGTTGAGTCGACATTTAACTGCTGCAGGGTTGTAATTACATCTGCTCCAGACAACTTAGAGGCCTTTCACTGCCCTCTTTAAATCTCAACGTCTACAGTAAAGAACCTAATTCACACTCCTACACCAGATGGCTTGTTGTGTATAATGAAGTGTTACATATGAATATAATTTGATGTGACATAATATCCAATCTTGTGTAGTCTTGTTCTATGAACTGTAATATTTAGTTGGGAAAATAAACTTTTTGCTTTATGTGTCTTTGTCTGTCCAGGCTGCTAAGCGAGAATTAGAGCGCCAGCGTCAGCTGGAGTGGGAGCGTCAACGTCGCCAGGAGCTTCTGACTCAAAGAAACAGAGAGCAGGAGAGTATAGTGCTGCTCAAAGCCAGGAAGAAGACCCTGGAGTTTGAACTGGAGGCTTTGGTAATCAAACAAATGCACCCACACATAATCAAACATACCGTACACAAAGAGTAGACAAGAGAGAATACTGCTTGTCAATCAAAGGAAGTCACATTTTGGAGAGCTGACAATGTGCTGTACTGCATGGCAATTATTAACACTCAAAGTCTCTCTGTACAGTCTGTACAATATAGACAGGACCACAGTGATCTAACTGAGAGTACTAGTTGCAGAGAGTTACTCTTTGGACTGCCAGATCAGTCAGTGTCTGTTTGTGTGACAATGGCAGGCTTAAACTTTTCAAAAGTTTAAGCCTGTTATCAAAAGTTCTTTCTGTAACCTAATTTTTTTGGTTTATGTAATAGCACATACAAAACACTAACAAAACAATATAAATAATAACAGAATACTCAAGGGAGGCCACGATGACTGACTGGGGGATCTGATTAACATTGTTCCACATTATATGATCTTTACATGTATTTTATGAAAAATTGAACGAGGTGGGTTTTAACAAGGGGAATGTGAAGGTGACTGGACTGTATGATCTGTTAAAAGTAAAGATCTGGGTTCAACTGACAATATTGCCAGAAACAAGCTTTTAATCTTGTGGATGGCCTTTTAAAAACAAATTTGCATTCTGCTGATGTTCAATACAGATAAAATTTTCAGTTTACGAAAAACAATGACGCAGATGGCTGCCTGAAGCCAGAAAACATAGCAACTCTAACACACCTTTTCTGAGGAAGAAAGAGTACTTTGCATATCAGCAGAAATTTAATAGTGCATTCATTTCTATCTGTATTTTCCCATCCTCTAGAATGATAAGAAGACGCAGTTGGAGGGCAAACTGAAGGATGTTCGGTTTCGTCTGTCAGCTCAGCGGAGAGAAGTGGAGCAGACCAACCAGACGAGAGAAACACGCATTGCTGAAATCACCCTGCTACAACAGCAGCTGCAGGTACGCAAAATGAATGTTAGCCATCAGCACAAAAAAGAAAAATAAACACAAAATGCTTCCACTCATAAAGTCACAGGAGCCATTGATAAAACAATTTTTTAGAAACTGTAGAATTTGTTCATGTAGTACAATTCTGATCTGGGTTTTTTAATAAACTTGTAGGGAGTGAAACTGTTTTAAATAACTTATGTGATAACTACGTTTTGTGTTGTTTTTTCTTGCTGTGACTTCATATTTGTGTGCAGGACTCCCAGCAATGGTTGGGGAGGCTAATTCCTGATAAACAAAGTCTCAATGACCAGCTGAAACAGGTTCAACAGAACAGTCTACATCGTGAGTACATTAACTAAACACTCATTTAAATGTGTATAATTACATTTGCATATTCTAGCCATGATATTGGGAAAGTTTCTTGATGTACCTTCTCTCTGACAAGTTGTTGGAACAATTTGAAAGTGATAATGTTTCTCTTAGCCCTTTATAAGTTCTGAATTTTGAGATACACCTGTGACGTATACTGGACGCTCGTGACATTCTGATTACCACAATGTACTTGAGCTTATAAATAAATGTGAGTTTGTCTGTGACTAATTAACCGAACCTCTCTGTGTGTTTTTAGGTGACAGCCTGTCGTCCCTGCAGAAGGCTGTGGAGCAGAAGGAGACCAGCAGACAGCAGCTCAGAGAACAGCTAGATGCTGTGGAGAGAGAGACCAGGGCCAAACTTCTGGAAATAGACGCTTTCAACACCCAGCTGAAGGTACACAGCTTCTTAATTAACACATTAAAACAGCACACATAGGAATGGTATTGCAATATAAAGGTAAATACTTTGTCAACTAACTAAATTATTGCCCTCATTAAAATGTCAACACACTAACTTGACAGAGAACAGCTTCATGCTGTTGACTGATGTTAGCTACTAGGGACAAATACAAGCTGTCATGACACAGCACTTTGTGTGTTTAAACTGACATTTGAATTAAATTAAAAAACTTGAACTTAATGTTATATATATATATATATATATATATATATATATATATATATATATATATATATATATATATGTATATATATAATATTAATATATATTTAGAACAAGGTTATGGTTAGGTTTAAGAGTAAAAAATGTGCCTACTCTTTCTTTTTCGCTCTCTTATTTGTACTGATTCTTTTTATCTGAAGGAAAACTCAAAGTAAAACGTGGTCTGACCAAGCATTTGTTGCAAGTGCGCTCCTGGTATTTTCATTAAAGTGTGTTTCATCCAAGTCTTGTGAAAATAGATCCCAATGCCGATTTCCACTGCATGGTACGACACAGCTCTACTCAACTATACTCCCTTTTTTTTTTTTTTTTTTTTTTCCATTGGCAAAAGTTGATAAGCGTACCTTTTCTTTTTTTGTGTGTGTGTGTCACCCTGGCCAACTAGAAGGTGGAGTTAGAACACTGCAGAGAGAATAGTCTCTCGTCATAATGGACATCCTGCTCAAACACACCATTTTTAAATAGCCACCATAATAGTGACTGAAATTTTTTCATTTATTTGACCCAGATTTTAAAAAGTGGCAACCACTAACACTATGCTGTATACTGCATACACTATAAACCCTACACTGTACAACAGACAGAGTGCAGACATCCCTCTGTTTGCTGGTGAAAGGATCTAGCAAGTGTTGCATTAAAGGTAATGTCGCAGCAGTTTCATGCGGCGTCACTTTGGCAATCTGCCGAGACTTGAAAACAAAATAAAAGAGTTTGGAGCAGGTTGCACCAACTGGTCTTTACTGAGCCTGATTTTAATTGCCAAGTAGGTCTGTGTTCAGACCAGTCTTCAGAATTGACTTCACCAAACTCCAGCTACACCCAGTCTTAGCGATGCATGCTCATATGAATGTCCATGCCTCTATGGCTTTTGGCTAGCAGGGCATGCGTTGCTAGGATACATTGTTAACAATTTCTCGCCGTCTTGCTAATGTGCAGTTCATCATTTATCATTTCCAGCAACATAATGATGGCGTATCAGAGAAAGATAAAATAAAATTTCAAGGATGTCAATATGCAATGATGAATAAAACTCCACAGGACAGGCATGTCTGTGTTTGACTCACAGCAGCTGGTGGGTGGTGCTCCACAGAACGTATGAAAGGAGAGAAAAAGTACACAAACTTGGCCGAATGGCCGTAGCTTATAACTCATGGACTGACAGTGTGTTGTTACCAGTGGTAATAAAGAATAAGGGCCACACCAGCATCTGAACAGACCAAAGTGACATTTGCAGGTAAGTTTAAATGCTGCTTAATGTGCTGCAGTTGACCAACTAATCACCTAGCTATATAGCTTGATAACTGACATTTGCAGTACACTTTTCTGCGACATGTGTTCACGTGAAGACTTTAGCAGGAAACTAATGTGGGTTGTTGTTCAAACACTGTGGCTCTTGTGTTGAATATAGGCTGCTATTTGTAGAAACGGCTGAGATTTTGACACAACACCTGCTCCTGACTTTAGGTGTAAGACTTAACCCCAGTCTTAGTGTGAAGAACATTTAGATGGTGCAACCAGCGTAACTATTAGGTTCGACCTAGGATGGCAAGTTACGGCTGACTTGGCCTAAGACTGCCCTGTTGGTGCAACTGGCTCCCGATACCAAAAAATGAGTCGAGTCGTGCAGTGGAAATGAGGCATAAGTGAAGGACACATAGAAGTGTCATGTTTTTATTTTCTCTGGAATCTGTTGTAGGACCTTGACTTACATTTTCAAATAAACACAAAGTACAAAAAATCCAGTGTAACACAATATCCAACACACTGTGCCTCAGTTTGATGCACACATGCAGAGAAATTAGTTTGTTCTTAGACATGAAAATGAAGTTGTGGCATGTGCTAATCATTTTCATAATACTGATTTGCTTTTATGTCTGATGCATTGCTGTACCTTTTCTTAAAATAAATCTATTCAATTTAACAGCCAATTAATAAATTAACTAGCTTGCTAACCCAGTAATTAATCTGCTAAATGAAACATTGGTGTTATGACTGTAGCTTTAAATCATGTCCTGTCCCGTCCCTCATAACCCCATTCTCACGCGAGTTTAAAATAATCACAATGTTTATGTTTACTGAAGTGTTTTCATGTTTATATCTGACTACAGTATCTGTGTTTGTATGGAGTTTTATTGTGTGTATTAATGTGGATTGCTGTGTTTTTGGAGAGAGCTAGCTGTGCACAGGAACACTGAGCGGTTTCCCAGACAGCTGCTTCTTGTAGCTTTCATCAAAAATCTACTACTGAGAGAGGGAGATGGAGGGATTTTACTCCTTTAAGGGTTGGGGCACTGCAGTCTGTTTATGTTTCCTAGACCACCTTTTGTCCTTGTTCTTTCCCCAGAACACTGAGTCTGGTCAGAGAGAGGAGAATTAGTCCTGTGGTCTGTTCTAGCAAGGAGGAGAGTGCGAAGGAAGAGGGGGAAGGGAGGAAAGCAGAGACAACACAGACCACAATAAATAGATTTTCTATTAGCTAATCTAATGAAGTTGGTTCTCAGTCTATTTCAGTTTAGTCAACATAACACAGTGATTAGAGAACGTGGCGAAAAGCCTTTTGAGCAACAAACAAAACCAGCAGTGTTGGATACCAGTTTTCTCCAGATGCAGTCATGTCTCAGTGGTGTGATTCTTTGAAAAACAGAGCCTACGACCACTGAGATGTGAACAATGTTTGACTATACTGCCGTCCACCTTCCTTTCTACACCACTTCCTCTCCCCAAAATCTTCTCTCGTCACACTGCTGTGCCTCCTCTGTCCTCTATACCCACTGGCGCTCTTCATCTCCAATACTTGCTGTCCTCCTCATCTGTGTCTCCCTCCTGCTTCTTCATCCTGTATTTCTTGACCTTTTGCCTTCATTTTCACCTTATCATATTCTTTGTTCAATCCACATAATAAACCCTTCCTTGTATATTTTCTACTCCTTTATTTATCTCCTACACTGGCCTTTTGCTCCCTTGCCCATGCCAGTCTCTGTGTGAGTTCTATGCCAACCACTGTGCCAGGATAGAAGCCCTGCGACGCCAGCTTCAGGAGGAACAGAGAGGGAGACAGGTAGAGCACACTGCCGCTGCTGGACTGGGGTGGTACTGCAGCGGGGATATACTGTAATACAAAATGATACCAAATCATATGAACACACTGCCTCTAATGGCAGACCTGAAGCACAGGCTAATTTGGCAGACTATTTGAGAAACAAGTAAAAGGTAGTACAGCCTCACTAACTCGCAAGCTTCAGGAATTCTAGTTACTGTAGAAGGCTTTGCCATTTTTAACACCTGCAAACCAGACGTTTAAAATGCCTGGTTTGTGCAGACATTTCCTGTTTGTGCACTGTGATGCCCCCGCCAGGCAGCTGGACGTATTTCAGCCAGTTGAAGCTTGACTGTAAATCATTGAGCTACGAATGGTTTGACTACTGAAAAGCACTCACATACTCATGTACTGATTCTGGTGTGCTGTTTTTTTTTCTAACCTCACAAGTCAGAGTCTTAAACACCTCTGACAAGAATGCACTCAATAAAATCCACAAATCCAGAGCAAATCAATGCGCTGTTGGCAAAACTCAGCATTTGTGACTCAGTGAAAACAGATAAGAAGGAAATATTAATGGTAAAGCGGAAAATACCTTTTTGTTTTTTTAATGGCAGAGATGTTTATCTTCCAGATTAGTTTTTTGCAGATTTAAAGTCTTTTATTAATGTAGTACAGGCAAATACTATATATAATACACACAGCATTATGATGACATGACAATACAACCTCACTAAAATATATGATAGAAAAACTGGACAAAAAAGTTAATACAAATAAAGACAAAATAAAAGTAAGGAGAGATATATTAATATATTAATTTATCAGTGTGGAGTAAATTCAGTCATGTCAGCCTCATTACTAACCAAAAGACATAGTAAACATCTAAAAACACTAACTCAATTATTGTTTACTACCCAGTTCAGATGGGTCAGTGAAAGAATCTGCTCAGGCATATTGCACAGGACACTAAATACGATGACAGCTGTGCTGTTTCCAACTTCAGCCTGTTTTCATAACACCGGCTACACTTAACAGTTGCAACAGCATATTGCTCATCACAGTGACTCACAAGAGCCTCTCCTTGCATGAGTCAAAGCCTCATTGTGCTCTGTCTTTTTTGTGTAATCTCTACTGGGAGTTAATCGCCAGACTTACATCAGGGATTAAAACGTGTATTCAGGTAATTGGAAAGCAGTTCGAAAGGAATTGAGATACTGAAAGCATTTACCTAATGTCCACGTAGGAGCTATGGTCTTCGATATTTTTAGAGGTGTTGAATTGACGTGGAAAAAAATTAAATTGCAGCTGAATACACGAGACCAACATTTTACAAGTAGAATTACCCAGCATAACCTAACTGCTGTTATGTCTGTGCTGTGTCTGATATTAGTTGATAGTTTTAACAGTCATATATGTCATTTTCCAGAGTGTATATATGTAAATATGTGAGATGGCATTAACAAAGGCTAATGCCATGAGGACATAAAGTGTCCAGTGTTGCCATCTCAGATACATTTCTCAGAACCTGCGCATAAACAAAACAAGTTCACTTCCAACAATCAGTACCTTGACTGGACAGAGTGTGTAAACATTAATTGTCTGTGAGTGTGTGTCTGTGTCTACAGAATGGTTGACGCTCTGTGTGAGTATGTATATATGTATATGTGTGTTTCAGTGCCAGCAGCAGGGACAGCTACAGGAGTGTGTGTCAGCCATCAGGGTGTGTTTGGCTCGGCTAGACTACGTTATAAAGGTCCACACAACAACCCAGCTTCCCTTCCCTTTCCCACCCTGCCCCTCTTTCTTTGTCTCTCCCAACGTTTTCTCTTTTCTTTTTCTTTCTCCCCATGTCTCTTCATCCTTTTTTAATCTCTTTATTGAATCACCTTCTTATTCTCTTTTACCCCCTGCTCCCTATCCCTCTCTCATCCCCTCATCCAAGCTGGTGTTAGCTCACTACTTTGCTCCCATGATGCTAAGCTAGCAGTCGTGCTAGGTTAGCAGGTGTACTAGATTGGGTGACTTAATGCTGTTGCTATGCTAGGCTACTTTACTAGATTACTACACTCACTGTACTGCTACAGCCTCTGTGCTACCAGATGATGTTTCAGCCAGACAAGTAGAAGCTAGTAAACATTTATCAGCGAATACACTAGAATCTAAGTATGGTAGGCCTGTCTGGACTTGGGTGAATGTGTGTGTGTGCGTGTAGTCTGTGTGTAGGCATGTTCTGTTGTCTCTTGTCCCCCACTTCCTGTTTCAGATTGAGTTGGTGTCCTCTCTCTCTCTCTCTCTCTCTCTCTCTCTCTCTCTCCCTCTCCCTCTCCCTCTCTCTCTCTCTCTCTCTCTCTCTCTCTCTGCAGAGTTGTAGTTTTACTCCTCCGTCAGTCTCTTCTTTCTGGTTGCTTGTTTCTGACGGTTTCCTCACGTTGGTTGTTTGGCTGAAACATGACAGCTGCCTTGTGTTGTTATAGTAACATAGTGTGTTCTAATGGCACAGCTGGTTGTCATGACTACACAGAGCTGCCCCACCGCATCCCCTGACTCCCCTCCACTCCTCCCGCCTTTTTTTTGTTTATACCTAACACCACCCACAAACATTCTGTGCCTTGTGCAAGCTCCGCCCCGCCGCCATGACTGAAGCCCTGTGTTTTTGGCCGGGTCAGAGCCAACCCTCCAGTAGTGATAAAGCCCCTTCCCAGTGACATCCCCTGGTCTCCCACTTGACATTAAGAAAAATTTCTGTAAGTTTTATTTATGATTCGATCTCCACAAATTCCCCAAAGCCATATTGGGTTTACTTTGGTCTTTTAAATATGTTATAATGAATTTACAATTACATCTGTTTCCCGGAAGACACGATTGGTACATGCATACAACAAATCGTTGTTGCCAAGTAGTTGCTGCGGTCATTAGGGTGTTTGTCTACTGTCCACACCAGCTTGAGCAGCTCAACAGTCATATTGGGGAAATCCTGTTTAGACAGAAAAACACATGCTGCACTGACCACACAAGAGAAAGACAGGAAAGAGGAGCAGCGAATGATTGCAGTGAGAAAGCAAATGGGAATAAAGATAATTTTTTCCTTGATTCCTTGTCACTCATTGCCCGGACGCTGCAGTCTAACAGGTGATAAACAGTGTGTCTTCTCAAATGTTTTACCTCACAATCACAAAATGCAGAAGCACTGATATACACCACCCAACTCAAACGATTCTCCTGGGCTATGTTAATCATAAAACAAGACGTAAGCAGAAAAAAATGCGAGCTGCTCATTGAACTAGAAGTCCATTCATACCACAGCTAGCAATTTGGTTGACCAGCTGCAGGCAATGGTATATAGGGTGGCAGTGAGGTGGGATGTTGCATTCAAAGCATTACAGTGACAAACCTGTCAATGAGACAATTTGGTCTTCTTTTTGGCTAACTCAAATCCTTCCTGTGTGACCCAAATTCAGTAAGGAAGGGTGAATCTAGTACTTTGTCTCAACATAAAAAGAAGTTGATATGCCACTTCCTAGCTGCTTTGCTGTTAAGGGTAAGTTTTGTATTTGTCAACCTGGACCCTATTTTTCCACGCTTTTTATGTTTAAGTGACTAATCAGAACAATCATTTCTGAAACTGGTCCAGCATTGAAAGAGTCCGCTGCAGCCAGCAGCGAAACAGATTGCAATGTAAGCACTCTTAGCAATATGCATCCGCATATAAGTAAATTATTTTTGCCACTGACAGGCTTAGATTATTCTTCCAAGTGTCTGACAATTTATGGAAAGGATTCTTACACAGGAGGTTGACCTTTTTGTCAAAGAGTAAGATATTTTTTGTTTAATAGAAACAAACCCAATATCACTATTGGCAAACACTTAAATAAACAGTAGTTATTGTGTGTATTTTTTGTGTGTTTTCACATCTAACTGGTTGAATTAAGGGCTTAGTTAAACTGAAGTATAGTTGGTGATTATTGAAACAGTGGAAACACGAACCAAGATGGGTTTTTGTAAGTTTTATTTAGTTTTTGTCGACTTGAAATGAAGTGTTTCATGAAAATGAAATTACTATTTATTTAAATGTAGTCTGGTGGGTTTGACGGTTGCAATTTCAGCGCTGTTTCTAGTTTTAAAAAAAGGATCTTTCTCTTTAAGATAAAGGCCCGTCTCTGTAGGGATCCTTAATCCTTTCCATAATGCTTTCAGACACTAAAATAACAATCTGAGGCTGTCAGTGGCAAAATCAGGCACTTTTAACAGACGCATTTTGATGGTGCAAACATGCCCCGAGTAGTTACATTGCAGCCTGTGACACTGCTGCCATCTGCAGCACAGCTTCAAAAATTGTTGCTCCCATTAGTCACTTCGATACAAAAGCATGAGAAGAAAGGATACAGGTTAACGAACTTCCAGGATGGACAGGCATGCATTACATGTCAAATGTTTCCTGTCTCAGTCTGTTGTTGATCTCTTGCACTGGTCAGTGCACTCCTGGAGAGATTGTAAGGATGTTAAGCAGCAGCTACGAGTCCTAGTTCAAGTTTAAAAACAACAAGCTGCTCATCAGCGTTAATTCTCGTTAATTCTCAAAAGAGTTCAGGTTCAGTTAATTGCCATGGTTACCAGCAGAGATGTTTCCTCACCTCAGTGACACAGTTGAAGGGGCGGAGCTTGCCTTGATCACCTGACTAATACATACTGCTGCTGCTGCTGCCGTTGTCGTTCTTGTTTGTTGTCGATGGTAACCCGTAGCAACCAGCCCTCTGATCCCACTTCCTCCTCACCGCTGTTCCTTCCTGTATCCAATGATGCCTTGCAGGAACTGAGGGAGATCCACAGTCGGCAGCAGAGGCAGAAACAGAGGGAGCTGGAAGGAGACGTACACACACTGACACACACACACCCTCACATACACACCCCGATTGAGAGGAAGTCTGCTGAACTGCAGGACAGCAGGTAAGAATGAAGAGTTATGTCCACGTTATTGCATTAGTCAATGACTCATTTTTTGTATTATACGATAAAGTGTTGTTGGTACTTTACAATATAAAAATAAAGTTTGGTTAATCATTCAATCCATATGCCTTTCTCCCTCTCATCAGGTTGACATCAGAAGAGAGCGTAGCCTGGAGGGATGAAGCAGTGAGCTCTGCCCCCAACGCTCCCAGCCCCCCCTCCATCTCTGCACCCCATGCCTGGCTAAACAGAGTGACTCAGGAAGAGGAGGACAGGAAGAGGAGAGGGCTGGAGGATGAGGAGGAAGAGGGCAAGAAGGGAGCAGGAATAGCAGAAGAGAAGGAGGATGAGGGGAGAGGCAAGAAGGACATGCAGGAGAAACTGAACAAGCTTTTCAGCCAGCCGACCGACCCCTGGGCCTCAACGGGTGGGTTATAGCTGTAAGAGTGTATGCATGAGTAAACATGCAAACATGAGATCCCAAAAGCAATGATGTGTGCTGCGGTAGGTCAGTATGGTGTTATTAGCGGCCAGTTTTACGTGGAGCTAAATTATTGAACCAAGTAGCATCTTCATTTCGTCCTGGAGTTTCTAGCAGAGGTCAAGCTGGAATTTAGGGTCTGTGGGACACATTAAATGGCAAGGGATGGATTTCAGTGTTCCTACTGTCACACCAACTTATTCAACATAAAGCACAGGCCATCTCCTTTTTTCTTCTTTTCTGTTGGATTGATATGTAGAAAAAGACTCACCTTTCCGATGCAGAGATGGTCTTGCTTGTCGGTGTAGTCAATATTTGGCTCTGACATGTAGGGAAGTATAACTATACAGTATATCAATATCGTAATATAAGACTATTAATATAGATATTGTCTTAGATTTTGGATATCATAATATTGTAAGTGTTGTCTGTTCCTGGGTTTAAAGGCTGCAGTACAGTGAAGTGAGTTAATTTTCTGAACTTAATAGACTGTTAAAGCTGTTCTGTAGTTTGCCATTTTGTCATTATATCTACATTACGGAAATATTTTTGTGAAAGCACTGAGAGTCAAGCCTCTCAATGTCGTCGCAATATCAATATTGAGGTATTTGTTTAAAGATGAAAGTATTCTTATGTTTGATTTTCTCCACAATCGCGGATACAGGTGGCTAAAATGAGTTTCCTCCAAAGAAGTGTGGCTGGGCTCAGCCTTAGAGACAGGATAAGGAGCTCAGACATCGGGATAGAGCTCGGAGTAGAGCCACTGCTCCTTCGCTCCAAAAGGGGTCTGTTGAGGTGGCTCAGGCATCCGATCAGGATGCATCCAGGGCGCCTCCTATTAGAGGTGTTCCAGGCACGTCCAACTGGTAGGAGGCCTGGGGATCCCATAACACAGGAGGCGGATGGATGGATGATTTTCTCCATATTGCCCAGCCCCATCACTGAGAATATGTTGTGTTGGAGTTTGACCAACAGCTGACATGTGATGGTGGATTCTCTCTTTTGATTTACAGTAGAGAAAGCTCCAGTCCCCAGTCTGTTTGACCAGAAAGCACCAGTCAGCAGCTTCGACCAGCAGCAGCAGCCGGTGAAGGTGGTCTACTACAGGGCTCTATATCCATTTGATGCTCGCAGCCATGATGAGATCAGTATCGCCCCCGGAGACGTAATCATGGTATGTAGTGTGCACACAAACGAAGCACGCGTACACTTGCATCCTTCAGCCAATCACCGTGCTACAAAAACGCGGGAACACAGAAGGACGGTGGTGCAGACTGAGGTCATGTGAGAGTCTGAAGTTTCCACTGTGGCAGTTTGACAAAAGGAAATTTGTGTACAGCAAGTTTACCTAAAATAAGTTGGAATACGAAACACATCAACCCGAGAATTTACACACATACACTAATATATGTGTATACGTGTTGTACAAGCAGATATATTACTTTTTGTTTGTTTTTGTGATCTGTGAGGTGTGTGTGT
Source organism: Epinephelus awoara (assembly GCA_035609425.1). Classification (NCBI taxonomy): domain Eukaryota; kingdom Metazoa; phylum Chordata; class Actinopteri; order Perciformes; family Serranidae; genus Epinephelus; species Epinephelus awoara. The sequence goes on from CM069308.1 coordinate 5,870,497, forward strand.
GTGTGTGTGTGTGTGTGTGTGTGTGTGTGTGTGTGTGTGAGAGAGAGAGAGAGAGACTGTGTGGTGTGTGTGTATTAACTGTTTGTTCTCTCCTCTGCTGTGCGAACTGAAGGTGAAGGGGGAATGGGTAAGTTCTTGCCCCCGCCCAGTGTTGTGCCTCCACCAATCACAAGCCAGCTTTCATTTGAGCTCTTGCTGTCATTGGTTCATCTCATGTCGTTCCATTGATCATTCATTTGCCAGTGGATGAATGTTGTTGGCTTATTTTAATTTGTATTTTTTAACCAAATCATTCTAATCAGGTCCGTAAATGTTGTTATGCTTGATTTGTTTTCATGGTTAATGTAAAAAGTTCTGAATGTGCTTAACTGAGTGTAAAGCTATGCAGTGTTGCACTTGTTTTACAACAAATAATGTAATTGAAAGCAACATCATGGACTTCAAATGTAAATCAAGTAAAAATACTTTTTGATTTGTAATGAAGGGGACAACCACAGGTTTTATCATGAGGTTATTTAGAATTATTGAGTGAGACAGATAATTAAGCAAGGTCCTTAACTTGGTTGTTATGATAGAAACAAAAACCAGAACACGAAGTAAACAGTTAACAAAAGTTTCCAAGTTTATGTGTCACTTGTCTCGCTTGATTGTCCACTAATTTGGTCATTATACTTCCTGGAAATCAACAGTTGATGCTGCCGCTGCTGTTATTGTGGCCATTGCTGTCTTTTACACCATCGCTCTGTTGTTATGAATCTGAACACACACACACATCCCTACTGATTAGTGTGCCCGGGTCTGGATGAAATTGCATACTGACATACTATTCATATTAAGTATGGTGCTAAATTGAGTATGCAGAGCCGACCGCAGTGCTTCTGAATTTTTATGTACGCGTGAAATGCCCAGATGTATTCTGGATTGGCAAAAATTTATGAGCGTGTTGGTCATACTCAACCGCCTTACACCGCCGAGGCTTACAGTTTAAATGATAAAGCGCTGGATAAAATAATTAGGACTGGTGGCAAGTGGTCTGAAGTTACAGTTAGGAGAAAAGTGCAGGAGCTTAAAAAACACTAAATCCGCCTTACTGTAATGCTGAAAAATATTGAATTAAATGGAAGAGGTCAAGTTGATTTACATTTGTCATGTACATTTTAATTAAACAGTAGCTTAGACAGGTAACGTCGTGAACGACACAGTCCTGTGATGCTGAGAAGACATAGCGCTTGAGTATATGGTAGTGTAAATAGTCTACTGGTAATAGCATATGTAATCAATAATTTAGTGTGTAGTATGCAGTATGTTGGTATGCGATTTCCAACACAGCCCCTATGTGTGCTTGCATGTTTCAGCGTTATTTTAATCCCGCCCCTCTGCTCTCACAGGTGGATGAGTCCCAAACAGGTGAACCCGGCTGGCTTGGAGGAGAGCTCAGGGGTCGCACTGGCTGGTTTCCAGCCAATTACGCAGAACGGATACCCGACAGCGAAGCACCGATCAGCCTGCGCGCAACAGCCTCAGCCACACCCACCTCAGTCCAGCAGCCAATGACCACGCCTCCCCCAGCACCTGGACACACCTCTTCCTCCACATCCTCCGCCAACAGTAACTGGGCTGACTTCAGCACTAAGTGAGTCCTGCTGGTGTCAATGTTATCAGAACCAGACGCAGTTATGCTTCACTGGTGTGTCTCAGGATAGAAATCAGAGTCTCCCACTACATATTTAATGATTTGAAAAATCTGTTGATTGATTTATTAGCAGCTCTGTTTCAATGTCACCATTAAGAGTCTCAGTGTGTCCATTTTAAATACAATCTTCACCCACATGCCTGTAGTGCTCCTCTAATATTTGGGTTGTCTGTGGGCGTATATCTCCAGTTGGCCCTCCAACACAGCCAGTCAGTCAGACAGCGAAGGATGGGACGCGTGGCCAACCTCTTCAACCAGTCAAAATCCTTCACTCAGTGTTCCCTCAGCACAGCTACGACAACGCTCTGCCTTCACACCTGCGACCATGACGACGGGGTCCTCTCCTTCTCCCGTGCTAGGACAGGTACGAACATAATGAAACTCTGTGAGACGTTGAGTCCTGGACCTTAACTGGATAAATGTCTCTCAAACAACTGGGCCCACCAGAGTAGGTTTACTCGCTGACGACGTACTTTAAGATTATTGAGTTGCTACTGTGTTTGTACATGAACCTTTGAACTGACTGAATGCTGTTCTCTGTTTGTCAGGGGGAGAAGGTCGAGGGTCTGCAGGCTCAGGCCTTGTATCCATGGAGAGCGAAGAAGGACAACCACCTCAACTTTAACAAAAATGAGGTAGATGAGCAGTTTCCCATGTGAATACTGTACACTGCACTCTCAGGCTGCAGCTTCCTTGTGGGTGGGATCATTACTTTGTAAACATAATAGAACTAATAGTACTGTTTTTGTTGTCAATACAGATAATAACAGTGTTGGAGCAGCAGGACATGTGGTGGTTAGGTGAACTGCAGACCGGACAGAGAGGCTGGTTCCCCAAAAGTTACGTCAAGCTCATCTCCGCCACCATGACGCCCCCACCTGGTGCCACAGCACGCAGCAAAAACACTAGGTGGGTCAAAAGGTTTCATCAAGTCAAAAAGACTCAATAAATTCTGCTGAGACTGAGAGATTATTTACAAAACTAAAAAACACAGGATCATGTTTCTTGTCCTTCAGCCTTGACATGCTGGTTGGCTTTTGAAGTCAGGACTTGTAATGCTGGTCTGACACTAGAGGATGATTGGAAAGATTTTAGATCTGATTTACCCCCCTGACAATCATGGGGGTATTCCTAATTAGAGGCAGATTATCTGCCCAAATGATCGTGTAGTGTGAGGGTTTCCACATATAATCTCAATGTTACTGTTTGCGACTTGTTTGAAGAGAGAAACTCACACATTCAACTGTCTCAGATGCAGGTGCGTTGGAAAACATCACCTAAGTCTTAATCTGACGTTATGTTTGTGTCTTTTATGTAAGAGCATTGCATAGAAAGATCTTTTCCTTGTGTCTTCTAGTGAATCTGGAGTATCAGAAAGTCCACCCAATGGAAAACGTCCCTCCCCTTCCCCAACAAAACCCTCTGAGTCTGGAGAAGGTAACATACACAAGCATGTAAATATACATTATTTGAAAAGTAAGGTGGATAATTGTCATTGACTCCTCGTGTCCACATGCATATACACAGAGTATGTGGCCATGTACACCTACGAGAGCAGTGAACAGGGTGACCTGAGTTTCCAGCAAGGAGATATCGTCATGGTGACCAGGAAAGAAGGGGACTGGTGGACGGGCATGGTCGGAGGCAAGACTGGAGTCTTCCCTTCCAATTATGTCAAACCACGAGACTCAGCCTCAGAGGTGAGATCTCGCTCAGAGATTTGAGGACAAACCAGTACTGTCAGTGTGTCTTTGATGTTTTTACGCAACAAGGGAAATATTTGTAATGGTTGCTATTTAAACTCTGTCTCCAGTCTTTGGGACCAGCGGGGAAGACGGGCAGCCTGGGAAAGAAACCAGGTGAGATTTTTTGCAGATGTTACCAACTTGATTCTGTCAAATATACATTTTTAGGTGAAGTCAGTAGTTGTTTTAGTTCATTAAATGTGATGTCAACACTCACATTACAAAGTTAAAGCAATCAGACACTGAACCTGGCTGACTGAATAACAACATCTTCTTCTGTCTCTCTGTGCATCAGAGATCGCTCAGGTGATCGCCCCCTACAGTGCCACAGGAGCAGAGCAGCTGACGTTAGCTCCAGGACAGCTCATCCTCATTAGAAAAAAGAACCCTGGGGGCTGGTGGGAGGGTGAGCTCCAGGTACTCAAGCTTAAACTCTAATATATGCAAAGAAATGTTCACCATGTTGACCTTGTATTAAATCCAGTAACCTTGTGCCTATTGCCAGATTCAGTTTAATTACACTACACATTTTGGAGGTAGTCAGTTCTCCTTCAAATGAGTAACTAAGTGAATTTTCTATCTGGATTTTGTTAATACCTAATAATTAAATTGTAGTTGACCTTGGATTATATAGCATATGTTTTCCTTTATATTGTAAGTCATATTTACTTCCAGGAATCCAAATTCTGTTTGCGTTTTATGACTGATAATATGCTCTGTTCCGATTGGTTCAGGCCCGGGGGAAAAAGCGCCAGATAGGTTGGTTTCCAGCCAACTATGTGAAGCTGCTCAGTCCCAGCACCAGCAAGACAACGCCCACAGAACCCACCCCTCCCAAACTGGCTCCTGCCAGCACAGGTACACTCACAAATGAATACACTCACAATACATTTGAAGTCCTGTTTTCCATAATATGCTGGGAAACTAAATGAGGGATTAATAAGCGAGAAAACTTAAATACAACATAGCTCTGGTTCCACCACAGAGATGAGATCGACAGCTTTATTAGCTAAAAAGACATTGTCTCTGTAACTGTCACATGTGACCTTGAAGCTGAAATGGTTAACATAATGTGCGTCCTGTCTGTCTGTGTTCCTTAAGCTGTGTGTCAGGTGATCGGCATGTACGACTATGTGGCCCAGAACGACGACGAGCTGGCCTTCCTGAAGGGTCAGGTGATTACGGTGCTCAACAAGGATGACTGTGATTGGTGGAAGGGAGAGCTCAATGGGAGAGAGGGTCTGTTTCCCAGCAACTACGTCAAACTCACCACAGATACAGACCCGAGCACGCAGTGTGAGTACACGCAAACATACGCATTATCATACACAACATACACAGTATACTAAAACAACATATTAACATTATCTCAGTGGGAATACAAAATACTGTAACACTCACACACAGTCACACTTACTCACACTCTCTCCCTCTCACACACACACACAAACACACACACCCCAGAGCCAGGTGTGGAGATGCTGTCCCTCTCTCAGTGTTTGACCCCGGATTGGTTTGACCTCTTGACCTTTCACCTTGACACTCCTTTGGGCCTCTTTGATAACCTCCCAGTCATGCAACACCTCTGGGTGGTGTTTGTGTGTGTTTGTGTGGTGTGTATGTGCATGCATGTGTGTGTATATTTGCGCGCATCAATGTAAAAGTGTTTCCCCTCTCCCTGCATGTGTCCCTTCAGCATGATCCACCATAGACTTAGAGTTTCCAGAGCTGAGCAAAGACACGCTGGCAGTCAACCTTGACTGAACTCAGCGTTTTGACTAATTGAAGTTGTGGGTATTTTTAGCATTACTGAGCCAAAATGAGCCTTTGTACAATATTAAAAATGATGAATCAATAGACAGTAGGTGTTAAGAAGAATGGTTCAGATTTGCAAATACTGTTACTATCGTCGTTAAGTTACTTTCATTGGAATCATGTCATTGTTTTAATAAATTAACTATTAAAAGCTTTTTAATATGGAAAAATGACCAAAGAAAGTTAAACAATATTAAACATAAATATATCTCTTACAAACAAACAAGGGGAACAAAAAGACAGCACTAAGCCTGACTCCCTGAACTAAATATAAACAGGAGAAAATGGTGTTTAATGAAAATATATATTAGACATTAGCACTAGCTATGGCTAAAGATGTGTTAACACACACAGAATTTCTAATGTTAAGCAACTGTACAGGAACAACTGGCATTTAAAAACACATCTCTAAAGGAAAAATATTGTGATATTCATTTAAGTCACATCACCCAGTCCTGACAAACCATCTCAGGTTGGATGACTAAAACTAATCTACAAATTAAAAATGAATAAATAGAAACATCATGTGAATAGTGAAGAGCATTTGATGCTAAAAGTTTGATTTCCTTTGCTGCCATGGGCCACATCAGTGACCAATAATCAATCAGTCATAAAATATTTAATATTATTAAACTGGTTGATGTTAAAGCAAACACTGGAGCAGACCAGTATACCGACGTGAAGCGTGAAGCTGTCAGCCCAGCTAAGTGATGTAGGCTTTATTTTAACTTTGCTAGAACTTGTCATGAGAAACATAACCATTCAGCTGGTTTGCATGAAATCAAACCAGTTTAAGCCAGTACACCGGACCAACATAACCGGAACTCGTGGTATAATTTTTAACGTGACACTCGCTGAATCCTTAAATCGGCACCCAAACAGAGAAACATCTGCACAACAATTGTATGCTGTAGCTTTGCAGACTGCCATTTTTAAAATCTGGGTCGAGTGCTAACTCGATGCCAGCTCAGCTATTTAAAAGTGGCAGGTCTCTGCAGGATGTTGCGCAGGTGATTTGGGTTTTTCCAGCTCAGCTCATCTGGAACCTCAACCAAGTTGGTGCCAAAAGAAATACCAGGTTCCAGGCAGTATCCACAACATCCGGTAATGGAAAGCCAAAAAAGAGCTAGTTAACCTCAGTAGAGTTGTGCTGTATGACGCAGTGAAAATGCCGCATCAATGATGGCGACGTAAACAGTCTGGTCACTATGAATTCTTCGCAGCTCTGTCACGCTGCTTGCTGCTGTGTTGCTCGCTCTAGATCCTCTACTTCTATGCTAGGTTAGAGCACACCTCCACACTCTCTGTCTTGCTGCACGCTCCACCCACCTAGCACCCGATTGGTTGTTGTTGTTGTTGTTGTTGTTGTTGTTTTGTTTAGTTGTTTTTGTTGATGTTGTTGTTGTCGTCCTCTCTCTAGGATCATATCATTACCCAGAACCCCCCTCTCCTCAAAGCCCTCAAAGAGACCCACTAGGCCACGCCCACTAGGCCACTCAACCAATGGGACAGCAGCAAGAGGTCACATGACCCGGAAATGGCGACTCTCCACCAATAGAAGCCAGAGAGAGAGAGAGAGAGACAGACAGACAGACAGACTGTAACGTTAAAACGCCCAGTGGTGGCGAGAACTCTGTCTATGCATGGCTCTGACTGGACTTGGCCAAACTCTGTTTATCTAAGGCTCTGGCTCCAAACAGCAGTGTTCAGCAGGAGGGAGATCAATAGTCACTCTCCTCTCCACTTTCTTCTTCTCTTCTTCTCCATCTTTTCTTCTTCCTCTTCTTCTTCTTCTCTTTCACTTGGGAGGTGTTTAGCTGAGAAGGAGAGGAGATGAGACTATTGAGCTCCTTTCTCCCAGATTGGACTGATGAACATGTTTTTGACTGGGTCACAGTGACTGTACACACACACACACACACACACACACACATGCATATCCACACACATTAACATAAATCCATGCATACAGCCCTGTCATAGCGTGGTACAGTGGATAGTGGGTCATTTTGTGGCTTTATGGGAGATTCTGTCATTAGAATCTGTAGCTCAGCTCATCCCGCTCCTTCCTGATTTTTCTTTTTTTTTTTCATTTAACTTTGCTCCCATTGGTTCAGCAGCTTCATTCACCTGTCAGTCAAAAGCGCTGGCTCCACCCCAACCCCCTCACTAACCCCTCCCTTCCCACAGCTTCACAGAAAGACCCACTATCTGCTGGAGGACAAGTCTCAATGTCAAAGTCTCCTCTCTTCACCTCTCCCTTCCTCAATGCCAAAGACTCCTCCTTCTTCTCTCCTTCTTCTTTTTTCCCACCTCTTAAAAAAAAGGAGATGAAGGAATGGGAGAGGAGAGGACACGAGGCAGCTTTTGAGACACGTCCCACAGTAGCTGAGTGCTAAGTTTCAACCCAGGATGCAGCTCCCTTCTGTGGCTTATCCAGTTAGCCTTTCCTTTCTGCTCTCTTTCTCTGCTAGGGAAGGAGGCATAGAAGGGAGCGAGCAGCTGGAATGGGACTCAGCCCGTAGAGCTCAGGGCTATAAATGGAAAGCCATGCTTGTAACTGCTTAGCATACTAGCTAACCAAATTACACTCACACACCAAATTCAACATGGTACAGAGAGTTTGGGGTATGCACATGACCTGAAACACACACACACACACTCAGACACAGTGATAATGTTTTTATCCGTTGTAGTTTAACATTCTGAAAATGTATTAACTTTAACTGATCCATTTTATGTTCTGTTGTTGTTTTTGTTTACATGTTTATTGTTTTGTCTGTTGCTATGATGATGATGAGATGCTGTCACACTGTCGAGGGTTAGACCAGGATGATGGACACAGACAGATTTGGTACTAAATGTGTAGGGGTGGAACGATTTGTCAGAAAAGATAACTCGATCATGTCCGTCGTCAGATCTTTGAATCATTCCAGTTAAAGGAATATGTTTACATTTTGGGAAACGCTCATTTACTTTCTTTATGAGTGCTGAATGAGAAACTCAAGACTGCTCATATTTACATAATCATATAATCTTTCCATTATTTTCCAGGTTAATCATTTTGTCAGTAAAATGTGAAATAACAGGGAAACAGGCAACATTTTCAAATGGTGTGTTTTATCCTACCAACAGTCCATATATCCAAAATTCACTTTATTATAACATATGACAAAGAAAAGCATCAAATTATCATGTTTAAGATTTTAAAAAACAGCAAATGTTAAAAAATTACGGAAACAATTATTCGATTATCAAAATAGTTTCTGTCATTCGACTAATTGATTCATCAACTAATTGTTGCAGCTCTGATCTCATATCTCTCTGCTAAGTATAAGGCTAGAGCCAGCCCGCGATTAGCTTAGCTTAGCATACAAGCAGAAGCACTTAGAAACGGCCAGCTTGCCTCAAAATGTGCTTAAAACACCTCTAACTTTTTTTGCATTTCTGTTTGTGCCTGCATGAAACCAACAAAATCCAATGTGTTCACTTGTGTATCTTTTGTAAGATGTCATATTTAACGCACAGACATGAGAGTGCTATTGATCTTCTCATCTCTCACTCAGTGAGAAAGCGATAAGGCATATTTCCCAAAATTGCAAACTGTTCCTTTAAGTAGCTCAGCTGTTTTTAGTTGTGGCTCAGTTTCACAAACTCATTTGAGCTTTACCTCTTTGAATTTCCCACACTGTGATGCACCTTTTAAAGTCTTTTAGCTCACTGTCACCAAACTTCATGCACAACAAAAAGCTGTTTTTAAGTTTGCGTCCCCCTGCACTGCAAAACCTACTGTATCACACCATGCACAATCATTTCACCCCTACGAGGTGTTTGGTAAGGGACAGTGAAACCTGTGAAATCTTAAACTCGCACTAGAAACATCTACACTGAGGCACAGGAGTTTTTTCCACAGCCAGCTCCATCACTTTCACTTCATAGCTCTGCTTCTGTAGCCACAGCTTCCTGTGCCACCGTTCAAACATTCAGCACTGTTTGTTCCCACTAAATGTCATTAGCTTTACAGCACTGCTCCAAGTCCTGAAAACATAATGTATCATATTTTAACTGCATCATATCACTGATTTAACAGAAATGTGTTGAGGGACACTGACAGAAAAACTGACAGACAGCATAGCCTCACTTTAAAGTACTGTACATCACCTGTTACCATGGTAATGTACACCCCCGGTGTGTCTTTTGCATCTCCCCCAGCACTATATCCGCCCCTGTGTTTGTTCCCATAGCAACAGACTAGTGTTATAGTGGTTGCCATATCAGATTTGTATTGTTTTGTTATTGTTTATCCAGATGACAGTATTGTGATTTTTAATGTTTACCCTCAGAAACACAAACTACAAATGAAATGATTATTGAACTACGCAACTTTTTATACAACAAGCAATAGAGTTGTTATTATTATTATATTATTAACCTGCTTGGATCCCATTGGCTCCTCGGTGTGTCAGTATTGGAGGTGAAGGTCTCTGATTGGATGATGAGTTAAAGACCATCGGTTAAATAGAACTGAGGCCCAATTTTGGGTTTGTTTTGGGTCCTCAGGAGACAGAAATATGAGCAGGTTTTTAACAGATCCTGTTTTTTTGGTAACCGATGGTCGAGACTTCTCACAGTCAGAGAAAGTATTTTAGGTTAGAACAAAGACCCACCTTGACCAGAGCCGTGCTCCACACCCGCTGGGTTGATATTATCATAACAATGCCTGTTACTTTGTGCTAACACCCATCTGCAGTCAGTTTTTGTCCCTATTAGCATTAAGTTCAAATCAAGTTTGGGACTCGCAGAGCTGCAGGTGGAAGCGACACATACTCTGCATTTATAGAGTGGATTTATGGTGCAGCCTAAGCTACAAACTGGGATTTTAACATTTATGTCTTTTACCATTTTTAACCGAACGCACACTTTGCTCAACTCTGCTCTGGAGCACGGCTCTGGTCCGGTCGGGTTTGTTTAAAAAATGAATCAATAAAAGCTCTGTATGGTCTATAGTTAATCTAATGAATGGTAAAGGTTGATGCTTCATATGGATTATAAATAGAAACTCTGATGAATGGACGAATGGATTAACAGCCAAATGTAATTAGACTGCACTCAAGTGTCAGTGAGTGAGTGAGTGAATGAGTGAGTCAGTGAGTGAGTGAGTGAAAATAAAGCATGACTGAGCAGTGTTATGGACACGAATGGTCAGACGGATACACAAAGGAAAGTAAAGGATACTTGAATGAATGAATGACATGTACAGAATGTTAGCATAGCGTTGAGAGTAAAAATGTCCTGAGGTTTTATTGGTGGAGATTTTGATGAAGCGGTTAATCTGACTGGTCCTGATGATTAAATGCTCTGAGACAGACTGGAGTCAACTGGCCTCGTTACTCTGTTACACACACACACACACACACACAGTTACTCAGACCTGTAATGTACATGGTATCTGTATTAAACCAAAGAAAGCATCCTTTAAACTGACCTCTAAAGCATTTAATCATATTTTTATTTAATTATGGCCCTGTTGTGACATTTTTTTTAAATACAATACAATTCAATTTAATTTGTATATATTGAGTTCGTTATTTTTGAGTCATTTTACCTGAAGCTGCATTAATCAATAACTCTGGAGTGTCTCTGCAGTTATTTGTGGCTGAAATATATCAAATATAAATAGGCAGTTTTATGAGGTGACATATATTTTGGCTGTACAAGAGCATAATGCCCAAAAGAAAAATCTGCCCTTTTTCTGAATTCATGGCATAGTAATCTTGTTTATTCAGGAATACAAGAATTAATGAAATAACCTCATTAATTCAGAAAAATTGCAAATAGTATTTTCTTAACTGAATGCATTACCCTTCTGTGCTGCTGTGTGTCTGTCAGCTTTTTAAGAAGTAAACGGATAAAAGCATCATTAAAGCTTAAGTATGGAACTTGTGGTTTTCCCAGTCTGGCAGTGAGAGTAATTACAACACTAGCGATCTGCCCCGCCCTCAGGAGGGCTCTCCTCAAATCTTTTTGACTTCATCCTTTCTCAGAATGCCAAGTGTCAATGCACGTGCACGGCGAAGTCACCAAAGTGACCACAATCAGCCTACTGTGAAATACAGAGAGCTTCCCTGGTGCGATAGGCGCAGTCAGTGGTGTGAACTTGTTTGGCAAGTGCATGGATGCAATGGACTGAATATACAAAAGCCAAAATAGTCAAAATATAAATATTGCAAAAGCTAAATATTGCAAGTTACTTAATAATGTAACTGCAGCAGAGCCTGATCATGTCTTAGTTTGTTCGTGATGAGAAATTAACTGATTCCACAGCAGCTCTGGAGTTCATAGCAAATTTTAAAAAGCCAGGAGCAATCTTTATTTCTCCTTTTTTGCAGTCAGCTTCAAACAATTTCAGGTAACAGAAGTCATAAATCACCATAAATATCTTCCTAATTAATAAGCTGTTTGTGAGTGACATGTTTTACCATTTATAACAGAAGCCCAAATTCTAAGCTTCCCTGTTTAGGTAAACGTTAAAACAATCAGTCTTCTGAAAGATAAAGAATTTCTGTCACATAAGCTTTTAATAGACATTGTCTTTAATCTCTACACACACACTTTAGACATGTGAATCACAGAAATAAACACACACAGTTTCCCGGAGCACAACACAGACTCACATGACAGACTTTTGACTTGATCTCAGGTATGTATTTTGTTGGTAATGTTGTTTTTATCATGTGTTTTTTCTTTTTTGTTTTTGCCCCTGCCATGTGTCAGGATGTTTGATTGACAGCTGTGTGTGTGCTGTTTGTATTTCAGGGTGTGCTGACCTCCACCTGCTGGACATGCTGAGTCCCATGGAGAGGAAGAGGCAGGGATACATCCACGAGCTGATCGTCACTGAGGAGAACTACGTCAACGATCTGCAGCTCGTCACAGAGGTAAACACAGAGATACGTGTCCATACAGTGTTCATAAATATTATATACTGTATATAGCACAGAATATTTACCAGTTGGGTTGTCTGGAAAGAAATTTACCTCTGAATATTTGCATCCCAGATTGTTCTGTTAGCCTTTCCTCTGCCACACATCATTGACATTTTTCTCTAGTAACTCTTGTGCATGTGTGTTTAGATCTTCCACAAACCTCTGTTGGAGTGCGAGCTGCTGACGGAGAAAGAGGTGGCCATGATCTTTGTCAACTGGAAGGAGCTCATCATGTGCAACATCAAGCTGCTCAAGTAAAGAGAAACAACACCTATCACTGTTACACGCTTGTGCACACAGTACGCTTTGTTTCACGTGGCAGACATTTGCATCTGACACGCTTTGCAAAGCACAAGTCAGCCGTCATCAGCTTTGAAGTTATTGTAATTCTAAAAATAATATTTGCCTTGCAAAGTTCAGCTGCTTGGAACGATGCTGGAAAATAAACCTGTGCGCTGTTTTGGTTCCCTGACAGCCCAACCTGAAACAGAATGGCGTGTTGTTTTTAAGATTTGCACAAAAGTCAGTGAGGGTTGGTTCCAAAATGTAAAGTAATATTTATAACTCCCGTATAAACAAGTTAAATACTTTTATTATACTTCTGTTTAAACCAAACTTTTTCTTGAGGTGTGTTTATCACAGCCATACAGTTGAATACATCAGACAAAACCTCTCATCATGCCCCTTCTCTTCTCCCCCTGCAGGGCTCTGAGGGTGAGGAAGAAGATGTCAGGCGATCGGATGCCGGTGAAGATGATTGGTGACATCCTGACCAACCAGCTGCCTCACATGCAGCCATACATCAGGTACTGTCTGCTTTTAAACCACACCTTTAATCGATCAGGAAGTCAGTTCTACCTTTAAACAGCTCGAGTTCGGAGAGGATGACTTATTTTGAGGTTTAAAGTTCTAAGGTCTGGGGCCCAATGTTAATGTGTTGGATAAGCTACAAAGTGATGATGATGGGAATCCATGAGAGATCTGGTTAACAGTTGGAGGGCGACACACGATCACTGATTTGCACTTTACTTTACCAAATATGGCACATACTGTATGTCTAGTTATGTCTCCGTGCCGGCAACAGTGACGGCCAGAGGCATTATGTTTCCGGGTTGTACATCCAACTGAAATGAGAAATCTTGAGAACAGTTTGGCACAATGAAGTGATTAGAATTTGGTGGTCAAAGTTCACTGTGACCTTGTGTCCATCTCATTCTTAAGAATACGATATCTCAAGAAGGCCTTGAGGGAGTGTCCACTTGGACTCAAGAGTGTACAGATTACAATTTGGTGGTCAAAGGTCAATGTCACTGTGACCTCACAAAACATGTTTGTGGCAATAACTCAAGATTTCATATGTCAATTATCAACACTAATGTCCAATAGAATACAGTAATGAAGTGATGACATTTTATATCCCAAAGGTCAAAGGTCAACTTCATTATGACGTGATAATATTCTGCAAAAACACTCTTTTTACTCAACGTCATATCTCAGGAACAGAAGCGGAGACATTTGGTTAGACACTAATCTTGGTGCCCACCAAACTGTGCTGATTGTGTAGATCTTCTATGCTGCTGGGGAAGATGTGTGTGAAGCAGCCATGTTTCCATAGACATGGATGTAAACGTTATGTACAACTTAATGGGTTCACATCACATTCAGCTTTTTAATCTGAGGATAAATACATGAATAGCATTGAGCCATTTTTCCCGTGACCGTCTCTGTGCTGCTTTAAAGTACCTCTTAAACGGGGCGACCTCTAGCTCACCTGGTAGGGTGTGTGCCCCATATAGGATGAATCCTCTTAAGCAGCTCTGGGTTCAATTCTGACCTGCAGCCCTATGCTGCGTGTCATCGCCCCTCTCTCTCCCATATGTGCTGACAATCTACAGCTATCAATAAAGGCGTAAAAAAAATCTGAAGTACCTTTTGAGCTGATGTGACTATATGAATTTTCTAGGATAATGTTGCTCCTGCCAATTTTTTTCTGTCTTATTTTTGCCTCTCTTATTTAAACTTTTGATGTAAGTCTGTGTAAGTTATGTCTTGACTTACAGCTATGATGTTTAAAGAGAAGAAACATACAGTTTAATAAGTTTTAATGTAAATGTTATTGTTTTTTTATTCTTTTATCAACGTTTGTGTTCAGATTCTGTTCGTGTCAGCTGAACGGAGCCACGCTGATTCAGCAGAAAACCGACGACAACCCTGAGATCAAAGACTTTCTGAAGGCACAAAATACATACACACACTCACACACACACACACACACACACACACACACACACACACACACACACACACACACACACAGTGCTTTCTGACAGAGAAACAGAAGTTTATATTTATTTTATTGGAAGACTTACTTCACAGCAGCTCCATTAGGGACTGAGGTTAATCTCCATAAGCACCAAATTATAAACTAATATTATTATAACGATCTATTAATTAAACATTTAGCATTAGTTTTTGATGATCCCGCATATTATTGAATGATTTTTCTAATACTCTCTCTCCCTCTCTCCCTCTCTCTCTCTCTCTCTTCCCCCCTTTCTCTCTCAGAGGTTAGCCATGGATCCCAGGTGTAAGGGGATGCCTCTGTCCAGCTTCCTGCTCAAACCCATGCAGAGAGTCACGCGCTACCCGCTCATTATCAAGAACGTATGTATGACACACACAAACACTTCCGACATGCTGACATTCAAAGAGATGACATGTTAGGATCATTTGAAATCACTGGTGGCAAATGTACTTTGAGTTTCCTCTTTCTCATCTTCATGTCTGTTGTTATTGATTATAGATCTTAGAAAATACTCCAGAGTCACATCCAGACCACAGCCATCTGAAAGCTGCTCTGGAGAAAGCAGAGGAGCTGTGCTCACAGGTGAACACACACACACACACACACACACACACACACACACACACACACACACTCAAACACAGAATCTTTCAGAGAAGATAAGATAGAACTTTATTTATTCCAAGGTAAATTGTAAAGTATCGGTTGCTGTAAAAAGTAGGAAGGAGTGCGAAGATGAATACATACTGTAGCATTATTAAGGTGCAAATCCAAAATGAAACAAAAGTGTCCCCACGATCATGAACACAGTGAAAAACCTCCACAATGTACATTCAGCTGAGCTACAAACAAACAGTAAATAAGAGTAATTTATGAAAAGAGCGGGGGGAAATGAGAGAAACTGTCACTGTCTGGCTGCCGTTTGCAAAGCGATAGAACTGACTCTTCCTGTGCCCTCTTCCTTTATCTTTCTATGTTAACTAATGTGTAGAAAAATCCCAAAATATTAAGAGTATAAGTGTATATTTGGTTCGTAATTTACATTAAATACTAGAAAACAAAGCTTTGGATTTATGCATGTCTGAGATTATAAAGGTAAAAGTCTGTTTTTACAGTATGTAAATGCCTTATCTTCTATAATAATTGCATTTTTTTAATGTGCAAACAAACGCGTAGGTAAAATGAACACCCACACAGCCAACTGGAAAATAACTGAATGTGTCTGTGCATGGTTTTCTGTTTTAGGTGAACGAGGGCGTCAGAGAGAAGGAGAACTCAGATCGTCTGGAGTGGATTCAGGCTCACGTCCAGTGTGAAGGATTGTCTGAGGTAACTGCAGCACACACACGACCAAGAAGCTTTCCAGACATTGTTTGCGTTGTGTACTACTCACCAGCTACACATTTACAACACAGATATTAAACTACATGTCTCTGGTCGCCCATACACTTCAATGATAAACAAAGACCTGCAGAGGGATTAAGGGATCACCGTGGGTCAAACGATCTCACCTGACCAACTTCAGCACAATAACACATGCAATATTCACCTTACCAGCAACCAATTTTTAGTTATATTTAGCCTTAATCTGTACAGCAATGGTTGGGTGCATTCACATGCTCTTATACCTGCTCTTAACACCTAGTTTAATAGAACAATAACAACAAAATAATCAATAGAACGTGTCACTCTTGACTCTGGTATCATCATATTTGACATTTTATGGACCAAATTATTCATATAAAATAAACAAATAAATAACCAACTTGTCCCTCTTTGTCCTCCAGCAACTGGTGTTTAACTCCGTCACCAACTGTCTGGGTCCCAGGAAGTTCCTCCACAGCGGGAAGTTGTTTAAAGCCAAGAGCAGCAAGGAGCTCTACGGCTTCTTGTTCAATGACTTCCTGCTGCTGACACAGGTGATTTCATGCTGCTTCATACACACACTTCACCATTTTTCAGAGGGAATATTGTACTTTTTACTCCACTACATTTATGATGCGGTTATAGTTACAGATAGATAAAGATTTGTTAAAACATATGACCAAGTTACACAACACATTGTTAAAGAACAAAGCAATCATACTGGCTTGTGACTCCTCACAAAAAGAAGTGTCTTGATGCTTCTTGCCACAGTGACGTCTACAACTGGAGAAGAAGTCCAAAATATTAATGCAAATATGAGTCGCAGAAGTCTGATTTTTCTCTTCATCATGTGAATGGGGCCATACCAAAAGTTGGAAGTACAGAAGTACTTCACTGTATGTAATATATAGTAGTTAAAACTATTTTTAGATTGACACTTCTTCCACCACTGGTTACTGTTTGTTTCCTCAGTACAGTCTTACCGTCACTGATCCTTTTACCTCTCTCTGAATCCATCTTTCTCTTTGCCCCCTCTCACAGGTGACCAAACCTCTGGGCTCATCAGGCTCGGACAAAGTCTTCTCCTCGAAAACACACCTGCAGTACCGCATGTACAAGACGGTAAGATGACAAGCACACTCATACACAGATGTATGTTTTTTATCTGTTGTGGTAAATTGCTGAAACTTTGGATACCTGCAGATATTTGTACCATGTTTAAAGTGAAGTATAATTTATTCAGAATAGACAAACCTGCCTTAAATGTATCTGTATTCCCTACATGACTCACACTTACTCACGATAACTGAGCTTTTCTTGTCTCTTTCAGCCAATCTTTCTAAATGAAGTGTTAGTGAAGCTGCCAACAGACCCGTCAGGAGATGAGCCTCTGTTCCACATCTCTCACATAGACAGAGTTTACACACTCAGAGCCGAGAGTATCAATGAAAGGTAATATGTACGCATGAACAGACACGTTCAGTACATGAGGGATGCAATTGATTTTTTTACAACCTGTCTTATTTTGTAGTTTTTGCCGTCATTCCTGAAATTTGTGATGATATGATTTATCTGCTTTATTTAAAATGTCTGCAGTCACTTTAAAAAGCATGTGTCTTTGTTTGTGTGTGTTTATGCAGGACGGCATGGGTTCAGAAAATCAAGGCAGCTTCAGAGCTCTTCATTGAGACGGAGAAGAAGAAGAGAGAGAAGGCATATTTAGGTATCTCTCCTTATTATTTTACTCCATCCTAAGTGTTTTGTTAAAGGGCGCAACACAAGAAAAACATTTAAATAGTCAAACTGAAATGAATTTCTCTTTGTCTCAGTGCGTTCTCAGAGGGCTACAGGTATTGGTAGACTGATGGTCAACATTGTGGAAGGCATTGAGCTAAAACCCTGTCGCTCCCATGGTACGTTCACACTCCTTTTACTGAAGTTTGAAAGAGAGAAAAGGCTTGTGTTTCTCCTGCTAAACCAAAAAATGCTTGTTAGTGCTGTGAGCATCTCTGTGTGCAAAACCCTTTACTTAGCCTGGGGCCAGTGATGCTCATTGTTATTATAATGTTGGAAATATACAGTTAATATACCCAAATTTCACCCATAATACAACATACAGTAAATTCTGTTGAGGAAATAAGAGTGTCTGAACCTGTGACCTCCTATTTAAATCATTTAACTTGTCTGTTTTTTTATGGTCGACTGGTAAAAGAAACTGAGATGTTATATATGTACATACACTATATATAAATACCATCTTGTCTTTATGTGCAGGAAAAAGTAACCCATACTGTGAGGTCACCATGGGTTCACAGTGCCATATCACAAAAACATTACAGGTATGACTGTCGTTACAGCATTTACCTTACATTTATCATTTCTGTTTTTATTTTGTGTTGTTATTGTTTGTATATAGTGCTCATAATATTCTCTCATGTCCCATATTTCATTCCTTTTTCTCACACATCTGTGCAGCACTGTTGGATACATTTGTCACTTACTTTTAGACACAATCCTGATTTTAATAAATGTATGAAGTGCTGTATTTTTCTTATTTTTTATATGTCATTCCATCTTATACACCATCTTATCCTACATCTTTTTGTCACTTTATCTTAGTTATCTTTATTCTTAATTTTTCTTCATTTTAGACTATTTTATATTTATATTTGCTGATTCTATCTTTATTTTTATCTTTTTATCCTCATTTAAGCCTATTTCATCTTTATTATTAGCTATTTTATTTGATTTTTATCCATTTATCTTTATATTTATATTTTTTATCCATTTTATTGTCAGCTATTTTATTTGATTTTTATCCATTTGTCTTTATATTTTTTATCCATTTTATTGTTAGCTATTTTATTTGATTTTTATCCATTTATCTTTATATTTTTATTTTTTATCAATTTTATTGTTAGCTATTTTATTTGATTTTTATCCATTTATCTTTATATTTATATTTTTTATCCATTTTATTGTTAGTTATTTTATTTTTATTTTTATCCATTTATCTTTATATTTATATTTTTAATCCATTTTATTGTTAGCTATTTTATTTTATTTTTATCATTTATCTTTATATTTTTTATCCATTTTATTGTTAGCTATTTTATTTTGATTTTTATCCATTTATCTTTATATTTATATTTTTTATCCATTTTATTGTTAGCTATTTTATTTTGATTTTTATCCATTTATCTTTATCTTTATATTTTTTATCCATTTTATTGTTAACTATATTATTTTGATTTTTATCCATTTATCTTTATATTTTTTTATCCATATTATTTTCATTTTCTCTTATTTTATCTTTTTATCTTTTTTGCCTATTTCATCTTTATTTTTTTATCTAGTCTTTATTTAATCTTTTTATTTTTATATTTTATCTTATTTTATTCCTATTGCAACTTTATAATTTGAAAATATCTTAAGTATTTGTATCAGATCATTCATTTTGCTGCTGTTCTCTCTCTCTCTCGGTGTAGGACACATTAAATCCGAAGTGGAACTCCAATTGTCAGTTTTTTATAAAGGACCTGGAACAGGACGTCCTCTGTGTCACTGTGTTTGAACGAGACCAGTTCTCACCTGACGGTCAGTCATAATCACACACTGCCTTTTAAAAGATGTTCTCCAGGAGAGATAAATGGCTTTATTTTTCAATTCCATCACGCACTCTGTCTTCGACTTTCTCCCCCTCCAGACTTCCTGGGCAGGACTGAGATCCGGTTGGCTGAAATAAAGAAGGACCAGGGCTCTAAAGGACCAATCACGAAGCGGTTGCTGCTCCATGAGGTTCCCACAGGAGAGATCGTTGTCAGGCTGGACCTCCAGCTGTTTGAGGAACCGTAAAATACCTGGACAGGATCATACTGGACTGGACTGGACTGGACAGGAACCGAAAGATATGATGTGGACCACACAGCTGGGCTGGATTAGACTGGACTGGAAGACTTGATTCTCTTAGTTTGGTCTGGTTCAGTCTGTTTAAGGAGATCTGCATTCAGCTGAAGGAAAGTATCAGTGTACACACTTTACTTTTTAAATTAAAAGGGAAAAACACTGAATTTTTAGTTAATTAGAAACAGCAAGGCCCCGAATCCCAGACCTCTAGGGACCCCGGATTCACATTTGCTTTTGGTAATTTGATTAATCTCTTCATCTATTTTACAATATACACTGGGTCCTGCTTTATTACACCAACTTGGAGCACTGTTTTGTGTCACAATTGAGTTGTAACTCTTGATTGTTTTCGTGTATATTTTGCATTTCATCAATTTACCACAAATTTACTGATAAACCGATCATCTTGGCTGGTTGGTCTCTGTGGGACCCCCAACAGGTTGATCCAGCCTTGAGAGTGCATCACAATAATTTGTGAAAAGAACAAAACAGTGCAGCTAGCCTTGCTGCTGCGTTTGCTTATTTAATTAGACTGGTTTTGTGGAAATCTTAATCATCTTATTTACAAGCATTTAAAACAAAGCTGCAGTCTGAATGCAGACAGCATGGGGCGATGGGACAAATTGTCCTTTTTAAGTACAATACTTGCAGCTTTAGTTGTTTTGCACCACATTTGTTTGAGTCGAGACAGTAAGTAAAGAGCTTATTATCTCAATTTCAGACTACATATCAGCTTTCTGAAATCAGTATTGTACCTAGAACTGGAGGTCTGCAGTGTCTTCACATCTTAAATGTCTTAAGTACATCTGTCCGTCCTAAATTTAGTCAAACTGGTCTTAAAAATGTAGCTGTTTTCTAGTTAGAAATTGTACCAGTTAAGCACTGTACTGTGACAGAAGAACAAGCTGTTCTCATAATGGACTCCACGGAAAATCCAAGCGTCTGTTTTTATTCCAGTCCAGTCCAATCTCCATCTGTCCTCCTTCAGTCTGGTCCAGTTCAGTATTTAGTCCAATCTTGTTCACTTTGATTTTAATCCAGTCCAGTCCTCTTGGAGATCGGCTGGGTCTTTACAGTTTTTTCTTCCACCGCTTCACCAGACAGTCTGACAGACACTCCAGTGACAATCCCAGCCCTCCTTCTGAGTCCCAACAAACCCCTGTGTGTGTTTATGTGTGCGAGCGTGTGTCCTTGAGTGAGTGTGTGAGCGACAGACGGCTGGTGTGAATGACTGTGTGAGTGTAAGGTGGACAGGCTAATTAAAGGTACGGCTCATTGTACATTTTTATTTTGTTATTTTTTATGTCAAGTCTTACATCTCTGTCAGAGTGTTTTGATCATCTCCTCAGGCTCTCAGCTGCGAGGGGACTGCATGTAAAGGGACCTTGCTATTTTGAATTCTAGTCTGTTTTGACCTTCACTGAACACTTGCCACGTTATCACAGAAAAAGCTAAATATGTACAGGTTTAATGAGAAATGCTAATGATGCTAATAAGCTGAAATTTATAGAAAGATTTTACCCCATTATATGACAAGTGTCCAGTGTAAGTTATATCAAGATGTCCCTTTCACATGTATCAGTTATGACGATGCTGATGATAATATGGCTGAATGAGAGGCACACGGGGAACAGGTGCGACAGCTAATTTAAGTTGAGGTACTGTAAAGAAGAATGTCTTAATTTCCTTGTTTCTGTGATGCACACGGGGGTCGTAGTTTTAGTAGATTCTTGTCAAACCTCTGTTGTTATGTTGCTGCTGTGTGGAGCTGTCACAGTGGCCGTCACTATGCAGGGGAGGAAAAACCCTGAAAGAGTCGCGGGGCCCAGAGCTGGATAGGGGCCCCAAGAACATGCTAGGTACTACAGACACGTATTTTATAGGTACAGCCTTTTAGACCATTTCCACACTCTAACCCTGAGGAAGCTCAGTGTAAAACAAAATAATTTTACCGTGCGTCGGCACTCCCAGCACTTTTAAAACACAAACACTGTTGCGGATATTAGAGCAGAGCAGGATACGACTGACCAATGTTGCACAGTGGCCATTTTGAATAGTCAAGGAAGGAAACTAGATAAAACTTAACATATAAAATTGTTCATGAATATACTGTATGTTTCTTTTATTTAATGGCACAGTAGTCTAAGCACTGTACTTGTAAGCAAACATTACGCAAATAAAGGGAAGTAGTGCATTTGTTGGGGACTATTTTCAGCAGATTGATTCACATTTGGTGCTCTAGTGAGTATTTGGGGCAGGCGGTGTATGACTGTTTACACTTGGTTTTTCAAATGTGTCTTGGGCAATCAGATCACAAGTGCACAGTGCGGGATGCAACTGTAAACTGCAGACTGTAAAAATTTTGGATGTAGCTACCATTACGTCACCCATTGGTTAATAGACTCCCAATTTGAAGCTT
This sequence comes from Epinephelus awoara, assembly GCA_035609425.1. Taxonomy (NCBI): domain Eukaryota; kingdom Metazoa; phylum Chordata; class Actinopteri; order Perciformes; family Serranidae; genus Epinephelus; species Epinephelus awoara. The sequence continues at coordinate 5,892,731 of CM069308.1, forward strand.
CGAGTTCGGCATTACGGATGTCACCATTTTGCTTTTTTGGAGCCAGAAGTGACCATATTTAGGCAAGAAGCTGGGGCAGTGGTGGAGCGAGGGATGGCGCCCTGAGCAGCTGCTCAGTTTGCTTATGCGTCAGGGCGGCTCTGTCGGCAGGATTGAAATCTGCACACAAGTGGAGATGCTTGAAAAAGACACGTATGTGAACAGCGATGTGTGACGGCTGTCCAGGTGTGTTTAGATAATAGACACACATTTTAAAACCAAGTGTAAACAGGGTCTATGCTGAACCGAGTCAAAATAAACCACAGTGTGTGTTCATGGTGATGAAGGAGTATGTCACAGAGTGCTCATCGAGTTTCTGGACAACAGTGGATAGAAATAAGATGTATACACAGACAATACATATTAGTAGAATCAAGACAAATAGCACATCACCGGCCTCATCCTTTAAAGCTTTTTTATTTTTGCTATAGTACATTAAACTTAAGATAACCAATTATGAGAATAGAAGCTATAATGGCTGCTTAAAAGCAGCAAGGACATTGGCTAGCTAGAGAGCTATAGGCTGGACTGCGGCAGCTCACTATAGGTCCACATATTTGACATTATTAATACGTGGCCTAATTCCGCCTCCAGTGTTTGAGATTTGTTTGTTTAGAAAGGTGGAGTATTTAAAAAAAGCTTCTGGTGCCTTTACATGGGGCTGTGTCAGCTTGTTCATGAGAAGGTGCCAAATAAAAGGCTGCACAAGTTGTGATAAAAGCTGACGTGTCTTTAAGAAATAGTGAATTGTCACCTGTCATTTTCTTGTTCTTTTACAAAAGGGCAGCAAAGATGAGGCATCAACAAATTTAACCTCTTAATTTTGAAGCATATCATTCACTTGATTTCCTTTGATGAAAACACAAACTCAGGAGTTACTTTGAAGGCAGCGTTAATCTTTCCCACCACGAGTATTCAAAATGGCCGCTGCATTAGATAACATTGCCAGTGCATTCGTTAAGCAGAGCTGTAGTTCGTTAGTTAGCTAGCTACTTGGCCAGTTAGTGAACTTAGATAGTCATTACAATTGTATGCCAAGGTTACTGAATTACCACTGAGACAACCAATAGTTACCTTAGTGACCAGCCACTGTCCAATCAGAAGTCAGCGAGGCTCAGCCAGTGGCAGCAGCTCGACTGTGGAGGAAGAATGTTTGTGTTTCCCCAGACTGATGATGATGATGATGATTAGGAATGATGATGAATTTGTCTTACATCCCTGTCAACCCCCTCCCCTTCCTCCTCTCCACACTGTACTGAAACTAATCCAGTTTGAACCCGTTCTTACTGTCGACCTTCCAGGTTGTGTATAATACTACTGCTATCTGAGAGTTAATATATGAGTGCTACGGGGGCGATAGAGACAGCCTGCTGTTAATTATCACTGTAGAAGATGATGTACGTTGTTGTCTTTCAATGTTCAGAATAAACTTCAGTTGGACCAAGACTGCAGCGTTCGGTATTGTCCTTCAAATGAAACATATTTAAGAAGGAGACTTCTTTTATTCTCAGGTTGAATTTCATGAAATCTTGTCCACATGCCAAACAACCTGCAAACCACTGGGCCACATGTGAAAAAGCATTCAAGCTTTCTAAAGCTTTTTATTGTTTTGCTTCGTGTGATAACACATTTATGAGTGATTGGGTTTGCATATATTTTTGCACAGCTTAAAATCGAACGACAGGCATCCAAAAAAAAACAACATATCAAAAATTAACAGAAGTGTTTTTTGACTTGTTAACTGAATGATTCAAAAGAAAACTTTACTTTAGCTATGACATGTTTGTTAATATGAAGCTCAGCTGACCTGACTGTCTGGCAGATGAAAGGGTAGGACTGATCTTGATAAAGAGAGATTTTAAGCAAACATTTTCTCATGACAGCACACACACAGCCCGTAATCATTTCACTTCAGCCTGATGACACTTACATTTAAGTTATTCAGCAGCTCAGCTCTGCTTGTTTTGCTTCGTCGTGACTTTGTATGTTTTAACATTGCAAAAGCAACAAATGACTCATAGAACATTTGTATGTAGGGCCCATCGGGGTGGTAAATGGGCCCCCAATGGGCCTGTTCATGGGTTCCACATAACCCCAAATGTCACATGGGTGGGTCGTGCTCGTGCTGCCTCATGTGGGCAATTGGCACAGGGCCAATATGGAGCCCATGGACAATCCCCCTGGGGCCCACATGGGACACACATACAAATGTTGGCTGGGAGGCAGGGAGTCTTTCTCCTCTTGTTTCCTTCTTCAGCTGGGGTCAAATCTGGCTGCCATGGCATGTGAAGCCTGTGGGCCACATGGCTTAAAAAGGAGACTCACAAAGTTTGCATTAAGCTACAGCAGCTTGGGTTTGCACTGTGAACTGAGAAAGTGCCACGCTTTAAGTATTAGGCCTGTAACATAGGCTACTCCTGCTCCAAACCTCTCAGTTCAGTTTGGTAACAGTCCTTTCTATCAGCATGGACTCATAACTGCTCAGGCTCTGTGGTGCTGGCACATGAAGTGAAAGGGGGGCGTTGTCTTTATTGTAGCAAATGTGCGTCAAGTCAGACAGATTTAGGCATTAAAAAAAACCGGAATGAGGCCCATGTGTGCTTCAAAATAAAAACGTCTTCACTGGAGTCACCATATTGACACGTACTGATCTACAGTTGTGGAAAGTAACTACGTGCTTTTGCTCCAGTATTACACTTTAGCACCATTTTGAGGTACTTCTACTTTATTTGAGTATTTCCATTCTATGTTGCAGTTAGATGTTCAAAGTGTCTTTATTAGTTGGCCCATGTGTTGTGCAAAATTCAGCATTCCGAAACAGGACGTTGCAACATTTCATATTTAAAGGAGACTAAAACAAAATACATTTAAATCATCTTTTTAATCATCTCCTATCAAAATAGTATCAAAGTATAAGAACTTCTACGAGTAGCTATCATAGAAGGTCTTAGCTCAGTATTTCAGAAAGAAATACTTTTCACTTCAATACATTTATTTTAGTTACTTTCCAAATTAAGATTTCATACAATAAAATTGGCTCTTAAAATAGTCTACTAATATTAAAACCTATCTATTAATCAGAATTTCCCATTTTAGAATAATGTGTATCATACAAACCTAATTGGATTATAAGATTATCATTGATGCATAAATGTTTACATCAATTTAATGTTGCATCATGTAAAGGTAGGGTTAATTTTAATGTATTTACAGTATATAGGCTGCTGCTGCTAGGTTCATACATTGCTCCATTGAGGATAATAAGGGCATATCCTAAGTAAGCCTGTAATAATAAAATTAGTTTAATTGTTGATTAATGTAATTTGTAAAATTAATATAAATCGCAAAGTAACTGTCTGAAGTAATCAGTTCAAATGTAGGATAAAAGTACAATAACCTACTTTCTCTCGTAGCAAAGTAGGCTATTTATAATGTTTAAGAAATGCGATGGAGTAGTAATGGAAAAGAATTAAGAAAATGCAGTTTTACAGTTTATAGTCATCACAAGCTTCTTGTTTTAACATTACTAGCCTACTTTAAATTATTCAATAGATGTTACCAATCACTGATATTTATATGATTTATGTTATAGACAAACACTTTTCTTTTCTTTTTGCTACAGTCACAATTTAGTCTTGAATAATTCCTGTAAAGTCCTGTGCGAATGATAACCACAATATTTTCTGTCAATCTAAAGTGAAATTACACATCAGTTAAACAGAGAAATAAAACAAGATGACCATAATGGAGATGTTGAAATATCAATATAACATAAAATGAATAAGAGAGTTGGGCCAATAAAATAAAAATTAATTGAGGAAATGAGCAAGAGGCAAAAACGTAATGTCGTTGAGGCTTTTATTTTGATAATCGGGACCGGAAATGTGGTCGTCTTCTTCTGTGGTTGTTGACGGCAGTCTATGGAGGCTTTATGCAGAGCGCTTTATGTAACTGCGCTGCTATAAAAACACAGGACAGCTTTACTAAACAAAAACATGCCGACTAGATAGCAAACAAACAAACAAACAAACGGTCAGACGTCATTCAGCTAATCGGTTCAGGGCGACGGAAGAAGAAGATCTTTGCCAGCGCGTGCAGGTTAGCTAGCTAAATGAGTGCAGTGCGACTCAATATTTGACGTTTTGTGCATTTTTATCAGCTGTTAAATTAAAAATTACTGTTTTAAAGCGATAAAAACAGAGTAACATTGTCATGGTGGAGGACGGAGGGCTTCAGGACATTTAGTACTCTCCCACAGAGCGACCTGACATTCCTCCTCAACGTGTACCAGAGACATACAAACTTATTTTACAGATATTTTTTGTATTAAAACAATCATGGCTGCTGCACTGTTCAGAAGAGGAACAGGATTATGTGTTAGAGTAAGTATATCTCTTGTTTTTAATGTTTGCAGATAACAGGACTTCCATCCAACTGTGACATTTAATGACTTACTCATGACTTTTCAATACCTTTACATACAAACATGAATAAATTACGTCATATGGCAGGTATTATAAATGCATTTAAGGTTACTTATTGCATGTTTACTCTCACTCAAACTCTTGTTTCCTCAGCTGCAAAATGCACAGTGTAAATCTACATTTCTCTCAAAGTAAACACTGAAAAGAACAACATGACAGCATGTAGAGAAGTGGTAAAAGTATGCAGCTGGGAATATTTATATATAAAACCATCATTGACTGAACCATCAAGAGATTTTAATGGACAAAATTAATGACTATGTAGGAGTCTGTACTAAAACCTTTCAGTGTATTGAATCCCTTAAAATCTAAGAAGCTATTCAAACAAGAAAACAGTTTGCCATCTGGTGTGAGCATTACCTTGTGCACTTGTGCATCTCCTAACTTGTGTGTGTGCGTGTGTGTCCAGTACATTCACAGGGAGTTGTGCAGAGTGGTATGGAGGCCACAAACTGCACTGTTCAGCTCCAAACCATCAGACAGAAAACAACCACGCAGGACACATATCAGTAAGAGAAACACATCTGTCTGTCTGTCTGATTTGCTGTCAGATTTTTATTTGTAATTCCTCAATCATCTCCTTATTCTATTCATATGTTATTCTCTGTACACCCGTGGAAGAGTAAAAACTGTAAGTAGTGGTGAGTAGAAGACTTGCTGCCATGTTGGATTTGCTCTGTACAATAAAGTGATCCATTGTCCCACTCATGGCTTTCTCCTTTTAAATGTTATCATCCCTCACGCTGGCTGCCAATCAGGGCTTTAATGTGTCACACACTTAGAATTCCTACGGGAGAACGGCGACAAATAGGTTTCCTGAGAAGGTTTTTTTTTACCCAGAGTTTGCCTCTTTATCAGGAAATGGGTGCACACAATAAACTGATACAGTCAATCAAAAATGTATTCATATCATTTTGTACAGGCCCAGTTGAATATTGCAATAATAATGTGTTGTTATCACAAGATCCTACGGCACATTTGGATTGGCATCAAGGCACACCAGTGTACCACAGCTCACCTTTTGAGAACCGCTAGCCTAGACAAGAATGTCAGCAAATTAAAAACTAGAAAACTTGATCCACTAGATATGAATATTTCCATAAAGCAAATCCAAATATTGCTTTATTGCTAAAACAGACTATCCACGTATTCTGGACGGGCCTGATATTTTTCTCAGTCTGTATTTTGTCTTACTGACAGAGAAAGCCAAGCCCCAGCCCTCGGTGGATGTCGCTGCACTCCTGGAGCAACTCTTCTCCCAGAGCAGGCCGGGCAAAATGCCTCCTGCTGGTAAAGGTCAGCACATTCAGGATGTTGCGTAAAGCTGGGTGTTAAAATTAAGTCTCAGTCATTGAAGGCAACCAACTTAGATCCCACATTTTTTCTCTGCCGTCACACAGCAGGTGACAATAATTTGCAGCTGCAAAAAAAGCTGGGTTAGGATTTTGACAGGATCTCTTTAACTCCCCTGCAGCAGTCTTGAAATGAAGATTAATTCTGGGAATTTATGAGCCCCTTCTTTATCCCATCATATTCAGTGGCACTTTTTCATCTCATGTAAATTTCATGGAACGATTTGGACAGCAACATATGGGAAAGCATGACGGACAGCTGAGTTAGCAGACTGTTAATTAATTGAATACCTGAAACGCTGATTAGTTCTGCTTGTGTCTGTGCTGAGTAGTTGTACTTACCCCTCTTCCCTCATATCCATGTCCTTTTATATCCTCTTCTTTGCTTTTCCTCTCCCCTTCCTCCCACAGCTCGTCCTGCCAAAGCTTCCTCCATGCCCACAAAACCTCCTGTCGCCTCCTCAGTGAAAGCCTCCACCTCAAAAGTTCCTCCTTTGTCAAAGACAGAACCAGCAGTCTCTGTCTTTCCTGCTGCTTCTAGCCTTAAACAAATTGATGCTGATAGTCTTTCCAATGTGACTCTTCCTACAACCTCAGGTTCCTCCCTAACCAGCACAACACCTGCATCATCAGAAGCAACTGCAATAGAAAGCAAAGCCTCTGCTGAAACAGTACAAACCAACATAGAAACTGCTGCAGTACAGAAGAACACAGAGCCAACTGCCACAGTAGAGCCCTTAATAGAAACTACAATAGAACCACCAATAGAGCCTGCCATATCTGCTGTGGAAACACTAGAAGTTGCTGCTGTCGCTGAACTTCCAATGGAGCCAAGAGTAGATATTCCAGCTGAAGACTTACAAACCAAAGGCACAGACTCAGGAGTGGTCGATTTCTCCCACATTTCCAAAGAAGAAACCTTAATAGAAACAACGGTAGAGTCACCAGTAGAAGCCAGCCATGTTCCCGTGGAAACACTTCAAACTAGTGATGCTGTTGTTGAGAGTCCATTAGAGCCTAGGATAGATGTTGCAGTAGAATTAGCATCTCAAAAAGTAGAAACCAAAAGCACAGACTTGGGCAAGGTTGACATTCCACACACTGCAACAGGAGAAACCTTAGTAGAAACTGCAGTTGAACCATCAGTAGAGGTCAGCACCTCTCCTTTGGAAACACTAGAGAGTAGTGCTGCTGTTGCTGAAGGTTCAGTAGAAACTACAATTGAGGCGGAAGCAGTTACAGCAGCTCAGGCTGTACAAACCAACAGCACAGACTCAGGAGTGGTTAACATCTCATATAGTGCCAAAGAAGAGGCTTCAGTAGAAACAACAATGGAACCAGCAGCTGTTTCTGAAGCTACAGTAGAGCCTACAATAGAAACTGAAGCAGCTGACAGGCCTTCAGATAGTGCCTTAATCCAAAATGCACAAGAATCTGCACCTTTGCCTTTGAAAAATGAACCTACAATAGAATCCACAGTAGAATCCGTAAATGGCACTGTGGAGGAGGGAGTGGACAGGTGTGAAGAAATGAATTTAGAGTCTGTGACACTCCATGTAGACAAGGTTTTGGTAGCATCTTTACAAACCGAAGAACTCCTCCAAACAAAATCTCTCCTTGATGAAAAAGCAGAAAAAGAGCTGCAGGAGTTGTCTGTCCAGACGGAGATCGAGCACAAAGCTGCAGCTGAAACTGAGAGTTCAAGCGAAGATGAGAGTGAGAGTGTCACTGATGTTCTTTCAAAATGGGACTCTCTGTCGGAAGACCTTCAAGAGTTAGAAGGACAAAGTGGTACATTAGAGAAAGAGCTGCTCTGCCATGTTCCTGCAGTGCTTTCCAAAACTCCTGGCCTGAGTTCAGCCTCTGATCCACCTGTAGCAGCAGCATCTTTGCAGATGGAGGAGACGGCAGCTGAAGCAGAAGAAATGACGCTGGAATCGCTAACTTTAGAACAAGTCACGGCTGAAGTCAGAGGTCTTGAAACCGAAGTCCTGTTGGAAATGAGGGATGCGCTCGAGAAAGATGCTGATGCAAGAGCTAAAGAGGAGAAGATGGAAGAAACACCCACAGTAGAAGATGTTGCTCTTCTTGAGGATGCAACAGAGGCTGAAATTTTAACTAGACTGGAGTCTATCTCTGAAGCCACAGATGCTTTAGAAGCTGAGACATATGTTATGCTGGAGGCCATGTTCGGGTCTGAGCAAGGACCAAGCCAGCCACCTGTCACTTTACTTGCTGACCAGAAACTGGAGCAACAGGATGAAGTGACTGGTCTGAAAGCAGAAAAGCAGTTGGACAAGCAGGAAGGAAGCGTCTTGGAAGCAATGAGTCTGGAGTCTGTGACTTTGGCTGAAGTTGAGGCGTCCTTGGGAACTTTGGAGAATGAGTCTCTGAGTGAAACTGCAGATTATCTGGAGAAAGAAGCTGAAATTGTTGCTGGAGAGAAGATGGTGGAGGTAGAGGACATGGTGGCGTCTGAAGAGACAACTGAGACTGCGAAGACTGAGTCTCCATCTCTGCCTGAAGGTGACGTTCTGTCTGAAGATCTGCAGATAGACACGCTGATGGAGGACCTGCTCTTTTCCGTCCCTGGGCCTGTGACAGGGGTAACAGAGGGCCAGATCGGTCAGGAGGTTGTAAGAGAAAATATGTTGGATGGTAAGTTTGACTCGTGAAGATGAAGAGACATTAGGAGAGGCAAAGGCAAGGGGAGGTGGTAATAAATACAGCCCTAACTTCAAAGTAGGGTTGCAACAATATGAGATTTTATCACAGTATCACAGTGAACGTTAATACAGAATTATTATTATCATTATCAGTGAATGAAATAAGGGGGTCTTGTTGAGTAAATGATTCATTATAATTGAAATAAGTTGAATATTAGGCCAATCATCTCCAAGCTCTCCGCAAGAAAGCTGACCAGCATATTTCACAAAATGTTGAAATATTCCTTTAGACTCTGTGAGGAGGACTTTAGAAACAGATGTGTCATGTATTTTAAAAGCCTGTCAAGGAGATCTTAACTTAGGCAGAAGTTGGTTAAGTGTTCGATGCTTTAGAAAGTGGAATCAGCTCTTCTCCATGTGTCCTGTTTTTGGGGTGTTGTTAACACAGCAACGGTTGCTGACGGGTCCGTCGACGTAGATACATCGGCTGAAGTGCCTGATGATTTTTCAGCCTCTCCTGCTCTGGAGGAGGTGCTGGAGGGGCAGGAGGAGGTGATGGTGGAAGAGGAGGAGGGAGCACAGACCGAAGCCTTGGGGAATGAAGATGGTACAGGAGCATATGCAGGTAAAAACACTTGCAGTCACGTGCAGATACACACACAGTCATAGGTCTTGTCGGACAATTGAACAAATGGAAAAGAAAAAGTGACTGCTGGTTTGTCTGTTTCATTAACTCGCAGATTTTTTTTTAGGTGCAGTCCCACAATTCTGATGTTGGAAAAGGTTGCAGATGGTGTTAGGCTATTTGACGAGCGTGTGCTTGAAGCATACTGCATACAGCATTATCTGGTGATAGCCTTCTGCTTTAACTGAATTGATTTCATGTGTTTTTCAGAGTTAGATCCAGTACAGAGACTCTTCCTGGAGAAGATCAAAGAATACACCAACATGCGCAGGTAGAGAGACCAAAGAGGTTTCCTACTATATTCACAGGAAATAACTGGAGAAGTTTGAAGGTACCATGAAGCTGAACTTCTCTAGTAGGTAAAGCTGCAGCTGGAGCAGCTACATGACCCACCCACCATAACCTACACGTCAGTCAACGATCAGCCGTCTTAGCTCCTCGGCACAGAGGCTGAAACCCTAGAGAAAATGCTAAGTTAGTGTTTAGCTAACTACAAAATATTAGGTTGAAAGACAGGTGGTTAAGGGTAGAGTAAGGGTAATGAGAAGAGTTACATCTCATTTTGCGTATAAGGTAAAGTGGATTATTGCTACGTTTGGCCCTATTTGTTCAATACAACATGGCGTTGTAGCAGGGTTCAGATAGCTGTCGCGTTGGTGGGCTTGTCTTGTACTAGTCGTGGGCTTGGTTTGTAGGGGTGTGTCATGTATACTTGTTTTTTTTTTTTCAAGGAACAGTTCAACATTTTGGGACTTAGATATGAGAGTGGTATCGATCTTCTCATCTAACTCTCTTAAAAAAAGAAAAGAAAACTTCCCAAAATGTTGAATGCTGAAGGTTTTGGAGGCTGTTAGTAATGAAGAAAGGTATTTAAAATTGAGCTGCTTTCCACAGTGTACTCTACCTCTTGCCAAATGTCAGCTGGGATAGGCCCCAGCTCCCCCACAACCCTGAATAGGATAAGTGGTTACAGATAATGACCAAAGAATGAACTTTTATTGTAAGAGGATATTGTTTTTGTCATGTCTTTCAGATTCTGTTTTATTGTGCTTAATTCAAAGGTAATTTTTTCTGTCACTGAATATTCTCATGTTATTATTTTATGCTACAATTCTAGCCAGGTCTGTCTTGTAAAAAAAAAAGAAAATGGATCTCAGGGGACTTGTTTAATAATGATTCAATAACACCGGATACCCCAAACTAATCAATATCATTTGATATCAGGTTATTGAACTTTAAATTGTTTAATTGAAGCTGAAAACCACAGAAGCTGATTGATTGTCAGGTTTAAACTAACAGTCACTTAAAAAAATCAATACAGTCAATAACTGATTGGTATTGAGCCTGTTGGACAGCAGCACAGAGTCCTCAGTATTTGGGCCTCAGTGTCTCTCATCTTCTATCTACTCTCCTCTTCCTCTCTAAGGTTGAATGGAGGACTGCTGGAGGCGGAGCCAGATTACAAAAAATACCTGTCAGAGGAGACCGCAAAGCTCCAGAGACTTTATGGCGGAGGAGACCTGAGCAGCTTCCCTCAGTTCACCTTCAACGGTGAGAGAGAGATGCAGTGAAGAGAGAGGTTTGCTGTATAGAGCCCTTTTTATTTGCTTTAGAGACAATCCAGATAATCCCTCTGAAATGTACTTAAAGCTTTGAACTGAACCAATCAGCCAGCATTTATGAAGTGATGATTCATTTAATAGACAAGTATAAAACTGTTGTAATGCAGATTTGTTTTTTGTTTTTTTAGATACAGTATCTATGCTGACAAGATGAACTTCTTAGCAGCCATCATCAGTAACAAGTAGTGCCAAAGAGATAATAAGCTAGCACAGATTTATTATTATTATTGAACAATAAATAACAAGAAATTGTTGAACAGAAATGCTATAGATATGCTTTAGAAAATCATAAATGGTGTTGACAGAGAGCACTGCCAGCTCTTCAGTAACCAAATGTAGGGGATCCTCACCAAAAGTGCCCAAAAAAGATTATCAGAGGATATATTCTTACCTGATTTTGTAAACTCTCACCCTTTATATGTATTGGCCCCAAAAATCCAGAATCGATCTGGCTCTCATGATGAGCCATTTCTAGATCGCCATGGCAACATAACCAATCTGCTTGATTAACTCGCTTTTAGATTAGTGCAGAATATAGGTAGTTTTTCAGTAGAGATGCACGAAAAAAAAAAACATAAAGAAATCACAATCACATGTAGCTTCATGCATTTTGTATGGATAATACATTTTGTTTGATAATCCAGTTCCTTATGGGGATTATGAATTGTATTTTTACCTCTGGAACATGATGTTTCAGCTCTGCAGCACTACAGCTCATTAATAGACATTTTCACTGCACAGACTCATTAAAATATGTACAGCGACAAAAGGAAAATAAATATGTTCCCAAATATGCATTAAATTACTTCTGCTGTTTTCCCTTTAGACCCTGATATGGACCAGGACTCTAAATGATCCATGACGCCTACCTCCTACTCTTTGTGCTCTTTCTCTGACTCCTCACTGTCTTCCTCCTCCATTACCTCCTCATTTCAATTTTACTACATGGGAGAACAGAAAGAGGGAGAGAAGAAGAAGAAGCATAGAAAGTCTGTTTGGGTGATCTGCCATTGAAATAAGGGAAAATATATTCCTTACCGTTTGTACTGTGCAATGATGATAGCAATGAATTATATATTAATATTCTATTTTATTAAAGCAGCATTTTCAAAACAGTAAGTCTTTGGTTCTCTGGTGTTCAGGATGTGAGTGTGTGTGTTTGTGTGAAATGCAATTAAAGCGTCACGTAGGGCAGTGAAGGCGTGGATGAACAGAAGGTGGAGCTGTCAGTTCAACACCTCCCTACTGGCTCCATTTATCTCTGTCTGCCTCTCTCTGTTTCTGTGCCTCACTCTCCTTCGTTCTAGCTCCTACCTGCATTTGGCTATATTTGTCCGTACATGCGCTCTGTGTCTCTCAGCATCACTGCTGACTGTGTAGTGTGGTGACAGAGGCAGTCTTTGCCAAGTCAAATCCCCCCTCAGTCACGACTCTGTGATAGAGATAGTGTGAGTCACAACCACAGCCGCACATACACACACACACAAAAATGTGAGAGCAGCACCAAACTACATGCTAAAAGATGCCCTTTTTATATTTTCTTCTTTAGCAGGGAAAAGACACATCTGACCAGTGGTATAATGTAAAATGTTTTCTAAAATAATTAGGCTATGTACAATTGATTGATAGAATATGATAGAACAAAAGAAAGACAGCTGTCATTCAAATTCATTCTTCTTTTTTTTTTTTCAATTGAACATTTAATTTAATTTAACATGCTACATGTCATGCAGGATGTGAAGTCTTTACAAATACAGAGCAAAATAATAGTCAACCTTGAAGAAGACAAAGAAAAATAAAAAAAATAGACTAGGGGGACATTTATATATAAATACATAGGAATTATAAAGAATAGGTTAGTACATTAAAATACCAGGCATACAAAATTTGACAAACTTGAGCAAAGAAATTGAGATCCAAAGCAAGGACCATAGTTCAAAACAAGTTTTGTGAGATAGTGTGAAAATCAACACAGTAGATGTCTTGAAGTCCTGCTAGAGTGACGAGAAAAACTGCTTGAAGTCATTTATAAACCAGCTACAGGAGGGCTTACTGTTCCTCTGCTTGGGATAATAAATAGGGTCAGATGGGGTAAGATGCTCCCACCCCCTTAATTGCTCTCCTAACCAATATATGGCACAAAGCCAACTCTGAGCACTTGTGGTTAATGGCTATGCTACAGTGAACAGTGACATTTCATCTGAACTGCTGCATTATTTAGATTTATTCCACCACAGCCGTTTTAGGGTAAACTGATCTTTTACTCACTGACAAGTATCGATCTATTATATTAAGTTGTACATAAAATGCTGTGATACATATCTCTAGTCTTCTATATGTCATCTATGTTTTGTTCCACTAGTACAAGTGACAAAGTACCCTATTAAAGTCTGCTAGATGGTGTGAATGCAATACTAGGCTACATTACTGTCCCCACTAGGACCATAACTGAGACGAACCAGCTGATATACACCACAGCAACAGTGATCCTAGAGATGCTGGGCTACAAGATGAACACCATGAGCCACAAAGTTAATATATATGTTGAGAGTAAAAATGTAAAGTAAGACCAGGGCTAGGCGACCTGTGGCTCTTTAGCCCCTCTCCATTTTTTTTAGCATTTTAATTTTTATTTATCATTTTGTTGGCCTAAAGAAATTCTTACATTCTTTAACTGTAAAAATGTGAAGCCCATGCACAGACATTTTGTCAACTATGTCTGGCACCTTTTCCTCTAAATGTTGCTGAGGTCATGTCTAAATGAACCTTAGTAGTGGTGGCTAGTCTTGAATCTCCCTGGTGAGGTTACATATGTGCTCCAAATCCAAAATAGTTATAGTCAAAATATTATTTAGTCATTTTGTCTAGTATACAGTCATGTGATTTTATATAGTTCATATCTACATATAGTAGTAGTATACTATTGTAGTGCGTTGCTAGCAAGCTCGCTGGAGGAAGACACCCTAAAAGCAAAACAAGTAGCCTAAAGGAAAGGCTAAAAGGCCTCTAGATAATCCATCAATGGGTCAGGGTTGGGAGTTTAGTTTGTTTTATTTAGTTAGATAGCTTGTTTTGTAGCATCTTGCCTCAGTAGTGGGACAGTGCCCCAAGCTTTTCATTTTTGTGCATTTATATAGCAGAATGTGCATACATTTGGCACATGTACCAATTTATTTCTCCCAACAGTGTGTTGGTTGATGCATTGTGGTCATTGTGTACATGCTAAAATCCTATAAAACATAAACAAAGACCTAGACTGTTAATTTTATTATTGAGGAAAATATTCATTTAAAGGTCCACTAGTTTATCTTGGAAGGATATTATACATAAAATGAAGATTACTTAGATAGATGGGAAAAGTTTGTTGAAGCTGAGGGGTGGTGAGAACAGATATGAGGCCTAATTTAAAACAGTGACTGGTCTCTATTCTAACCTCTACAAGAATACCTTTTTTTTCTTTTCTGTTTTTTGTTTTGACAACTTGTTCTTGTTGCGGTTGAGCTAGTTTGGAATATTGTGTTATATGAAGTTTTTATTGCATTTTTTATTCCCTGTGTTGTGTGAGGTGTTGTTTAGTTTTTGTCTGTTTTTTTTTTCTGTTTTTGTGGTGACATAATAATGCTGTTTGTTTGTGTATTGGTTGTGTATTATGTAATCACCACATCCTTACACCAAACTCCATTTCTAAATGCAAAAAAAAAGGAGAGAAAGAAAGAATAAATAACATTACAAATGAGAAAGAAAAGAGAGAGGAAAAGGGAAAAGGTCTCCACTGAGGGTGGTGGTTGGATTTTAACAATAAAAGTCCTATTTTTTGTTTTAATTTAATTGTATTTTTTTAATTTTATTTAAAGTAAAATACTTTGTTCTCCAGGATTCATCGTCCTCCACCTTACCCTGTGGTGTTTACCCATTATGTTTATTATGTCAGAGACAGATGAATCCAAATTATCCATATGATGTGAGAGATATCAAACGCTGGAGTGTCATTAATCTTCAGCGATAAACATTTTTTATATCAGTCCAGATTCATTCAATTCCAGCTGTGTTGATCAGGATGCGCTCGGGGGCCCTGTGGTGACGTCACCCACTTTAGGCGGTCACTCAGACTGCCTGCACAGAATAGCGGCGTGCATGCGCGCGCGTTTGTGTGTATGTGTGTGTTTTGTCCTTCAGTGTAAAGCACAGCCGCACGCGACCCTCTCTGTCGCGTGGTCAGCCCGTCACACACTTTTTTTCGGAAGCTCATTTAGCTTCACAGTAACAACAGCAACAACGGTCAATGCTAAACTGCTATTTTATTGTTGGTCCGCGCGTCTCTCTCTCTCTCTCTCTCTCTCTCTCTCTCTCTCTCTCTCTCTCTCTCTCTCTCTCTCTCCCTCTCTCTCTCTCCCTCTCTCTCTCTCTCTCTCTCTCTCTCTCTCTCTCTCTCTCTCTCTCTCTCTCTCTCTCTCTCCTCTCCTCTCTCTCTCTCTCTCTCTCTCTCTCTCTCTCTCTCTCTCATCACACACTCACTGCACATCACCCGCTACAACCAACCACCACACGCGCTCACACACACCGCCATCCTGCGTGTGCCACACAGCTGGTTAGCTAGCTAGCTAACATCGCTTCTTCCAAACGGGCGGCGTTGTGTTTCACAGTTTAGTTTGTTTCCCGTACTGTTATGTGTAGACGTGACTGTCGTTGAGGTAACGGATTATCTGCATCCCTCCTCGGCTGACCGGGAGCCGCCATGGAGTGCCGTGTTCTGTCCATACAGAGCCATGTAGTCCGGGGATATGTGGGCAACAAGAGCGCCTCTTTCCCATTACAGGTAAATACAATTCACATGCATCCATTATCGGACAGCGGGCGACGGTACACCCGTTATCGGACACGACCCTGTCTGTCAACGCTTGCCCACAAAATTGCACTGCGACTTTCCATTAACAGAAAACCGACAGATGTAAATACCGTTTTTGCAACGATACACGCTAACGTTAATTACATCATTCAAAGTTCGTACAGAAATCGGTGAACCGCCTAATCCGTCGCCGGTTGATAATGTGTGCTCAGTTGTATTCCCCTCTTCATTTTATAGTGTAAAAGGCCATAAACGATGGCAGTGCTAAATGTGCTGTGAAAAGCCCAAAAATAACAGTATTGTCATTAAGATGTCAAGAAATAAACATGACGACAGGTGTCGTGCAAATTACCCGAGACAATTTGTTCCCCTCATTTATCCAGCCCTTAATTTATTTCACTGAAGGATGTGAAGAATGGAAAATATAATGGCAGCTTATGTTTTCTTGGTTATTTGGTAAATTAATAAAGGACGCTTTATCTGACGGGAAAATGTGGCACGACCTGTCATTGGGAGTGTGTCCGATAATGGAGCAAGGTGTTTTTATGCTGGGTTTTATCGCCCATTAAGAGAAACCGTACGTGTTGCATGTATTAATGATACACGTCTGACTGTAGAGCACCCTCGATGTTGTTAATGCCAGAGGTGGCAGAGTTGGGTCTCATAACGGACCTCCTGGTGTTAATCAAATGACCCCTACTTGCATGAGTGGTGATAACTGCTATATGAGCAAGCAAGCTTTTGAGTCTCAATTTTCACTCAGCCTGTGGCAGTACACACCAACAAGCCAGCAGCGTTGCAAAATAGCTAGGTAATGATAATCTTAACAGACAGATGGAAATGTGTCCCCAGAACTCAGGTCTGTTAACCAGTCACCACAGTGTTGGTGCCTGAGGTTGCTATCATTTGCTCACAGACAGGCAGTCAGACAGTTGTAATGGCCATGATGTGTATGGGAACACCTAGATGGACACAAATCCAGCCTCCTGCGGTGATAACCTGCAAGTTCCATACTACAGGATGGACAAATAATCAATACAGCCATTTGCTGCTTTAAGTTTTCTGATAGCTCCGGGTTCTTCTTTTACCACAGGCGTTAAAGATATTCTAGTTTCTGAAAGTGGAGCATTTTGCCACATTTGACTGTTTTTCATTACGATAATTGCAATTCACACGTGCATTTTGCTGTTTGTGTGTGTGTTACAAAGGCCTCAAGACCACACACTTAAGAGATAACCTCTCAGTTGTAAAGTTCAGTGACACTGAAACAAGTGTATTGATTAGGGGAGTGCTTGTGAAAATAAGGTTGCCTCCTCAGGGGGATGTTTTTCTCTCTGTTTACACAGATAAATTGTGGCCAGTGGCTGTGTTTCAATTTGAATTTGCAGAATCACTAAATCACCTGTGTTTGTGAGCAGTAGAACCAGAAGATAAACAGAATTTATACATTTACCTAAATGATGAATCTTGTTCAGACCTAAATTTACTCCAATTGCAGTTCTAAATAAATGTCTGCAAATGGTTACAACAACCAGTGACATCATACCAAAAGGAAAGATGTCAGGAAAGGAAATACAGGCCTTGAGGAATATAAAATAATAAATGTTACATATATCATAAATCTGAATATTTAATATAGATTTCATACCATCCTGTTGTAGAGTTTATTGTGTATTGGGACACCTCAAACATAGCTCTAAATCATTGCTTAGGCCTATCTTAGACACTGTTATGCAGCAAGTGACTATAGCAAACACTGATTCTTTACATCTTGTTAATGGTTAATCTCAGTAATCGTTAAACTGACTGACAGCTGAAGTCGTCCACCACAGTAGCTAACAGAAGTTAAGTAAACTGGTTATCATTTTCAGCTTTCATGTTTGTTTTCTTTGGTAATTTATGGTATTATATCAACTACTTTTTATCACATCAGGGTGCCTCTTTAACCATTATCATTTATGTGACTCTCACCCTTAATCAGAGGGTCATCTGAAGAAAAGGGTGGGTAGCAGGCATCAGTTAATTAACCTGAATAATACGGTGGATTGTAAAGCACTCGCATCGAGAACCGTTGAGTACAGATTTTGAGTGGCTCAACATGTGTCTCGTTCTTTAGCTTAATAATGGTTGCTAGTGACAGCATTAACAGTAGTGATAAAGCTGTCACCTAAAGGCAGAGTTTACTGAGTGCTTTACAAGAAGGCATAACTACTGGAATAAGGAGCCAAAAAAGAGCTAATGCATTTCAAAGCAAGCCATATATTTGGTATTATGTGAAAGGACACAAAGGTTATTAACACCTCCCGGCTATGAAAGTGATAGTCATTTCCCTTTATGATCCCTAATGTTGACAGTAGGATGATAACAGTGATTGCTTTGGGTCTATAATTGCTATGATGATGATGAGGCCGACGCTGGTGGTTGTTATAGTTTCATATATTCCACCAGCAGCGGCTTGGCAGTCAGTAGTGATGGTGAGGCTAGCAATGTAGTTCATGTCCCACCATCCTGAAAGACAGTCACTTGTTGTGAGAAGTGCCGAGTCTATTTTTAGTCTGCTGCGCCCCAGGATGTATTTTGTGGTTATCCTAATGGCTGCTGGGCTTTCATGCATGTCACCGGGTCCAGTGCAGCCACTAATGTTTTGCTACTACGGCTGATTAAGGCCTATTTGTACCAGGCTAATGTTAAAATAGAGTTTACCAGTGCAGCTTACTGAAGCCTTAACCACACACTGATGTCAGCCAGTACATTGTACTAAGTGTACTACTTATTCAAAGTAGGTCATAGTTAAGTTCATTGTCAACATTACTGAGTAGGACTAATTGATGCATTTGGCTTTTTAAAGACACTAGCACCCAGTGTTTCTCCCCCAATATGTGTTGATAACCAATTTGCATTTTTGTGAGTATAAGATGACACTTAATTGATGTACAGGGGGAAATTAGTAGTTCAACTTTGCAGCTGTGTCAAGTATCAACTACCAATCACCAAATATTGATACTAAAACCAGTATGGGCTGGTACAAATATTTTTCAGAACATCTTTAAATATTTACAGTATTTATAGGGTTACCTTTACCCTGTTTGATCATGCAGATAGTGTCAATACAGTCTTAAAGAGGTTATTCACCTGCAAGTCATGCATCTATGTTACCTACATTTAAGACCATAAATAGTCTTGAAAAAACATTGTACTATTTAGCTTAACTATCGTGAGTCTTGTTGTGATTGCTTTATGTGCTGTTCCTCGGGTGAGAAATAAATCCAGTCACGCACAATGTCTTTAAGCTGCTTTGAAATTGTTACAAAGATAAAATTGGCCTCTTTTTAAACTTATTTTGCATTCAGTGGTCTTATAAATTCTCAAATCTGGAAGGAAAAACCCATCAGGCACCATGTTTTAGCTTAAATTAGATGTTAAAAGGAGTAATAATGATGATGTAAATGTGCAGGTGGAGTTAGGTCAGGTCAGAGAGGTACACTTTTGGTTGGTAAGTATAACCTTACAGTGTTTTAACTGTATTTGGCTGGTGATTATTGCACTCAGTTTATGCATGAACCAGCACTAATGCTTGTGGACATAAGACAGTATTTCTAAATGTGAACTAACAAACAGAAAGTCCGCAGGTCAGTGACGGAGCTGCTCTCACTACTCAGAGTCACAACCATGAGTCAGTTGGTGTTGAGATTAGGCATAAGATGATGATGATGATGATGATGATGATGATGTCGTCAGCAAGCGTGTAGGGCATCCCTCTCTCTGTGCTGACAGGACAGAGAATCTTAGGCCTGTCAGCAGGCAGGAGACGGCGGTGTGAGGAAGCAGGGCCTTGATTGGCTGCCACAGGATTCCTCCTAGTGACGTCACTGAAGATGGAGACAGGCTGCCTTAGAGCTTGACTGGATAGATTCAGCTCTAACGTAGAAATAAAATTCAGGACAAGTGCTCTCTTCTGGCACCAAATTGGGCATTTTTAGATATATGTATTGAGTTAAATTGAATTAATATTATTTTGAAATAGGTTAATAGTCAGTGTGATTTCCTCCTAAATGTAATTACAACTGGAACCTGGTAAAGAAACAAAGACATTTTATAAATGTGCGGAAGAGAGCAACTGAGCAGGTTGTTGATGTAGAAGTCTTCTTGGTGAGAGACTATAAAAGCTTATTTGCATCATGATAGGTTGTTTATTCTCAAAGGGACAGCTTCAGTGTCCGTGAAAGCAGCAGGGATGCAGTGTTTTGCTCAAGGACACTTCAGCCGGTTAGATACCTGCTGACATGGGGCTTTGCTGTTGTTCGTGTCAGTACCTTGCTCTCCTTAGAGTTAATTTTTATGTGTAAATGTAAGGAAAAGCTGTTATGATCCACACATGGTGGAAAAAAATAGCACGTGTCTTGCAACCTATTTACTGTAACTGGCAGCTCATTCCGTTTTAGATAATGATGTTAATACCCGAAACGTCCTTTAGAGGAGACTGAGGCCCTGTGAGGAAATTCTTCATTGTTGGTAGCGAGACCATCCTGTACTCAATGCTCTTCCCACTTAATGTAATTAAAGTTGTTCTTGTGGCGAGAACTGGAATAATTCACTTAATAAACAGATAACTGCCTTAGTAATTAATTAATCATTCAAGTTATTTAGCAAAAATGCTGCCTTTTTTGCTAGTTTGCATGTGTTACTGCAAAATAGGATCAGATGTAGTACAACATCTTGGTATTTTTGGCTCACTGCATTCGACATACTATGTATTTGGACACACTAAATGTTTTTCTGGTATAGCCTACTTTATAGTAGTGTAGGTATAAGAACGCACAGGTGATGAATTGTGTAAACTTTGGTGACCCGCTGACTTTTTCTCTTGTGCCATTGTTTTGTCCAATACTTCGATTTATGATCACCAAGAAGACAAATGACATTCCCATCAGCCTCAGCTGCACTTTGGTGCATAGTGCTGTTTAGCAAATGTTAGCATGCTAACACGCTGTGCTGGAATTTCTGACATTAGCATTTAGCTTGAAGCTTCAGCCTCAGCTGCTAGCATGGCTGTCGTCTCTTAGTCTCATTTTTGTTTGTTAGTACAACAAAATGAGTAATTCTGATTTATCATTTTGAGCATGTGATGGGCATTTGATCTAATTTTATATTGCCACTTTACATTCTGAATAAAAAAACTTATTGTAGGTTGCAGTACAAATACACCTGAACTTACTGTGAAACATGCAATGTCCTATATATGGGCTTACATTTGTTTTCCAATTTTCAAACAGTGAAGGTACAGGAGCTAACCCAAAGCTGAGGGACCCTGCCTGCTAAGTCACGATGCAGTAAATATAGTGTTTGTGTTGACTCAGATGTGATCAGCCTGCACTGTGACACATGTTAATTAAAGAAACTCTTCGTCAGTTGCGAGAGGGCTTCTCCCCTGGGGTTTTATCGAAAGTGTTTTCTCAAAAAAGGCAAAATGTTTATAATTTGGATAATATCCTCTCCTCACCCTCTGACGATGCTTTCCAGTCAGCAGCGTTGTAAACAGTCTTTCTGTGTCACTGACTTGAGGCTTATGAATAGAGCAAGAAAGGATGTGACCTAAATAACATATTCTTAGGCCCTTTTACATCAGTACGCCATACATGCACAGTTTTACATCAACAGTCATGTTGCGTCCTGTTGAAGCAAAGGAACATGATGTAATTGACAGGTTACTCCTATGTCGAAGGGTCCTGTATCTCAATATATATCAAAATTAATTTTAAATTCAACTGCAAGTCAATGTTGAGGTAGTTGAAGACTTTGTGGATAATGAGACTAATTTTTTTATGTGGGATTTAAGTTTATTTAAAATTGTGTTGTTCTGAGCTGCAAGTTCATTAGGTAGACAAGTGAGTACAATCAGATACAGCAATACCACAATAATTTCTACCTTCACAAGGATATAATGTTCAGTTGAATCTGATTCAAAGATGGTAATTTAATTTTATTGTAGTTTTTGTGCTGTTGAGTTGTATCTTGCTGAACATATTTCTAATGTTTCCTCATGAATGTCAATTTATAATAGGGCTGTGCGATAGAAAAATATGCCATAGCCGATAACGCTAAGTGTTGCAGTAACGATATTACTTGCGATAACTAAACATATATAAAAGTGTACTTGCCCGCTAAAATACAATAATCTGGTTGACGAATTAAAAAAAGTAAGGAAATTATTTCTAACATTCTTTTTTTTTTGAACAAATTAAACATTGACACTGAACACACATGGCACCAATAAAAAAAATAAGAATTACATTTTATTTATTTATTTATTATTTATTTAACCTTTATTTAACCAGGAAGATCCCATTGAGAAAGGTCTAGTGTGTAAGATTTAGAGGGATTTAGCGGCATCTAGCGGTGAGGATTGCAGATTGCAATCAGATGAAACTTCTCCTGGTTAGAATTCCTTCATTGTTCAGAAGTTTTTTACCAGGAGCCAAATTAGCCTCAGAGGTCTCTTCCACTCCAAAACAGTCGGACCCCGTGATTAATTACAAGCCTAGCACCTGCTAATGTGTGATCATCTTCTTTGTCTGATAACTTGAACTTGACACTCAAAAGGTTTTTACTGGGAGCCAAATTATCTGCAGAGGTATCTTCCTCGTCATTAAACAAATAGACCTGGTGATTGAAAACAGCAAAAAACACTGAATAGAGCAAATTTACATGAGAAGAATCTGTGTTGTTCCTGTGCCCTCATGCGGGGGGGGAACTATGGTGGTGACACAAAAACGCAAATGGCCCTGTTTGGAGCCAGTGCCAACGAGGACCTGTTTCCTTTATAGACATAGATGGCTCAATGTGAGGTAACGAAAACACTACGGTTCTTATTTTCAGGTGATTTCAAACTAAAGAAAACATACTGATTATACTATATTCCATTTCTGCCAATATATCCTCCTAAACACTACACTGAACCTGTAAAATGCAATTTTCTACTGATACTGTCTTTCATCACTAACTCAAGAATCCCTTAGTGAAATATTACAGTCTTTCGTGATGTTTTTATCGCACAAGCTGACATTGCAACGACGATAAAAAAATAAAATTAAAAAAAGATATATTGTACAGCCTATAACATGTCATAATAAAATACAGCCATTCAATTTACCTTAATGGGGCCCTGAACTGCATCGTCCCATATTCAACCTTCAAGTCCGACCTTCAGAATCAACACCTTGATAAAAATGAAAACAAAAATGTAACTTAGATGAAGGTAGGATTTACTGCAGGCTAGTAGTTGTAGCTCAGTGTAGCCAATAAAATCAAGTGGGGAACTTGTACATAGCACATAAAACAAATACTTTTCCTTTTCCATCTTCTCAACTGAAATTTTCTTGAGCACAGAGCCACAGGGTTGCTGGGCTTCTTGCAAATATGTGATTTTCCCTTTGGATGTCAATGGAAAATCACAAAGGTTAGAATAAGAAATGTTTCACCATTCACACCTCTGTATGACCACCAGGAGTGTGCCCTCACAGTTCTGTCTTTTTGAATATAGTATTTTCAGCAGTAATGCAATCACATTCTGCATTCCTGACACCACTGAGAGCTTTGCATGTTTCCTAAATGTCTCTCACTGATGACACAAATACACTTTCCAGAAAACATATGGCGCACTTGAGAAAGTTTTCATCAGGCAGACAGCAGTAGCTGGAGCGTTGACAAGCTCAAGGTCAAAGGAGGTGATTCACTGCGTCTCCCCTCTGAAAGAAGATTCTTGTATCTCAAAGTTGCAGTCAATTGAAAAGAACAAAGAACTCATTCACTCGGCTGCTTCCTGCTTCAGCCCAATTAAATAAAGTCCTTCAGATAACAATTGATGGCGCACGTGGATGGGTCATGTGTCTTTCTCCTCTCTGGTAATTAAAAAAGACAGAGAGAGGAAACGACACCAAGAGTCGGTTGATGTAGCTGTTCCAGATCTGTGCAGGTTTCAGCTGAAGTTGAACTGAGAGGATGTTGTTCTTATCTCCACTTACAGGTCGCAGCTGGGGTTAAATGAAGCCAAGCAGTGTTTGGGTTTTTGTCCCTTTCATCAGTTAGAGTTTCAGATACCTGGTTACATGCTGCAGTTATGACCGTGATGACCTGGAAAAAAATGTTTGAATATACTAAGTTTCATTCCAACACATGTTCATGTATTGTGAGGATATTTTAGGGATGGCTATTGTTGCTTTGAGAGGAGAAAACTCAACTCTACAGGGCTTTATAATGTTTGTCAGCTCATTGTTCTGCAGCTTTGCTGTTTTGGTTCACTCTCACCACTCTCAAAGTGTTGCTGTGACTAGCTGGTGAACATAGTGGAGCTTGTAGCAGCTAAAGGGACAGATATTTCCCGCAGGAGTTGGTGGAGCCCAAAAACAGAGCTGAAAGAGAGTTAATATCAAACTGAGATTCATCGGGCATTAATGCAGGTGATGCATGTGTTCGAAGGCAAGTGTGTGCTATTTAATGTAAAAGGGTGTGTGTCAGTGTTGTGTTTGTGCTGCCCATAAGTAGCCAAAACATCAGTTATCGTAGGTTTAATGACCAAACATATGAGACATTAATGTAAATTTTGCTCATCAAGAATTACAGTATCAGATACCCTTTGCATCCTGGTATACTGCCTAAAAGACAGTTGAGCTATAAAATTTAGAGCAAGTGTAGCTGTTACTCCTAATCTGTCTTGATACCTAATCTGTTTCCTCTCTGTCGTCTGTTTCCAGGTTTTAGGATTTGAGGTGGACTCCATCAACTCTGTCCAGTTCTCCAACCATACAGGTAAAACTCATGAAATAGCATATTTTTTTGTGGGGTTGTGGAGTGTGTGCTGTGTTTTGGTTAGTGTGTGGGTGTGTATGACTCAGTCAGAGCCCCTGGTGTCGTGATGAGGTTTTAGCGAGTGTTAGGGAGACGGTTGTCGTTGTGTTGAGGGCCGAGGAGCTGACAACTGAGCAAGTCAAGTTTTGGGGGAGGTCAGTGACTTCACTGGCTGACACCAGACCAGCTCTCAAACAGCTGCAGGGGGCAAACTCCATTCATATTTTAAACTGGCTCTCTCTCTTGGTGTTGGGACGTCTGGTGAGTTCATTTTGATGAAGCAAAGATGTCAAAGATCAGTAAACTCATCATGAGTCTGTGAAAACAGTTGCAGTACGTCTTCTGTGGCTCTGGAGGCACTTACTAAAGTCTTGGGCTTGGGTTGGAGGCAACAAATTTATAACACAGAGGAAAGGATGTGGGCACTTCCATTACCAGACAGGGAGAATCTAATAATAGATGAAAGGCTGAGTTGCTTGTTTCTGCTTCACTAATTTAGATCTTTTGTCTGTTTCTCACAAGTTGTTTAACTTTATAAAAGTCCAATTTTAAATCCCCCTTTAACTCAGAAATGAGTAGAACAAATGTGCATCATCCTCTGTTGTTCTGCTTTCTGTCACTGCTTGACAGCATGTTCCTTTAACACCACTTTCTGCCACCGTAAATGTGTGTTTACTTCACAACTATGTCTCACAGAAGGATCTTCTGATTGTGTTTATTTTGGATTATTGTGAAAATGTGGTGTCAACAAGACCTACACCATTAAAATGTGTTGCTTTTTACAGAGATGTGTTTATTGCCCACTAATTTTGTTCGAGTTGAGAGTTTGAGTCATTTTGTAAGCAAGCTCCTTAAATTCTTTTCTTTACTCTTCTATGACAGTATTCTGAATACATCTGGGTTGTAGACAAAACATGATCAGGAAGTCATCTTGGGCTTTGGGAAACACTGATCTACACTACATTTTTCACCATTTTCTGACATTTTATAGACCAAACAACTAATTGATTAATGAAGAAAGTAATTGACTAATTAACTGACAACCGATAAGATCATTAGTTGCAATTCTAGTCATCATATTGCCACAGAAAAGCCTGGGCAAATGTAGATATTAAGAATATTTAAATGATTTATTTACTGTACACAGCACTTAACAAAATCCATGATTACAAAATGCTTTGGGGGAAAAAAGGCAAGAATACAAGGTTTAAACCTTTAAAAAGGCATGCTTGTAACAGTAATAGCCAGATTTAGAAGACTTGGTGATGATGCATCCTGTTACTGATTGGCTCAGACGATGTGTCCGCATCATCCCTTGGTGTCACATTTACTCGCAATATTTTGATCTAATTTCCAGTCTCGTGAATGAGTAATCTGTGCTGTGACTTTCCCCTGTCTTGCACTGATGGATGCTCTCGGCTCATGTTATTCATTCGAACTGAACTTGAAGAATGAATCAGCTGTGAAAACAAACGCATCTGCCCAGCTGTTGCTTGTTGCTTCACAGTGGATAGTAATATACACAGAATCAGGACATTATGACAAAATTATCTGTTTATTTGACGCCATCACAAATGCACTACACTGTTTTATTTTTTATTTTTGGCTGGATTTAGAGATACCATACCCAGTTGCCTGCTACCAGCATAAAGACAAATACTGACAAAAGTGAAATGCACCTTTTCCTATTCTTAAATATTTTATCAAACCTGAAAGACAGTTTGTTCTTTATGTTTGTGAATACCAAATTTGACGGTTTACTATATAGAAAAACAGCAGAATAATTGTAACTTTTGGGTCTGGCACATAAGTTTATCCCATGTGAGGCATCCCAACCTCTTGTAAACACAGTATTTCGTTAGTAATGCCACTGGCTGCTCTGTTTTTGTATATTGTTTCCACAGTATTGAGTAGTACAGAGTGGATGACCTTCAACCCCCCTAATGTCACGGTTGTCTAGTTTTTCATCATATAGTTTGAGAATACAAGCAATCATAACTCTTTATAATTACTCCTTACTCGGTTGCGCTCAGTTTCAAGCTGGAAAAGGTCAGCAAACTGTTTAACATCTTATTGATAATAGAGTTTAGTTTCTACATTTGTGAGCAGGCTTTGGAACCAGCCAGGTAAGACAATGGTTTTGTTATTTTATTGTAGCTGAGATGGATCATGTTGAGTTTAAAGTAATCTGTTGTGACGTCGCAGACAAAGGGTTAGCTATAATTGTAGGTGTACTGTAGGATAAGTGTTGTTGTGTGGGTGAGCGTGGGACTCGTCTGAAGAGGCATCAGACGCAGAGACGGATGAAATGCTGTGATTTACATTCGAGCTGTTTGGAAGTGTTGAAATGTGAATTCAGACAAAAATTTATGATGACCAGGTTTCTCTACAGACATCATTGATCAGTCGAAAAGCTCATCAGTAACAGAGAGTAGTTTATTCAGGATCATCCCAGGACTTCTTTGGAAACTAAAAGAATCGAACATATAAATTGTAAAACAGGTTAGGCTATAAGTGAGGTCTTCAAGGTCCTTGGTAAATGGGACACGTTTTGACAAACTGTGTCTCAATTGTATGTTTTATGCTTTGAGCACCACAAGTGAAGTACTACTTATCTCATTTGGAAAGCAGCAGAACCTCTCAGAAATCTACGTGGCTTTTCCCAAGATTTTCCGAAGAATATCAATATTCGATGGTTTTGAAGTCAGTGGTTCTCCAAAATAAAGCTTAGTGACACTTTGGCATTTGTGTTTTTCTCCCACCGCATCTTCAAACTTAATTTAAAAAACAGCCCTGCCTTGATTGGAGCTTAAAAAGCCTTAAAATGTCTTAAATTCAATTTTATGAATATGAGGCCTTAAAAGTCAGTAGCCTTAAGTTTGAATTTGTGAGATCTTAATTGCTGCAAACATTTTATCTAACCTTATTATTCATCCATCATTTAAATTACTTTTGTCAAAATGAGTCTTCTGCGTGAAAGTCCACATTTCTGATTCAACAAATCTTGAAACCTCCTACTGGACCTAATACTCTACTGTTGATAAAATGTTGATTCATAGAAATCAGATTCCTGCATAAAATACACCTCTGTGTTGGACCACATGTCTTCGACTTAAATACTTGCCTGCAATGCTTGAATAAGAAAATGATGATTTATCCAAAAGTCAGTCTCAAATCTGGTTAGAAATTGTCTTGAAAAGGTCTTGAAAAGCATTAAATTTAAAGGTCCAGTGTGTAGGATTTGTGGGGATATATTGGTAGAAATAGAATATAATATAATACATATGTTTTCTTTAGTGTATAATTACCTGAAAATAAGAATCTTTGTGTTTTTGTAACCATAGAATGAGCTTAGAAATCCCCCTAAATCCTACACACTGCTCCTTTAAGTGTCTGATACCTGCAGACACCCTTTTAAGGGAATGCTGTTTTTGTCACTGGAGAGATGATGAAATACAATCCAGGAGTTTAAAGACTTAAAAGCTTACAAAACATTGTACAGAATTATACGATATTAAGCAGAACTTAACAAGTCAAGAACACTTTATCTTTCTGTCATCATGATCTCTAAGTAAACAGTAAAACCACAGCTGTCACAAACTAAACCACCAGGAATGTGTGGCCAGATGGCATTGGATTGTGTTGCAGCAAAAGATGAGCACTGACATGAATTAGAGGGCTTTGTACTCTCTCACAGCTCACTTGTCTGGCTAAACACAGCCTAGACGGGACTTCTGTAAGCTCTACGCTCAATCTAAGACCAATTAGACTAAGAATGACGTTTGCCATCATAGATTTCATGGTTACTTTTGTTATGGCCCCATGTAGAGCAGACAGTGATACAGCTGAGGACGATGTCAAAATTCCTCAGTGAGAAACAATCCTGTCCTCTGCAGTGTAAATCGTGTTTCTTTCAGTGACCTTAACATAAAAATGCCTGAGACTGTGGTTCTTGTTTAATCAGATCTTGTGTATTGGAATCCAGCATTTGCAATTTCTTTGAGGAGAGTATGTAATTTGGTGTGACATATTGAAGACGACATGTTCATCTCAGAGGAAGAGAGAGGAGGCTGGCGAGAGGGACACAGAAGGTTAATAGAGAGAAAGAGAGACAGGACATTTCTGAATGAGAGATGCAGACAGCGGGTGATGGAGAGAAAGATGGAGGGAGTAGGAGAGAGAGCGACAGGACGCAGCAGTAAACAGCAGCAGGCGTTGTGAATTGCGACAGCAGCGAATGATGACGACAGAAGCAGCTCTTATCTGTAGGCCTGCCTTCATTCTCTCTCTCTCATACACACACACACACGCAGCACTCTGACTGCTCATCTCTCTTTCTTAGCCCCTTTGGCTTTCTCCCGGCTTGTTGCTTAGCAACCAGAACCCCCCACCACCACCACGTGACCTGGCTGTGACTCACCTGGAGCTGCGACATCATCGGCCTGCAGCAAACATGTCATACGCAGGCAGACGTGCACTAACGCAAGCCCACATTAGCATTCTCGTCACATTCGTGTGCAACTATAACGGTACATGCAGCACTTAGCACACGTGCAGATATGCACATACACACACACACACACACACACACACACACACACTTAATACACCCCTCAACTGACAATGTAGGTACATTGGTTAGTCGAGGGGTCTGTGGCCTCGTCCTCCGCCAGCCTCCCTGGCTGACCAGATTCTGTGGCTGCAGGCTGCACTAATACCTGCTGCTCAATGTGTGTGTGTGTGTGTGTGTGTCTTGAGAATCACATGCCTTATTTCCTTTTGTCTGTGCCATAGAGCATGGCAAAAGTCACATGGACTAATAAGATGCTTTTGAGTCATGCTGGTAGAAAAGAGTCAAAACCCCAGTTTCTGTAACTTTATCCAAAACAAAGGACCATTTTGGTGTTTGGATTGAATGTTTTTGCACTAATTTACTTTTGTATCGCTGAGAAACATCTGTGGAAAAGTCAAATATACAAATAAATCTAGATCCTTTAATTAAGTAAAAAAAAAAAAAAGTAGCAATACAACAGAATAAAAATACTATTTTTCATGGAGTTGTTTTTAAGTTATGTTTAAATTTAGGTGTTACTCATCAAAACACATTATTCTTGAGCTTTATCAAATATGTTAAATGCATTTTCCTCCCCATGAAGAAGTTTTTAAATAGTAATTTAAATCCTGCATTGTTTACATCTACGTTTACAAGCTTGTAGTCTTGTCTTTCTTGGCGTATCGTGGCATGTTACCACCACTTGTAGATCACTGGATTAGTGTGAAACTATTGGCAGGATTGTGTATCGCATCGCGAGACAAACAAAACAGGGATTCATTCATAGACAAACAGCTCCATAGTGCTACTAGAGGTCAAAAACTAGTAAATAGTGCGTCATATACAAGTTGTTGTTTTGTAGGTAAATATTAATCTTCCCTCAGAGGACAACGAACATGTAAAGACATTTCTGTTATTTAATGCACCAACTGAAATGACAGTGTCCTACTCTGCCAAGACAAACAAAATATAACCGAATATTAGGTATAAGATTGAATGTTTTATCATGATGCTGGAGCACAAGGGTTATGATGTGTGCGTCAGCATCCATAGGGGTTGTTAATGTGCACATATACGGTGTGTGTGTGTCTGTCTGTGTCCATGTGCCACTAGAAAGGTGTAGAGTCAGCAGTTTGGCAAACACACTAACTCCTCTCCTCTCTGCAGGTTATTCTCATTGGAAAGGCCAGGTGTTGACGGCAGACGAGCTCCACGTTCTTTACGAGGGAATCAAACTGAACAACGTACATCAGTATGACTATGTTTTAACAGGTGAATGCCCTAGTTTTATTTTTCACTTATATAATGCTGTAATTGGAGTACTAAACTTAGTTTTGCTGTTAGATGTGCATCTTGAATTGTGAAGAAAACTTCATTTTTCTTGCATGCCTTCACGTAAAATGGAGAATCCAAAAAACATTCTTCATGATTTGAAGTAAACAGGGTTCACACTTAACAGCAGCAAAACTGTATAAAAACATCTGTTTACAAACTCCCACTACATATGCAGTATAATCCAAGTCTCATTCATCCAGTCTTATGCTCAGTGCTTCCCAAACACATGCATTTTCGCCAAAACTTTACAGTATTAAACACTTCGACCATATGAGTAGCAAATGTCTAATTTCATTAAATAACATGCATTAATGTTCCCTCAGGACTCATTATACATCTCTACATCTTGCTTAACTGACAATTTAATGTTTTGTAAAAAAAAAAAAAATAATGACCACTGTAATGTCGTATTCAGGGTATACCAGAGACACATCCTTCTTGGAGATGGTAGTGGACATTGTTCAGGAGCTAAAGAGGGCCAACCCCAACCTGGTGTATGGTAAGTAACCACATGGTTTCATTTATTTTATTCTAGAAATCTGTTTCCCAATAAAAGCACAGCCAAAAAAGCACTTACAAGTCGCACATAATATGAGTCGGACATGAATTATTATTTGTCTGAAGACAGAGTTTAGTTTGAGAGCTGTAAGCTACGGCCTTTAATGTGCTGTACTGCTGCACAAGAAATAAATGCATCATCTGTTGTTTATTCCTCCCACCTTGAGCTAACTTTAGGGTAATGCTACCTAAAGGTTAATTGATGCAGTTTGGCTAATGTGCAGCTTTTGTTGCATCAATGGAGCTATGGCACAGCTGCTTGTACAGTGGGGATCTACTTGCAGGGTCTAAAAGCTTTTCTAACAATATTGTACAGTAGTGTCGAGCATTAGCAGCAATTTGTTGAGCATAATGTTCAGCAAATGTTTTTTTCCTCAGGTCACTGCTATAAATGCTGTATACTTAGGCTACTCAGTACTTTTAAGGGTTGCATGACTTGCCAGTAACAAAGGTTTCAATATTTAAAGTGATGTTTTTGACCAGCGACCCAGATTCAGTGTTAAAGCTCCATTTAATCATCTGGCTCGTTCGCTACTACATGATGCTCCATCATGTTCACCAATTACTAACTGTGCCTGTCTTCTGTTTGGT
The DNA here is from genome assembly GCA_035609425.1 of Epinephelus awoara. Taxonomy (NCBI): domain Eukaryota; kingdom Metazoa; phylum Chordata; class Actinopteri; order Perciformes; family Serranidae; genus Epinephelus; species Epinephelus awoara. The sequence continues at coordinate 5,924,305 of CM069308.1, forward strand.
GTTTGGCAGGTAGCATGTGGTGTTTTTTTTTAGAGCTTTTGGGTGGAAAGAGCTGCCTGCTGCAGCTGGGTTGATGAGAGTAGATTTTGCTATAGAGCTGCCTAGCTGGGTAATAAATCTCTGTGGGTTTGTTCCTTAGAGTGACCTCTTTCACAAAACTTAAAATCATTCGATCCGTTGTTGTCATAAAAATAAGAATTATTGGAGCTTTAATATAAAACGACTCTCATTCAGCAACTTAGGCCCATGATGAAACACAAGATTATGTGGGACAATGAAACAAAATCCCCTAACAGGATCAAATTAACAGTTAATATTATAAACTTTTAAGTGATAATCCAGCAAATGTACTCATTACTTTTACACATTAGAAGTCTTTATGTAGCTTAACGTTAATCTCAGAGAAGATCCACTTCACACTGTGGACAACTCTCAGGATGCCTCTCTCTTTCTCTATCTGGCCAGGAGGATTTTCATCTCATGTTGCACAAATCAGTTTCACTCAAATCAAGCAGCTTGGCCTGCAGACACTGTTTTAGTGGATATGGTGAAGACCTACTGCCACTGGTCAAAATAATAAGCAACCAGAGGGTGACATGCATAATGTCTTTATGTTGACGTAGTAGCAGTACTTTTTGTTGTGGAGAGAAAATGCTGTGTTAAATTACACTTTTGCACGTTCTTACATTGTTATATGCTGTTATATATGATGTTACATACATTGCAAGACGCAATTACCCTTTTGTTGGTCCTGCTTGCCCTGATCTGGTTTTACCTTCATAATGGAGAGAGCGACAGGATAGCACTGATAGAAGAAGGCAGCAGGAGTTTTCTTGTCAAGGAAGAGTAAGAAGCTCACATGGTAAACATGTCTGTGGCTGTGTCGCACTCAGCCTGGGCACAACAGAGTGGAAATTACAGAGGAATCCGTTGTCAGTGAAATGAGATCAGACATTAACTGTTTGCAAAACAAGTATCATACTGTACCTGTCAAGTACTATGGCACCGGCTGCGTAACCCTTAGAGGGAATACTTTGTTTGAGTCTATACATAGTTTTTTAGGAAAGTCCTGTATAATATAACTTAAATTTTTGATCAAGTGTTTCCTGACTTAAGCCATATTTTTTGCATTTAAAAGAAAGGATGTCACACAGTTGTGATAAGACACTAATGAACACATACATTTGAGAAGATCGTTACTGTGGAAAGGTTGTAGAAAAGTATAGGAAAATTATAATTCTGGTATTGGTCATGAATCTAAGGTGTCGTGTTGGCACTGATGCTGAAATATTTTTAGATATATCTGGCTGCAGCTAGGGAGACAGCTTTTGCTGTAAAAAGTAGCATCTTTTCTTTTTGCTTTTGATTCTGAAGGACTGGACCTTGTGCTTCTGCCATCATTATTTAAAGCTGCTCTAATCAATTGTTGTATATTAAGAACAGAGCGATTGACTGTATGCTGCAGGAGGTGTCACTCGTAGTAAACCCACAGAGAATTATCACGGACTCACCTGCATCTTGTATGATTTGGTTCACTCTCAACACTCTCATTAGTCTTGTTTCTGCAAAAAAAGCTTGGTAAACTCACTACCTACCGACCCATCAACACAAAGAAGGCAAAGTTAACGACTAGCTGGTGCACAAGCAAAAAAATATGGAGGGTGAACTTTAAACTTTGATTTTGTTAAGGATATGACTCAAAATATGTGCTTATGTTGCTCCAGGTCTTTTCAATTGTAAATTAGCAAGTGTTTGCCAATCAATGCCTAAACTTCTTTGTTGCCACCCTCAAGATAGATTCTCAATTTTTATCTCCACCACAGCTCAGGGTGTAATAACACATAACTCATCAGTTCGTTTGTCATTTACTATACAGGACCTTTGAGACGTCTTTTTTAAAGAGAATGTAGACTTTAAAAATGAATTAATTTTTTCTGTCAGCCTCTCTGCATGCTGGCTTGGATGTGTTTACATCTCCAAATCCAGTTTCATGCCTCCTATCACTGCAGTATTTATGTAATGTGGTGATGGAGCCTTGTAGGTCTGTGTTGGTTGTCTGACTCTGAATGTGTTTTTGTCATTTTTCCAGTATGTGACCCCGTCCTTGGTGATCATGGATCTATGGTGAGATTAGTGGCAATTTTATGCTCTCTGTCTTGTATGTGCATGTGTTTGTTTGTGTGTGTTAAAGTCTGTTGTTGTTAGATAGATGTTTAACAAGGGTTCTTGTGCCTTTAATGTGCGTGGGAGGGTTTTAGTGCTCATATTTGTGTTTGTTTTTATCTCTATATATATGGTGTGTGCGTGTGTGTGTTTCATTGTGTTAGTGTTTTGTGGGAGGGTGTTACAAGGCTCATTTCTCAGTGACAGATGGATTATTGTGATCTGACAGAACTACATATACACAGTGACTCACTCTGCATCTGTATGTGTGTGTTGTGTGTGTGTTACATTGTGCAGATGTGCATTTTCTGGGATGAAGATCACACTCTTTCAATTCATGCTCATAATTTAAAACCTTGAAAACAAAGATCAGAGAATAAACTTAGTCTTTTTGTAAATGGGTGTTCCTTTAGAGCACTATTTGTGTATTTTCATTGTGTTATGTGATTCTAACCTGTGTGTCTCGCTCCGCAGTACGTTCCTCAGAATCTTTACCCAGTCTATAAGAACAAGGTGGTTCCTGTTGCTGACATTATTACACCCAACCAGTTTGAGGCTGAGTGAGTACAAGTGTCTTTTTTTAGTGTTTGCAGATTTGTGTGAATATTAATCCGGTGAATCTAGCTTGATAGGTCTGTAATGGTCTTCCATTTCAGATAAACTTACTTTCTTAGTTTAAATCACCTACACCTCAGTGAGTAACTGTGAGTAGCAGAGCATTAGCAACACCATCTTTATGTAATGCCACTCATGCATGTTATCTAATACCTTCATTTTGAGGTTCCAGACATTTGGGAAAGAATTAACCGCAAATACACCTAACCATAGCCCCCTTCTTTCCTTGTTTTCCCCTTTTAAACCACGTAGCTTGAAAGGTAGATTGTTTTCACTACTGTGGCAATATATCTCACATAGCCATGTTTAAGATATTTGTTCAAAGTTAAGATACTATTTTAAATATGGTTTCAAATTTACAGGGTTCCCAAGGTTATGGAAAGTCTGGATTAGTCATAGAATTTCTAAATCTTGTTTTCCAGGCCTGGAAAAGTCATGGTATTCGTACAATCCTTGAAGGTTTTGGAAAAATCATTGAATTGTGGAAGTAATTCAGTAATCTACAGTAATCTCCAATGGATTACCATCCATTTAACATAGTGTGACAACACAGTTGTTGGCACGGGCTCACCAATATTGGATGATAGAAGATTGGAAAACGTTGCCTGGTCTGCTGAGTCTCGATTTCTGCTGCAACATTCAGATGGTGGGGTCAGAATTTGGCCTGAACAACATGAAAGCATGGATCCATCCAGCCTTGTATCAACAGTTCAGGCTGCTGCTGGTGGTGTAATGGTGTGGGGGAGATTTTCTTAGTACCAACTGAGTATAGGTTAAACACCACAGCCTGAGTATTGTAGCTGGCCGTGTCCATCCCTTTATGACCACAGTGTACCCATCTTCTGATGGCTACTTCCAGCAGGGTTACACACTATTTCACAAAGTACAAATCATCTCAAACTGGTGACTGGCCAATAGAGCACGTTTGGGATGTGGTGGAACGGGAGATTAATATCATGGATGTGCAGCTGAGAAATCTGCAGCAACTGTGTGATGCTATCATGTCGATATAGACCAGAAATTCAGAGGAATGTTTCCAACACCTTGTTGAATCTATGCCGCGAAGAATTAAAGCAGTTCTACGACAAAATGGGATCCAACCCACAACAAGCACAGTGTACCTAATAAAGTGGCCAGGTATCTTTAGGATCTTAACGAAAATTTTAAATAAAGGTGGATTTCAAGTTTTAGATGGCATTGTAGTGATGGAGAAACAGTCAGATATAAGAAGCTTTCCACATTTTTCTTTGCTTAATGAAGAACAGTAACATTATGTCAGAGTATAAGAGATAACTGTGTCTTGTCTCAGTTCTCTCTTCAGCTTCACAGTCAAGGTACTCCATCTAGTGGTGTTTTTATATGCCTGCAGAATAAGATTGAAGGTTTTTCGGCATACTAGAGGCTCACCTGATTGTGGATTTTGCCCTTTGTAGCACTTGTGTGTTCTGATAACCAGTATGAGTGGATTAGGTGTCTTGTTTCAAGGCTTTAATAAAGAGACATCTCTTGGCCTTTGAGTGTCTGTTTTTTGTTAGTAACTTCATTTTCAGTGTTTCTGTTAGAGTGCTGCAACATTGTGTTTGCTTGTGTTTCAGATTATTGACAGGGAAAAACATCAGCACAGAGAAAGATGCCGTAGAGGTAACAGATCCCTCACTATATAATCCTTCTTTTCTTTCTATACATTACTTTGTTAAAAGAATAACCCATTATCATGTTTGACTTTTCTTATCTCACGGTTTGTATCTCACTCACTGACTGTCTGTAGGTTATGGACCTTCTCCATGCTATGGGCCCAGACACAGTGGTCATCACCTCCTCTGATTTGCCGCCCAGACTGGGAGACCGCTTCCTCGTGTCGTTGGGCAGCCAGCGCCATGGTATGTGACATTTGTGAATTACTGTGCATATGAGTTGTTTGGATATATATATTTTTGAGTCTTGCCAACTAAAAATAAACCTCCAACATTTTGTGTTGTTTGCTGTGTCGTTCAGTTCGTCCCGATGGCAGCAGGACGACGCAGAGAGTTCGAATAGAAGTTCCCAAAGTGGACGCTGTCTTTGTAGGAACTGGGGATTTGTTTGCTGCTATGCTGCTAGCGTGGACACACCACTATCCTAATGACCTAAAGGTACAAAAACGCCAGGGTTTGAAATTATACTGTGGCAATGCAACAACAGATAAAATTGCAGATGCAGGGCATATGATTTTGATTTAATTTGATGAATGTTTGTCTTGATGCATACATGTATGTTTTTTCATTCTCTGGAGCATTAAAAATGCTAATGGTTGCTGACCTAAAGAGAAGTACATGCATACTTTGCAAATAAAAAAAACCACAATTATTTTCAATCTCTCTCTACCGCAGACGGCCTGTGAGAAGACTTTTTCAGTGATGCACCATGTCATCCAGAGGACCATTTCGTATGCTCACGGTAAGAGAGGCAGGGCTTTTTATCAACCCCTAAGTCTTTCACTTGGCTCAAATCTATGCTGGGGTTTTTTCATCAACCAAGATTAATAAAGAGAGCTAAAATCAAATTTCTGTTGCATTTTCATTATGCATTTGATGCCAAATGTTTACATCAGCAAACAGATTTGTAGGAGATTAATGAAAAATAAAGAATGGACAGATAAAATCACAAATATACAGTAATGTTGTGGGTTTTGCAGTGGCTTTAATAATAGATATTGGTTAAATGCTTAAAACCAACATGATCAAATGTTACAATCCACACAGACTCTGTGACACACGCATGTAATGTGTTTTATTTAACACTTCTTGTAAACGTTTTAAGTATATCTACCACAAATGATCAAGGATTCCTGTTTCTCTGAGTACTTCCAGTCTAACCGTCACACTTTTATTTCCTCTGCCTGCCATGGTGGCAGAGGCATCAATAAATCAGTAAATTAAGAAGGACTTTTCATCCTGTACACTCCTCCATGGAGCCTCCTTGAAATCTATTTTTGTCCAGTACATTTCTGATATCATTCAGCCTAATTGCATTTACGTTTGTGTAACACTGGCGTTTCCCCTATCACACACTGTCTCTGTGTCTCTGTCGCAATCAATATGATATTTAAAAATAGCAGGTTTGTGCAATGAGTCCTTGTCTGGACCAATCAAGGGACTGCAGTGTTTCTTGATCTACCTTTTATTATCAAATCAGTTTGCCATGTACCTCAACAGAGGGGTGATAAAAAACAGGATGGAACAGAGCAGTTTTATTGGTATCATCCACAACTTTTGACAACGTAAATGCAAAAGTAAACGTACTAATGTGTAATGAACTAAACGGCATGGTGGAAACTAGGTTTATCAGAACAGTTTTTTACATGTCAACCTGCACCACCTATAAGAAAGGAAAGCAAAGGACTTATTGGAAAAAAGAAAAACTACGGCTGTAGCAATCATTCCAGGTGGCACAAATGTCAAAATCAAAGCAGCCTGTAGAAGGTTATCTGCAGGTTTTAACTGCTGCTGCAGTTTCTTTTTATAAACTGAGTTGTATCGGTTTGGCCTGCAGCTCTCAGGATCATAACTGGCTCAGCCTGGTTTGGGGTGCTTTGCATCAGTTGTACAGTGTGTCCAAACTGTTTTTTTATATTAAAACATTTCATAACATAGCCTTACAATTAATGTTAATCCATATTTGTGTTTCCATATGCCCACCCCCTACCTACCTACCCCTTTCTCTCTCAGAGTTAGCAGGTCCTGGTCGGAGGCCCAGTCCGCCCCAGCTGGAGCTGAGGATGGTTCAAAGTAAAGCTGACATAGAAGACCCTGCTATAGTTACGGAGGCCACAGTCATATCCTAACATTACCGACCCATAAGACTCATACTAACCTTGTCCTCCTCACCCATGAATCTCTCAAATCCAGTATCTCACTAAATCTCTCATCACTGTAAACCTTGACTGTCATTTACAAACTTCAACACCTCATTATCCAGACTCCTTAAAACCCTTAGTATTGTAACCCCTGTAGTCCTTTGACCCTAAGCCCTTTACCCCTTTAAGTCCCCAGTGTCCTAAACCCTTAACCTGTAACTCCCACACCCTTTTACCCAAACCCTGTTTTGGAACTAGAGCCATAGATAGACAGAAAGTTTGGTCAGGTTGGACTGTGGCAGCCTGTGGCTGTTTCTTCTCTAACGGGGTATATGAGTGGACTGCACGGCTGCTTTTTAGAAAGCTGTAGGATTAAAGTGTTTATAAGCACAACTCATAACATGCCATATAAAGGACATACTCGTAATACTAACAGCCAAAATGTGAGGGTAATAAGGTTTATTGGAAAACCATGCAAAACCCAATCAAGGTTCAGTCTACAGCGCGATAGAGTTTTGCTGTTAAAGTCAGATTTGGATAAAGGCGATGTCATATTTCTTATAGCAAAGATAGGTTTTTTTTGTCATTTGAGTAACACTAATCAGTCAAGCTCTTGTCAGTTCTTTTTGGTGTTCTCTAACTCTTTAGTGGGGAGTGTTGTAAAGCAGTTGTTTGCTTCCCTCTGGTTGGAAGTTTCTCTGGTGTTAAGTCTGCTTCACTTCTGTGTGGTGTGTAACCACGCCCAGCAGTGATGTCACTGCGAACTGACGCACCTTTGAGAACACTACACATCAGAGAAATTAAAACACTTGTGTCTGATTCAGACTACACAATATCAATTCAGTTATAGCCTGATCTGGCTGTTGTGTGGCCGGATGTGTGCTCAGATCGGGAACAACAATGAGCGTCAGCCGAATTGATCCCAGCTGCTGAACGTTCTCCAAAACACTACCTCTAAATTATTAAATACAACCTTGCCTACTTTATTGCTCTATTACTGCCACTCCACTTAACTTTTATTTTGACAGAGTTGCACTCTAGCTGTGGTCCTCCACACCAGTTGCCAAGTAGCAGGATTGCAGCACTAACACTGGTGTTACTGTAAGACTATAATGATCAAACTCTATTTATCTATGGCTCTGCCCACCACTAGTTTGACCCCTACCCCGTCTTACAGCAGTGATGTAATGGTGACCAAGTCTAACCCCATGAGACCCCTTGAAAATATAACAAAGAAAAAAAAAACGCACAATGTATAGTTGATGTATAGATGTTGTACTATAACTGTATTGGACCATCTGTATGATATCTTCTATCTGATCTGTCTATTGGACCATTGTGTTGATGCTACTGTACTATAGACCACACGCACTACAATATCACCCAAACCAGAGACATTTGGGCTGGTTCTGGCACTCCTGGGGGCTCCAGCGGCTACAGTCGTTGTCACTTGTTAGTAATAGGAAACTGTCTAATAGTCATAGTATATAGTTGAACCTCCTTCATCTCAACATAAAGAAAAATTGACAACTGGAGCTGTCTGAGCCGTCCCTGGCCAGTTTTACTTGTGCTAGACCAATCAAAAAATTTGGCTACCTCAGTGCCAGAACCAACCCACATCATTGCCGGGCGGTTCCCGGCCCAGCTCTGGCCCAGAACCCTATATCTGAGAGTTGTGCCACTGAATTTACTGGAGGCCTCGATAAGATGTAAAAGGAGACCCTCCTCATTGAAGCAGGAGACGACCCCCCGCCACGTCCAATAGCAGCTCTGTTAGTTTTAGAAAACATCTTTTTGGTTCACTTCACTCTCCACTGTGGTTCAACATAAGATTTTAATATGATGCCAAGAGTTTAATGTTTGTATTTTAAATATAAGATTGGAGATGTGCAGCACTGTCTGGGTAAACTAATGTTTGAGACGACTGTTGCCCTGTTAGCAAAGCTATAACTAACAATCATTTTCATTATTGCCTTATCTGAGAAGAGAATTCCTGTACACTCACTGTCCTATTACTTGCAATTACCTTTATTTAAATACACAACACTTAAGTGCTCAGACTTTCATCATGTAAAGTGAAGAAACAAAGAACATTCCCAAACACATATGCTCTGTGTTCCTTTACCTGATACAGAAGCATTGTGTTTTTAAATAGAGTTTATTGCAAGTAATAGGACAGTGTGAGGGAATTCTCTTCTCTTACCTATGGACATTTTACTCCTACACATCTGTCTACAAGTTATTGAAGGTGTGAATGAGCCTCCATGTTCTACTTTTTGTCTATAAAATTACATAAATTTGTCACTATTTAGCAGAGGGCAAGGTGACTTGACACCAAAAATCTTGTGGTTTTCGACAAAAGCAAATATCATTTGGCAAAAGATACTCAGTTTGCATTGCTGTAAAACAGCAAATCTTCACATTTGAGAAGCTGAAACCAACACATATTTGACATTTTTGCATGACAATGTTTCAATCGATTATCAAAAGTGTTTACGAGCGAAGCTGTTGCATGTTTGACATGACTGTTACCACACTGTTAAAGCACTGGATATATGAGCTCCAACCTATTAAGTTTGCGATCTAGCCTGTCTTACCCCAGAAAATCTTTTTACTATAACTAAAATTTTGATTTCAGAAAATTACATTTTACACGCAACACTCTGTTTGCTGGCTCACTCAGTAGCTAACTTTGCTACCTTGAAGCAATAATTTTGACTCCTCCAAGCTTGTTGGCAGATTTGATTTTACAGTCAGTCTAAAGTCATGTGAGGAAATGAAGCTACTAGTTCAATTACTAGTACTAGTTCAATTGATGCTAAATTCTAAACGCCTACCATGGCATTGCATTTTTTATCAGGCATCAAAATGTTCTGTTGTCCACAGTGGAGTGAATAGATAGTAATGAGGTGAGAAGAACATGACATGCGACAGTGGTCATGAGCTGGTTTCAAACCAGTGATGTCGCAAGAACTCGGCATGTGCCTTAGCCCGCTGAGCTACCAGGGCGCCACAGGAGATGAGATTTTAATGAGATTTTAACTTTTTTTAAGCTTTTTTCCCCCCTCTTTGTTTCCTGCTTTGAATGTTCAGTAATATTTAAAAAACAGGAAACAGCTAAAATTTGTAGCTTTTCTTGGCAACAACATACACTTCTGGAAAGTATAAATCAAATAACCAGAGGCTTAAAAAAAATAAATAAATCCAGATGTCATCAGTGTCCCACCTGAGCTGGATGTAAGGTTCTGGGCAGGCCAGTGTAATTCTGTACTGCTGTTGTTTCTCTATGGACTGTACTGTGATACTGCCTTAGGAACCTAACATCATAACACCACAATACTGCTCACTGAGGGAGAGGTGGAGAGGGGGAGGAGGAAGGAAACATGAGATGTCTTAAATGTAGGTACTTTTGACTGCAAATTTCTGTTCTACAGTGCACCTGAAATCAGGAAGAATTGAGATTGCATATGCTAAAATTTTCTGTTTAAAGCTATATATAAAAACATTACTGTTTAAATTATTCAAACAGTAATATTAATTTTATGTGGAACAGCTTATTCTTCATTTGAGCACCCAAATTTTCCGCATCTTGACTTTATAGACTCAAAGGTGATCTGAAAACGCTTCTCGAACTAATTGTTGGGGGGGGCAATGCAGTCTCATTTTTAAAAAATTGCAATAGTTCGTATTGATTTTTGTACTCGTGCAGTTATATTGTGCCACTGTAGCGCTGATTGTCATATCAATAACAGACTGCTGTGTCTGTGCGCTTGGCCAACCAGCTTTAAGCTCTGCTATAATCCACATGTGCACTATCCAATCCTCTGCTTCCTGCAAACAAACCAGTCAGCTGTACTTTTGGGTCAAAATGTGTCTACCTGTTGTGTCTGTGTGTGTTGTGTGTGAGAGAGTGTCTGCACATGTGTGTGTATATAAATGTCCTTTATGGTCACAGGGTTTTGTGTGTATGTGTGTGAACTGAAAGAGGAAAATCCCTGAAAAGTAAAGATAGGGGATGAGGGAGGAGGAGGGTTTAAAAAAAAAAAAAAAAAAGATAGTAACAGTGTACATGAGGAGGGGAGGTGAGGTATATTCAAGAGGACAATCATTCTGTGATGTTACGCAGTGTTGCACAACTCCCTTTTCTCCTATCTGCAAAATAACAGGTTTTTGTTCGGGACCTGTTTAAAGGGGGATTGAATCTTTAACGTTTCCTTGATGCCTCACGTCCCCTCTTTCTCTTCCTCCACCTCCACCCATCCACGTGCACATACATCAGTCCTCCGCCCCACCCGCCTCCATACAGTGCCAGTTGTCGTGTCTGTATCGCTAGTTTTTAAACCTTGCTGTTTGTGTGTTAGATGGTTATACTGTACCCCGACTTCCCTCTATCTCTCTGCTAGATTGTCCCCACTGTCCCAGCTTTCAATGCTGGTCTCAGTCCGCCTCTATCTCCACCTGCTTGCCGTGTCCTCTGTGATACAACTGAACTTCCCTGCACTCTTGTTAAAGAAAATAAGCTGCTGTTACCTACCCTGCTTTCAGTAACGCTTCTTCCATTCTAACTGCTGCTGTTTAACTACGCTGCATCCGAATTCCTCCGCTAAATATTTGGATTGAGTTGCACCAGCTTTTCGTATATCTTTCACTAACTTTAGTGCTGAAAGTCCCTCCAGAGTTCTTAGTAACTACTAGAAAGCTTCAAATGTGTTTTTTACTAAATCAAGTTGCACCATTAGAGCTTCAGATATGTCTCAATTCGAACCTTACTAATGTGTAAATTGGGTGCTGAGAAATATCCCAATCAAAAGCAATCAACTATGAAAACAGGGAATCACTGTGCAGCACAAGCTGTGACAAAAATGACATTTGCAAGAGGCCAAATTACATATTAAACTTAATCAATCCTTTGTAAATAAGGGTAGAAGTTTGCTTATTCATGTATGAATACATGGAGAACTTTTTTGTCTAATTAAATCACACCTACAAGTCCTGACAAAGCAGATTCAGGTTTGGTTTTTTATGTTAAACGCATAAATTATACTTTTTCTAATGTTATTGGCGTAACATTTTGTGGTATGAGGAATATTGCGTTTCTGGTGAAATTAAATTTAACATAAGAAATGAACATCATTTTGAAGTGTCAGGTCACTCAATCTTATATTTCACTCCAAATTGATCAAATATTAGCAGGCTAATGTCATTTAGCTAGTTCAGTTAGCTAACAGTACACAGTGTGACAGCTACGTCATCTTTAAACATGCCACTTAATCTAATAACTAAATTCCTTCCTAAAATCTACTTCTGCACAGAACTACATACTTCTTACCTGCGATGCTTGAATAAGGAAATCATAATATGTCTTAAAATCAGCCTAAAGTTGGTTAAACATTATCCTGAAAAGGTTGTAAAAAGCATAAGAGTGAAGTGTCTGATACCTGTCGACACCTTGTAGTGAAGCCTTTATGATATGTTTGAACAGCTGGTGCAACCGTCTGCTGGTTACGAATGAACTAGTGAACACGGTTGCCTTTGGGCCCGATCACACAGGTTGGCACACTGCACTCTCTCTTAATGCTACTCATAATATTGATTGTTTGAAGTTTGTTTCAGTAACTGTTAATGTGAAGTGATGAAACATTTACTTGACCGACGCAATAGTCAGAATACAGCCTGAAAGAATCTCGATCATGGAGATAGCATCCCTTTGTGAGCTAGATCCAAATTCCTATCGTGGAAAAGACGTGTGTATGAGCAGTGTATTGAGTTAATTTAGCAACAGGGTTAGCCAACGTTTAGCCTACATACATACCCAGCAGTACCAGAACAATATGGGCCAATATTCTTGTTTTATAATAAAAAAAATGACATTGCTAAATACTTAACGTCATTCTTCATCAGCCTTTTTTGGGCTGAACAGGGAGCATTTAACTGGCTTTTGCGAGTTTTTGGGCTGAGGGAAGCTACCTGCGATTTTTGTTACTTGGAACTTATATGTTCTTCAGCCCAGCATGTTAAAAAAAAGGAGCTTAAAGCTGGGATGTTGATGCTTCATGGGATTGGCAGTACAAGCAACCTTTTCACATAACCTTGATTATGCTTGAGGACTTTGATTTGACAAAAATGGGTGATTTCTTCTACAAAGCAAACTTCCCAAACCACAAAGGAAACTGAAGAGCAGTCAAATTTAATAAAACGTCTCACTTTTTTAAGGTTACCTGGAGATTGGATGGTCAAACATCAACCAAGCAGGACTTTAAATGTTTCACTCACACTGGAGACCAACTTGTAAAGACAACATTGAGAGCTGTCCTGTGTGATCAGGCCCTTTACTTCTGTTTGTCTGTAATTTAGATGGATACAAGACCCAACCCTCCCATGTGCTTGATGCTCACTACGCTTTCCCCCCACTCATATCTCCACGCCTCTGTGCACCTGTTGTGATAGACCCCTCCCTCCTCTCATCCCCATCCGTCTGGTTACAAAATGTTCTGCCACTAAAAAACAGCAACGGCCCAACTGTCTGTCTTCGACCGTGGTCCTCTCCTCTCCTCCTGACTGACAGTTTCGTCTCCGCCATCTTGTTTTTTTCTGTTCTTGGTGGCCAAAACAAAAACGAGGAAATGTAATAATCATTGTTTGGTAACTGTTTTTAGTGCTATGTTTTTGGAGCGTTACGAGTATTTTCTAACATGTTACAATAAAAGATTGTAGTGTACAAATTCACATTTATAAAATATATATATATAAATATATATAGATATATATGAGAAATGTATGTTCTAATGCAATAAAGAGAGATTAAGAATTATGAAAAATGGATTGATCTGATTATTATTTTTATTTTACATTATGTTACTTATGTGTGTCAAGTCTTTACTCATTGCTGTTAAAGGGTCTGGTGTGTAGGAGTTAGTGGCATCTAGCTGTGAGGTTGCAGATTGCAGCCAACTGAAACTTCTCCCATGTGACAAGCATGTAGGAGAATCAGTGAAGAACTGCTAAATCATAGAAATGAATGCTCATAAAGACCTATTCATAGGTGGTGAGCTAATTTAGACCTAATAGGCTGTTACCTTTATTCAAATCCACATCTTTTAGTTAGTAAATTATATGTATTGTCACTTTATTAAACTATCGATCCAGGTCCCAATCTGTGGTGTTCATTACAGCAGGAGTACTTTTCCTTTTACCAGAAAAAAATCTGTTACCTCTGTCCCCTAGGCCACAAACAATCTCTGACAAATCAGTTGCATACTCCATAATACTGAACTACCTGAATTATAAGGCTATAACTTGGTGAAGTTTACTCAATTACTGTACCTAAGTACTAATTCAAGGTTCTTGAGTATTTCCATTTTATGCAACTTTATGCTTCTACTCCACTACATCTCGGGCGAATATTGCACTTTTTACTCCACTAATATTTATTTGACAGCTTCAGTTTAAAGATTCAGATTTACACAAAATATAAATCCACATGTAGATGAGGGTCGATATGATTATGACAGGTATGCAGCAGTGAAGGGGCATCGCTCCACCACACAGCAGCTGAGGTCGCTGCAGGGCACCTCCATGTCCTGGACGACGGACCACGTGTTAGTCTTTTCATCATAGCGCTCCACCTTAGAGATGGTGCCATAAACGTTAAACCCTCCAACCACATACAGCTGGTCCTCCAACACAGCAATGCCACAGCTGCTGCGAGGGTTAATCATGTGATTCACCATACTCCACTGGTTTGATTGTGGGTCATATGCGATGACTCTGCTCGTATATGAATTTTCTCTTAGGCCACCAACCTGGGAGAGGAATGGTGAAATATTTAAATCTTTTATACCACAATGGAAAAATACTCCAGTACAGGTAAAAGTTCAACCCCGACACCAAGAGTCTTTTTGTCTAGCCACCAAAAAAGTCTGTTTATGTCAATTTATGGTATAAATTCAGTTTTACAGCCTTCTTTGGAATACCAGAATATAATTCTATTTTTGTTTTGGTCTACAACAGTCCAGTGAACAACTCTCCACTATTCTTTTTCCACCAACATGGAACTGGTTCTGTCTCTGTTCCTGTTCCTGCACCTGCAAGTTGAATCATTCAGAGCATTTTGACCAAAAAAACAAAAAGCTCAGAACCTGAAAGTTGGCTCTCAGCTGGAACCAGACAAAGCAATGTTTTTTCTTGACCTGAAGAGAAAACTGTGATGATAACAGTGGGTGTGTGAAGCCATGAAAATGAGTTGACTGTGATGTGAAGATCAGAAAAGGTCTAAGTTGACGACTTAAAGGAGGCAGAAAAGTAGATAAATAGAGATTTATAATGAAATGATACACCAGCGACCAAACTGAAGATACAGTGAATGGTGCATGAGGTCCAAAGACCATGGGTGGCTTCATATTGAACATAGTAAAAGGTCAGCATGGACCAAAATGAAAATAAAAGGTCAAAAGACCAAACAGAAAGTAAGATCATTTAAGACCAATTTACACAGAATGTTGAAAAGAAAATAAGGTCCAGCAACCAAGCAGAAATTTAAGTTACCAATGACGAACAGAAATTGATGGTCTGGTGACAGAACAGAAAATACCATGAATGGAGAGGTCCTAACAAAGCAGTGGGAGTGGGATAGAGAGAGAATTGTAAATGGATATAGCATCAAGAACCACTATTTTTCTACTATTGTTTACCACCACTGTGCATTTCTAATGACCTCTGACGACACTTCCGAAATTACAATGGTTCTGCTCAAAAGTGGTGGAAACGCAGGGTGGTTCACTACACAGCACCAACGTTCCAGGAATCATGAACAGAACTAGTTCAGGAACCATCGCTCATTTGGTGGAAAAGTAGAAGTCCCAGAACCCCGCCCGTAAAACCAGATAAAATTAAACATAAGTGTTTGGATTTTAGTCCATTCATTTCTCGTCTGTTTCTGGGTATGTAGGTGTGCTGACATCAATGTGTTGTGCTCTGCTTACTACATAGATTTGGTCTTTGTAGGCGACGGCCAGAGTCGCGTCATACCCATTTCCCATGGGGGTGATCAGCGTCCACTGGTTGGCGTGAGGGTCATAGCACTCAGCAGTTGACAGAGGTTCGGCCCAGTTGAAGCCCCCGCAAATGTACACCTAGAAAAAATTTGACATGACGATGTCTGTTCTTGATAGTCATGCTGCCACATGTACACATCTGCATCACTGCAACAAGGCAGGGAGTTAAACCACTGGAGGTCTGCACAAAAACATTCCCAGCTGCTGTTGGATTGCTCTTTAAGGTCCTCAGTTCCACCTACCTTGCCGTGCAGTGTCGTGGCGCTGGCATTGCTCCTGTACTCATGCATTGGTGCAATCAGAGTCCACTGGCTGGTGTCAGGCTGGTAACGCTCTGCAGTTTTGAGTCTTCCACTTTTATTACAGCCTCCCATGGCATATATGCAGCCATCCAGTGCAACCACGCTGACATAGCAGCGGACTAACCACATTGACCCCACGTTTTGCCAGGTTTGGGTGACGAGGTCAAGCTTTCGTACACTTCTTAAATATTTAAACCCATCATAGCCTCCGACACAGTAGACAAATCCATTGAGGGAGACGCATCCATGGAAGGCTCGAGGAGCCTCTCTGCTGTTGTTCACTGTCACCCAGCTGTCAGCTCGAACATTATATAAATGAATCCTGTTGGTTGGAGCATCATACATCCAACCACCAATAGCCAACAGCACAGCAGAGGGCAGGCGTGTGCGGGTCAGAGGTCTCCTTTTTTTGGACATAAGCAGGGTCGTTACAGTGTGGATCACCATGGTCCTGCATAATGGACTCTTCATCACCAGAGCATTCACCATCACAGTATTAACCAAGTACTTAATGGACATTAACAGCAGGCGCACCTGGACAGAGACAAGGAGACTGTTAGAGATATCAGCCCCTGAAAGGATAATTTAGTGTAGACACATCACTGGCTATTACTATTTTTAAACGTAGTTAATACCTTGTTCTCTTATACAAATACAGGCTACCAGTTGGAGGCAAAAAACACAACCTTGTATACCATGGCCATCGCCAAAGGAAAAAGATATGTTTAAATCATCATCTGTTTTCCAAAACTTACTTGATGTCTGTTTGCTTGATACAACTGAAACAAGGGTTTATAGGCCCTGAAAATTACAAGACCTTTAAAAATAATTAATTCCCCTTTGGAAGTTTTCCTGTTTTATGGGTTTACAATGTTGAAAGAAAAATAATTTAATGTTGTTTGTTTTTTGACACTGAATAAAATTTTCTCCCCAGTTTGTAAAACAGTTGACCAATCAGAGCTTTGAATGGGGGACATAATCTTCCTGTGCTATGGCTGCAAAAATAGCAACATCTTTGCAAGACAGTGATAGAACTAGAATTACCACCTCAAATGCCATCGCAGACTCATATGTAGCAATGACAGCTGACAATGTTTTAAATATGGATGTTGCTGCTAGGAAGCTACATAACAAAACATGGACACATCTTCAACCCGGCAGTGCAGAAGACCGATACAATCAGCATAGTTTAAGATTAGTGTCACAATTTAGTATCTGACCAAATGTTTTCTCTTCTGTTCCTGAGTTACGATGTTGAATAATGACTAGAAAAGTGTTTTGCTGAGCATTATGATGTCACAGTGAAGATGACCTTTGACCTTTTGGATATACAATTTTGTCCTAATTAGCATATGAGGTCTTGAGTTATGGCCAAAACCTGTTTTTGAGGTCACTGTGACCTTTGATCTCCGAAATCCAATCAGTTTGTGCCAAATCTGAAGAAATTTCCTTGAGGCGTTCTTCAGAAATTGTGTTCGTGCGATAGATGGATGGATGGATGGACGAACAACCAGAAAACATAATGACTCAGACATAAAAATGAGCACAAGACTTGTGACTTTGATTGTTAAGGACAACAGTCGGTTAATTGTTCCTAGCAACTGTTACCGCAGTTTCTATGTCAACTGACAATAATGTCTAGTCATGGACAGGTTACCAGTTAGTGACTGGTTTGGGCGAAACAAGACAACATAACTCAACTCCCAGACTCTCTGTCTAAACAATGAAGCCAGTCAAAATGGCAGCTCAGTCAGATCATCAGGCAAGAAATATCAGATGAGCATAATAATTCTGTTCCAGCCTTTTGTCACCTTGCTCAGCAGCGTGGCCATGTGACCCGTGCGTTCCTCAGGTGCATAGTTGATCCAGTGGAGGATGGCCTCAAACACGGTGCTCTCCTGCCTCACGTTGAGCTCGTCCTTCTCGATTAAATCTGCCATCTGCCCCACGGAGAGCTGCAGTAACTTCTCAGAGTGCTCTGTGACCTCCTCAAAGTGATGCAGGATGTAGAGATATGCCTTTTGCCTCAGCTCAGTACATTTGTGGGAGCCCGCCAACATCCAGATGTGGACACAGTTCTTGTAATTAAGTTGCTGCTCCAGGAAGTTGCAGCAGGCCTGTACAATGCCCTTGATGGCAAAGTGGTCTGCTCCCGCCAGCAGCTCCAGCGCGTTCTCCTCTGTCACCACAACAAGGCCGGTGTAGGCATAGTCTAGAATGAGGCTCATTGTAGTGGGTGACACCTGGGAAAAAGTGTAGACTTGCTGCTCGGATGTTGACGTCTGACCACAGAAGAGATCTCTGTGGGATCAAGATTCAGAAGAATCCATTTAAGTCATAAGAACTGGCTTTTTAAGAGGATATTTCTGTCTTACCTCAAAAATTTCTAAAAGTATTTCACCCTTTTAGCATTTCAAAATCGATGCTGCAGAACCAGAGATATCATCTTATTTCTACCTTTTCAAAATCTTGCACCTGTTTCCCATAATGCAATGTGACCCCTGAAAGTTTGGTCACTCCAAAACTCCAGCAAAGACCTTTAAAACCTCCTAAAACTTTCTGCATTATATTATTTAATCACATGATAAATATCATGAAATGAAATAAATTCAGAATCCACCAGTTCACCTGAAGTATGAGCTGCAGCTGCACAGGATGACCATGTGGACGTTAAAGTCGACGCCATCGACTCTGATCACAGCGTCACACAGCTTGTCCTCCAGACGGAGCTCATTAATTGTATTATGGAAGGCCATGCTGATTTTTAAAATCTTACTTGATCTTACTTCATTAGAGAGCTGAAAATGTCTTTTTTTTTAAATTATCCTTTCCTTTAAAATAACTATGTAAATTAACTAGTAAGCTGCAGTCTCTAATAACTTTGACCTGTTTTGATTTGAAAATCATGAAGCTCTCAGTCACATGTTGTTGTTTACATCTCTGTTGCCTTGTTACCTTTTTAAAAAAATGCTTTTGTGTTTTCTGCATCTTCACCTGATGTTAAGATATTTAAAAAATGTCAGCACACATTACAACTTGTTGCATGGAGAAAAATCAGGAATCTCGACTTATTAGATTAAAATCAACTTGATTGTCATTACACAGAGTACAACAGGTACTAAGATGATGAAATGCATTGTAGCATCTAACCAGAAGTGCAAAAGCAGTTAAGTACAGAGTGATATACAACAGTGTTTCCCATACATTCATTTATCTTTGTATACCGTCAGTGCAGGTGTAAAAACCTGTTGTTTTCATAGTCTAGTAGTTATGTCTGTCCATCTGTCATAGCTACACCTTCTCTTTGAATAAACAATTATGAGATGAGGGTGTTTTCCCTTGCCACTGTAATTATTATTGTTGTTGTTGTTGCTGCTGCTGTTAAAACATGATTTCTAATGTGAATTTACACCGTTTTAACCTATAAATAAAGATTCATATTTCAATACCCATCCAATTGTTTTCTCTTTTTTTTGTGTTTTTCATATTTATTTTACTTAAACTGTTGCCCATCATTTGTCGATCACCTAGAAAATAATTTTAAAACAATAGATAAAAACAGCTGTCCAGTATTGATAGGAAGAGATGAGGATAAGGAAATGCACGCAGAAAGTTTTGAGGTCATGTGGTCATAGCGGGTCATAGGCCAACTGGTCATAATCAAAACATCATTGATCCGAAGTTACTCATCATGGACCCACGCCTTTACAGCGAGATTCTTGACTATAAAACAAATGCGACATATCCAGGTGGATATTCCAGAAATGACAAAACAAATTTTCGTCGAAAGGCCAACACTTTTGATGTGCAAGGTTAAACTACTTAAGACTTTTATAACGCACGCATAGTGCACTTCACTTCTCCTCCATTAGCCAAGTCATTGCTTTGGCAATATTAGGCCATCGGTCTTATTGTTAGTAGGCCTAGCCAAGACAACCAGACAATGAAGTAAATTTGTAAATACTATTAAAAACACAAATATTTCCAGAAAAAAATAATGATGGGCTAAAGTGAAAAGCAGTAAATGTGTGTGACCTTTGTGACCTAGCAGGTCGTTCTCTTTTGCAGACAACATGAAATAGCAGTTTCATAACCCCTTTGGAATAAATCAATTTAATCATTCAGTATTTCAGGAATTCCTCAATTAACTTGTTTTTAATCATCACAAATCCTTGTTTTCAGTTTACCTTTCTTTTTGGAATAAAAAGAAAACCTTGTGTAGGCTATGAACGTGTGCAATATGTGTGAACTTGATGTAGTAAGACATGTTCACAAAGTAAGACATGAATAATGAAAATAATGGTTTGTGGTAATCAATAAAACAAGACATTTAATTAACTTCAGCAAGGTTTTAAATATTTACAAGTATTTACAATGTGTTTTTCGCACTTTTACTGAAGTAAAGGACAGTAATACTTCCTCAACACGTCATGTTAAACATTTCCATTTTCCTCATTCATCTTGTGGAATGTCCCTTGCAGCCTTCCGTAGAAAAACCTGCTCTTTTGTTGACATTTTTTCTCCATCAGCTGACTGCTCATAAGTTAGCTGGTCAGTTTATGAACATCTTAGCACAAACTAACCGTCAGCATGATATTATTCTGCCGACACTGCCAGTCAGCTCTCAGTAGTTACCAGCAGTTCACTAATTGTTAGACACGTAGCAGCTCACGATGGTGGTTATTTTCTAACCCGCTGTCAGTCGAGGGAGGGAGGGAGAGCGAACGCTAGCTTAACTAGCTTGAGCTACATCGAGAAGCTAACAGGCTAAGCTAGCCGATGTGAGGTGCAGCCATGGAGGGGATTCTGTACAAATGGACGAATTACATGACAGGTGAGTCGTCTGTCTTTATGTCTCGCAGCTGTTTAAGCTAACTGTCCTTCTGACCAGACGC
This sequence comes from Epinephelus awoara, assembly GCA_035609425.1. NCBI lineage: Eukaryota > Metazoa > Chordata > Actinopteri > Perciformes > Serranidae > Epinephelus > Epinephelus awoara. The sequence goes on from CM069308.1 coordinate 5,945,168, forward strand.
AGACACAGTGGCTGAGTCATGAATGGCGGTGTTTGTGTTAGCTGTCAGTGCTAATAGCCATTTTAACATCTTCTCCAACCACATTTAACCGTTAACATCGCAGCTAACAAGCTGAAGTGACTCTATAAGGATATATGACATATGCTAGCTACACCACTGCTGTCACCTAATGATAACTGAATTACTCAAGCTATTGATATTCAACATGCAGTGGTGAGAAGTTACTAAACAACGTTTACTAAAATACTGCACTTAAATATCTCTATGAGGTATTCGTAGACTAACTATAATTGACATTTTCTGCCACTTTTTACTTATTTTTATGTGATAACATTGTAAAATGTATATTCAGTATTATCAGCTGTATATTCTCACCAACACCCCCTGAATGCACATAATCATGCACATAACATTATGTTTACTTTTATTGTTTTTGTTCTACTGATGCATATATTGTGGTGAACTGATGTTTCTGAATGTAATATACTAGTTTGTACAGTGTAATGTAGCACAATGAACACATATGTATATTTTACACACTTAAAGACTCAGCACAGTGAACATATTTCATTCTTAATATTTTAAGTAAGCACTAGTGTATATTAGTGTTGTCACGATACCAAAATCTTTGTTTCGGTACCCATACCAATATGAATTTCGATACTTTTTGGTACTTTTGGCTACAAACCTTTAGAACAATAAATAGTAGGGGTGTAACGTACCAAAAATCGTGGTTCGAAAGTACCTCGGTACGGACACACGGTTTGGTTGCTCAAATGTTTCACCAAGTTGGTGTTGTCTCGTATTGTCTCCCTTTGTGAGGCAGACTTTCTCTTGTCTTTTTTCACGTGCACCAGCTGCGAATGTTGATACAGGTGTTGTCATACACAACACTTGTCTAATCTGTGCTCCAAATGGAACAAGAAAGGCGTTTGTGTGCATAAATGAGTAAAATGAATTAACTAAATTTATGAATTGAATCAATTTCAAAGTACCGGTATTTTCCAAATGCAGTATTTTACCATTTGGAATACTCTAGTACCGCAGTACTATTTTAGTACCAGTATACCGTGCAACACTAGTGTATATTAAGTAAGTACTAGTGCTTTTATGCATTTCTATTTCTATTTTATTTTATTTTTTCTATTTTATATTTATGTACTTCTGTTTCATACAATTATGCTTACTTATTTTAATTCTCCATTCTTTACATTGGAGTGACTGTTATGCATCACACCCTCAGGAATCAATAAAGTATTTCTGATTCAGATAGATAGATAGATAAAGTTAGCACTTTTACTTTTAATACTTTAAATATATTTTGCTGTTACTACTCACTAGTACATACTAAATGAATGATTTGAATGCTGAGGTTTTTGACGGTAAAACCACCAGTTTTCAGATTTTTGGATGTAGGAAACTGTGTTGAGCATCTTCGCAACTTTCTGTCATTTTATAGACTATTTAACTAGTTAGTTAATTAAGAAAATGATGTGTAGATTAATCAGCAATGAAAATAATCTTCCGTTGCAACTATAGCATGTACAGATTCAGCATTTCTGCAATAGCTTCTGGTGTATCAATTTTAATCTCTCCTTTGTCAGTCTCACAATTTTATAGAAGTGCTGCACTGTACTAATAGGGATGCAATATGTTGGATTTTTTGTAGATATCCGATATACCAATATTTAACAACTTATTTGACAGATAACCGATACCCACATTGATATATTCACTTTTTTCCCACCTAATTTTACTGATCATCAAGTATAGCATTAACATCATATTATGCATGCATGCTCTTATCATGATGCCCACCAGCAGATGAGACATGAAATACAGTACTTTCCATGGTATGTAATATTAATCCATTGTGCAAAATAAGCATGTTGGTCGATTCTGATTCTATTCATTTTAAAGCCAATATTGGCAGAAACAGATGACGTGCCCATAATATCGTGCATCCCTATATACTACATCAGTGGAATACCTCTTAAAGGAATACTTCACCCATCAAATGACTATTTGTGTATCAATTCATGTTGAAAATGTACACTTTTATTGTTCTTTTGTCCAATAAAACGTTTGTTAACGGAGTCTGTTTTCTGTCCTCAGGCTGGCAGCCACGCTGGTTTGTCCTAGAGAATGGAGTCATCTCTTATTATGACAGCGAGGACGATGTTGGTAAAGGAAGCAAAGGATCTATCAAGATGTCTGTGTGTGACATTAAAGGTCAGACTGCTGTTTGAAATGTTTTCCTGGCAGATGATTTTATTTGCTGACCCTGTATGCTTCACCTGTCCTCACTCATGGTATGAAACAGGTCTAAATACATCCTTAAAACACTGTTAATGTTTTATATTTCAGTTCATCCGACAGATCCAACGCGTCTGGAGCTGATAATTCCTGGTGAGCAGCATTTTTATGTTCGAGCTGTGAACGCTGCAGAGAGACAGAGGTGGCTGGTGGCTTTAGGCTCGTCCAAAGCTGGAACACTAGACAGTCACAAACACAAAGGTACACAGAGTTTTATGTAAATCTGTTTGTCTGCCTCGTCTGTATATTCCCTTTCTTTGGGAAAATGACATCTAAACAAATGATTAAAAAAACACCTGTTTGTAAGACAGTTTAGCTTGTGACTTCTATTTGAATGTGTTTTTGATAGTGTTCATACTGTGTGAAGGGAAATAAGTGTTTTAAATAACAGGTGCCATCATCTGAAGTATCGCATACATTCTCAAATACAGTGTGTGTCATGTTGTAAAGCTAAACTTGTATGAAGAAGGAGCAATTTTAGCATGTGCAGCTAATTATAACAATTATTAAAAAAAATGGTAAAATTGATCAAATATGGCATACTCTGCATTGTGTGTTTAAGTGGTACTTAAATTCTTACATAAAAGCTGATGTGGAGACCTGTAGTTAATAAAGGCCCGGTAAAAAGCAAACAAACAAGCAAACAAAAAACACTGAGGTGCGTGGAAATTACCTGCAGCCTGGTAATTTTAGCATAATGTACCAATGAAGGGAACTGTAGGACTTTTATTATGAAAAATACTGGGTGATACACACACATTGTTTAAGCTACAATTCATCAATCTCACCTGTATTCAAAAATATTGTTAAGGAGCTTGTTATTAGTTATTACATTTTATTAATGGAGAAATAAAAATGACACTATCTTACGAAATGGCAATGTGAAGTCTAGTAAAAGATTTGTGTGTGTGTGTGTGTGTGTGTGTGTCGTTTGCCAGGTCCAGACTGTCTGAAGACAAAGATGTCTGAACTTCGTCTGTACTGCGATCTCCTCGTCCAGCAGGTCCAAACGATCCAATCACAGCACACTGCTGACACAGAGGAAACGCCCACCTCTGAGGTAACACGTCGTCTGTTGACCCCAAACTAATTTTGTTTCTTTTGACAGTCACATTTTTCCTTATTTTCACTAAGTTAGACTCACAACTTCTCAGTGATCTTCTTTTGATTTCTTTTTTAAATTATTATAACTTAAATGGATGCAGGCAAGTTTTTTTGTTGCTATAACTTATCATTATGAGGCAAAGGTTGATTGCATAGTGTAATGTCTGTTCCCACTTTAGGAATCATACCTTAATAAGTGTTATAGCACCAGTAAATGTTATCAGTGAGAAGTTTGCACCATCAATTACACCAAAAACAAACCTTAGTACAGACAGAAGGATTACTATTGCAAGATGACACATTTGTTTTAATTTGTCTCCAAGAGTAACATCAGTACTTTCAGTGCATGTCCTCTTTTAAGAGGACTTAAGCACTTGTACTAAAGTGTGAGTGATGCAGTAACAACTACAGATAATTGTTATTCCCCCACTCTCTCTCCAGGCCTCTCTCCTCAGTGCAACCTGTGCAACTTTCATCAGGACTTTGGAGGAGTGTATGACTCTCGCCAACCAGAGTTTGACCCCTGATCTCCGACCTCCTGAAAGGGTAATTACACTTTCTATAGCTGTTTCAAGTACAATAAGTCTACACTAGTGTGTTTTGGGGAAAAAAACTGACATCTTCCCAGTGTAGTAAATTTTGGCAATAGAAGAGCCTGCAGTCAAAATGTTTATTGTGGAAAATGTAGTGAATATTTGTTTTTAATTATTAACATTTGAAACACATTTTTACTCGATGATTATAAATTAATTTAAATAATTTAAGAAAAGCAGCAAATCCTGACTTTTGAAAAGCAGGAATGATGTTTGAATGTTTTGTATTCAAAATTCTTAATATGCAAAGTAACTAAAATTATCGAATAAATGCAGTGGAGTTGAAAGATCAATGTTTTACTGTGAAATGCAGTGGAGTAAAAGGGCATGAAGATGCAAGTGGCAACTGGCGAGTACCTCAAACTAAGCAAACTAAGCAAAGTACTTAAAATGTACTTGGTTACATTCAATCACTGCACAGTATATTTTATTAATATTTTCGAGTCTGTTTAACCTCTACTATTGTACATCTAAATTTTAGACGCAGGACTTCTCATTTAGGAGTGTTGTTGAATGTAGTGAAGTACATTTGCTCAAGTGCTGTACTTAAGTACAGTTTTGAGGTACTTGTACTCAAGTATTTCCATTTTACGTTGCTCTATATTTGTACTCCGCTACAGTTTGGAAGGTAGTAATATACTTTATACTTTGCTTAATTTATTGTACAGTATTAGTTACTTGTTACTGTACATATTCAGATTATTGATACAAAATACAAACTAATAAATTATGAATATAGTTACAGATTAAGCTATCCAGCAGTATATAAAGCTGTTGAAATTTGCCCCACTTTTACCAGCTGCAACATTGAAGTACATCAAGTGTTGTTACTTTCACTTTTTAGATATTTGCTTATGTAACATAAAGAAACATCATTGATAAGAATCCCTTTAATCTTGTTATTAGAGAATTTTAACCAAGATATTAAATCCTTTATATGCTTTCAATTGAATAAAAAAAGCAAAAAATGTATTTGTTTTGTTTGCCCATCAGTGTGAAAAACATTTTCTACAGACCTACTTGGCTTGTAGCTGAAGCCCAAAATGACATGTAGAAAGTGTCTCTTGAAATGTACGCATTCAGTAAGCGGCGGGACTGTGCACATCCTACACTGATAAATACTGTTGTACTAACAGAAATGTCTTCTTTCTGTCCGTCTGCTCAGATGAAGAGGTCGATCAGTCACCCAGGTACATACAGCTTTGACAGGTGAGTTAAAACACACATCCATATTTTATTAACTTATAATAATAGCAATAATAATAATTATGACTTTATATGTATTTTGTTTTTGTTTTTTTGAAATTTTCTTTTTATTTAGTTATTTCAGAGTCCAGTCAGACAGCTTCATCACACTCAAAGGGCTTATAGCCCTATCTTTCCAGGCCTTCTAGAGGACACCATTACAGCAGAAAGTAAAATAGAAATGTGTATCAGTGTGTAATACAAAAGCCAAAATGAGCCAATAAAGTAAATGATAATATAGATATGAACATAGTGAAAACTAAAACAAAAAAAGAAACTGAACTCTTCATATGAACCAATGTAGGGGTGTGTCTTCATGATACTGTCACTTTACAGACAAGGATAAAACTTATAGCCTAAAATGTCTTGCAAAGCAGTACAGGATTGACAACAATGTCATGGAGCAAAGAAAACTTATACAAAAAAATAAACAATAATAATAATACCATGAACAGTGACAAAAGACAATAAAACCCAGACTGAAAAGAAATGCATTTAAATTTTAGTGAAGTTTACTTCCTGTTTAACCAAGTTTATTTGAACTTTAATACAGTGCTTGTAGTATAATAAGTGAAGTATAATACAAATATTGTATATTTTTAAACAGAATATATCAACATATGTAGCAAGGTATACATAATGGATAGTTATGGTATACAGCAGTCCAATTCCCAAGTCAGTAAAAATGTAGGGTCACATTCTGTTTGGTATCGTTTTGTCTCACTGATGACCTTTCCACTCTGATAGAAGACGTGTACAAACACTGGTGTATACTTCTTGTTTCTTGACCTTTTGCAGTTACATGTTGTAGTAACATTTTAAGCCATCATATAATAGTGTAGGGAGGAAAATTAATAATGAACAAGTCTGGATAGAATCATTTTTATTGACATTTACAATTTATAAACAAAATTGTGGTAGCTGATGTTGCTTGGGCTGATTCTTCATCAGCTGTACAAGAAGGCAATCTCGTTGAGGTCCTGTGAATGAAGAAAAAATGTTGTGTCTTTGACTCCTACCTCAAAATATGCTGAATACAGGCAGTGATGACCCAAATCTCTTCTTTTTTTAACCCATGAGAAGATTGAACAAAACTTTTTTTTTAGAGGATCGTTTAGCAGGCACAATCTGGATAGAGTCATTGCAACTCCGTCCATTCATCACTGATAACTTTAATCTCTTGGAGAAAGGATAAATTGTAGCTTATCTCTTCAGAGGGACCAAACATCTTCTCCTTCACCTGACCTTGCAAAATAAAATGTTTTTCTCAAACTCTGGACAGAAAGACAAAACCTGTGTACATTTACGTGGATGTATTACTAATTAATAATCATCAAATAAAGACCATGCGGGATGTCTGATTTCTCCAAAACAAAAGATGTTTATAGATGATATTTGCAAATGTGTCCAATGTCCTTTAAGAAAGAGGAAAATGTCAGGGAAAATAAGGTCTATTATTGGTGACATGTTTCTCTCTGTCTTTCATCACACAGAGAGAAACCAAAGCCAAAGTAAACCACCTGTGGCAGACATTTTATATTAAGCAGCCAAAACACTGATTATTAAGAATATTGACCAAGATGATTAAGTTTCCTTTTTGAGTTTTAATCATTCTTTTCTGTTTCCCCCCCTCAGGTCAGGGGTACTTAAGGAGTACTTGAGTGGAGGTCAACGGTCAACTCAGCGCAGAAACCGGACATGCTCGGACAGCTCTGTTTACGATACTGAACGTAAGACACACACTGCCTTTTTTAGTATTGTCAGTGGTGGAAAAGAACTCAGAGTAGAAGCAGTGATACCCCAGTGTTTAGGCTAAATACTCAGAGTATATGAAGGAGTACTAAAGCTTAACTTAATACCTTTGAAGACCTTTTTCATACATCGCCCTTTTTGAGTTCTAACTGGTTACATCAGTGAGGTTGCGGCCAAAAAGTCAAAGTGTAATATGGAAAAGTCATAGTATTTTATGTCATAAAAATTGAATCAAAAAAGTTCTAGTTCTAGTCGTGAAGACAAAATCACAGTATAGTATGTCATGAAAAGTCATAGTATACTTTGCCAAAAAAAAAAATTCAAGGAAAATTCCTAGTACAGTGTGTCATTTTAAAAAATGAAAGTCATACAGTAGTATAGAATAGTGTGTCATAAAAAAGCAGTACAGTATGTCATTATGACAGGCCATAGTCTAGTTTACCAAGAAAAAATCCTAAAAAAATTCATTGTACAGTATTTCTTAAAATTAAAAAATAAAGATCATAGTTTTGCTAAAATTATGTCATGAAAATTTTGTTAACGTCATAATATAGCATGCCAGTGTAATAAAAATTTCATAATAAAGTATGTCATCAGAAATGTCACAAAAACATCATAGTGTAGTATGTCATCCACAATCACCCAAAAACATCATTGTATAGCATTCACCACAATCACAAAAAAACGTCATAGTATGGTATGTCATCAAAAATAACACAAAAACATCATAGTATAGTATGTCATCGAAAATCATGAAAAAACGTCATACTTTAGTATGTCGTCAAAAATCATGAAAAAAAGTCATAGTATAGCATGTCATCAGAAACCATGAAAAAAGGTCATAGTATAGTATGTCGTCAAAAATCATGAAAAAACGTCATAGTGTAGTATGCCTTCTAAAACCACCAAAAACGTCATAGTATAATATGTTGTCAAAAATCATGAAATAAAAGTCATAGTATAGTATGTCATCAGAAACCATGAAAAAAGATCATAGTATAGTATGCTGTCTAAACTCACCAAAAAAGTCACAGTATAGTATGTCGTCAAAAATCATGGAACAAATGTCATAGTATAGTATGTCGTCAAAAATCATGACAAAAATGTCATAGTATAGTATGTTGTGAAAAATCACGAAAAAACATCATAGTATAAAACATGTCATCAAAAATCATGAAAAGACGCCATGCTAAATTATGTCGTCAAAAATCATGAAATAAGTCATAGTATAGCATGTCATCAGAAACCATGAAAAAAGATCATAGTATAGTATGTCGTCTCAAATCACCAAAAAAGTCATGGTATAGCATGTCGTCAAAACTCATGGAACAAATGTCATAGTATAGTATGCCGTATAAAATCACGAACAAATGTCATTGTATGTGTGTTGTCAAAAATCATGAAAAAAAGTCGTAGTATAGTATGTCGTCAAAAATCATGACAAAAATGTCATAGTATAGTATGTTGTCAAAAATCACAAAAAACGTCATAGTATATAGCATGTAATCAAAAACCGGGAAAAGACGCCATGCTAAAGTATGTCGTCAAAAATCATGAAAAAAAGTCATAGTATAGCATGTCATCAGAAACCATGAAAAAAGGTCATAGTATATAGTATGCTGTCCCAAATCACCAAAAAAGTCATGGTCTAGTGTGTTGTCGAAAATCACGAAAAAAAAGCCATACTATAGTATGTTATCGAAAATCACGAAAAAACGCCATACTATAGCATGTCATCAAAAATCATGAAAAAAAACGCCATAGTACAGCATGCTGTCAAAAATCATGAAAAAAAGTCATAGCATAGCATGTCATCAGAAACCATGAAAAAAGATCATAGCATAGTAGGTCGTCAAAAATCATGACAAAAATGTCATAGTATAGTTTGTTGTCAAAAGTCACAAAAACGTCATAGTATATATAGTATGTCATTGAAAATCATGAAAAAAAGTCATAGTACAGTATGTCATCAAAAATCATGAAAAAAAGTCATAGTATAGTATGTCGTCAAAAATCATGAAAAAAAGTCATAGTATAGTATGTCGTCAAAAATCATGAAAAAAAGTCATACTATGGCATGTCATCAAAAATCAGGAAAAAAGTCATAGTATAGCATGTCATCGAAAATCATGAAAGAAACACCATACTATAGTATGTCATCAAAAATCATGAAAAAAAGTCATAGTATAGTATGTCATCAAAAATCAGGAAAAAAACACCATACTATAGCATGTCATCAAAAATCATGAAAGAAACACCATACTATAGCATGTCATCAAAAATCAGGAAAAAAACACCATACTATAGCATGTCATCAAAAATCAGGAAAAAAACACCATACTATAGCATGTCATCAAAAATCAGGAAAAAAACACCATACTATAGCATGTCATCAAAAATCAGGAAAAAAATACCATACTATGGTATGTCATCAAAAATCATGAAAAAAACACCATACTATAGTATGTCATCAAAAATCATGAAAAAACGTCATAGTATAGTATGTCGTCAAAAATCATGAAAGAAACACCATACTATAGTATGTCATCGAAAATCATGAAAAAAAGTCATCATATAGTATGTCATCAAAAATCATGAAAAGACGCCATGCTAAATTATGTCGTCAAAAATCATGAAATAAGTCATAGTATAGCATGTCATCAGAAACCATGAAAAAAGATCATAGTATAGTATGTCGTCTCAAATCACCAAAAAAGTCATGGTATAGCATGTCGTCAAAACTCATGGAACAAATGTCATAGTATAGTATGCCGTATAAAATCACGAACAAATGTCATTGTTGTGTGTTGTCAAAAATCATGAAAAAAAGTCGTAGTATAGTATGTCGTCAAAAATCATGACAAAAATGTCATAGTATAGTATGTTGTCAAAAATCACAAAAAACGTCATAGTATATAGCATGTAATCAAAAACCGGGAAAAGACGCCATGCTAAAGTATGTCATCAAAAATCATGAAAAAAAGTCATAGTATAGCATGTCATCAGAAACCATGAAAAAAGGTCATAGTATATAGTATGCTGTCCCAAATCACCAAAAAAGTCATGGTCTAGTGTGTTGTCGAAAATCACGAAAAAAAAGCCATACTATAGTATGTTATCGAAAATCACGAAAAAACGCCATACTATAGCATGTCATCAAAAATCATGAAAAAAAACGCCATAGTACAGCATGCTGTCAAAAATCATGAAAAAAAGTCATAGCATAGCATGTCATCAGAAACCATGAAAAAAGATCATAGCATAGTAGGTCGTCAAAAATCATGACAAAAATGTCATAGTATAGTTTGTTGTCAAAAGTCACAAAAACGTCATAGTATATATAGTATGTCATTGAAAATCATGAAAAAAAGTCATAGTACAGTATGTCATCAAAAATCATGAAAAAAAGTCATAGTATAGTATGTCGTCAAAAATCATGAAAAAAAGTCATAGTATAGCATGTCGTCAAAAATCATGAAAAAAAGTCATAGTATAGTATGTCCTCAAAAATCATGAAAAAAAGTCATACTATGGCATGTCATCAAAAATCAGGAAAAAAGTCATAGTATAGCATGTCATCGAAAATCATGAAAGAAACACCATACTATAGTATGTCATCAAAAATCATGAAAAAAAGTCATAGTATAGTATGTCATCAAAAATCAGGAAAAAAACACCATACTATAGCATGTCATCAAAAATTATGAAAGAAACACCATACTATAGTATGTCATCAAAAATCATGAAAAAAAGTCATAGTATAGTATGTCGTCAAAAATCAGGAAAAAAACACCATACTATAGCATGTCATCAAAAATCATGAAAAAAAGTCATAGTATAGTATGTCATCAAAAATCATGAAAGAAACACCATACTATAGCATGTCATCAAAAATCATGAAAGAAACACCATACTATAGCATGTCATCAAAAATCATGAAAAAAAGTCATAGTATAGTATGTCATCAAAAATCATGAAAGAAACACCATACTATAGCATGTCATCAAAAATCAGGAAAAAAACACCATACTATAGCATGTCATCAAAAATCAGGAAAAAAACACCATACTATAGCATGTCATCAAAAATCAGGAAAAAAATACCATACTATAGTATGTCATCAAAAATCATGAAAAAAACACCATACTATAGTATGTCATCAAAAATCATGAAAAAACGTCATAGTATAGTATGTCGTCAAAAATCATGAAAGAAACACCATACTATAGTATGTCATCGAAAATCATGAAAAAAAGTCATCATATAGTATGTCATCAAAAATCATGAAAAAACGTCAAAGTATATTATGGCGTCAAAAATCATGAAAATAATGTTATAGTATTGTATGTTGTCTAAAATCATGAAAAAAACGTCATAGTATAGTATGTTGTCAAAAATCACAAATTAACGTCATTATAGTATGTCATCAAAAATCATGAAAAAACGCCATAGTATAGTATGTAGTCAAAAATCACAAATTAACGTCATAGTATAGTATGTAGTCAAAAATCAAGAAAAAATGTCATAGTATAGTGTCTCCTCAAAAATCAACCAAAACCATTATTGTATAGTATGCCGTCTAAAATCACCACAAAAGTCATAGCATAGTATGTTGTCAAAAATCACTAGAAAATGTCATAGTATGCCGTCAAAAATCACCGAAAAAGTCATGGTATCGTATGTTGTCAAAAATCACAGAAAACATCATAGTATAGCATGTCATCAAAAACAACATACTATAGCATGTCATCGAAAATCATGAAAAAACGCCATACTATAGTATGTCGGCAAAAATCATGAAAAAAACGTCTTAGTATAGTATGTCCTCAAAGATCATGAAAAAACGTCATGTATGCCATCTAAAATCACCGCAAAAGTCATGGTATCATATGTTGTCAAAAATCCCAAAAAACATTATAGTATAGCATAAAAAAACGTTATAGTATAGTATGTTGTCAAAAATCAGGAAAATATATAGTGTGTCATCAAAAATCATGAATAAACGCTGTAGTATAGTAAGTCGGCAATAATCACAAAAAACTTCATAGTATAGTATGCCATCAAAAATTACCAAAAAACGTCATAGTATAGTATGTTGTCAAAAATCAGGAAAAAAACAGCATAGTATAGCATGTTGTCAAGAATGACACAAGTCACCGTAGTATGTCGTCAAAAATGTGATGAAAACGTCATTGAATAGTATGCTAAAAATAATTCATAAAAAAAAGTCCATAAATTACCATATTTATATCGCACTGGCGTGATTTTGAAGTTCTTGACATAGCAGAGGATGAGCTTTGATTGAGCAATATTAAACAGACAACTGGTGTGATTCCAAAAGTATTTATTTATAAAGAAAGCAATGCAATCAAAACACACAAATTCTAACCAGCTAAGCATATTCAAGCATGGTTGAGAGAGAGAGAGAGAGAGAGAGAGAGAGAGAGAGAGAGAGAGAGAGAGAGAGAGAGAGAGAGAGAGAGAAACAAAAGCTGCTCACTGGTCCACAAACAAATTTTCTGACAACAGAAAACTACAAGATTGCCAATTCAAAGATGGCTTGATACCCTGGAAGGTTTTGCTTGACTGTGTGGTCAGTTAAGACAAAGAAAAAGAAGCTTGGAGTTTCCTATTGGGGTGTAACTATGTTGAAAGAAAATTTGTGTGAGAGTTAATGTGTATGTGATATGTGTTGCTAAAGGGTCTGGGTTAGTACAGAGGAATTTCAAACCCATGCAAGATTCTGTCGATGTGAAGCATTGACAAACTAACATTACTTAGCTTTGGTGAACTAACCAATAATGTAACTGCAAACAATTAAAACAATTATTCAATGAATAGCATTAAATCACAATCAAGTACGTCTTCCTTAGGCTGTACAACTGTAATAATGCTATGTCCAGTCATTACACTACCAATCCTTGAATGGAGGGAAGAGTTGCTTTGTTGTGTGCTGTTTTTGTTAGCAGGCAGAGGAAGGGTGGAAAGAGCTGTGGTTCCAGGTGCAGTTTTTGCTGTATCCTTTTTTCCAAAGGTGTAGATCCGAGGAGATCAGTCGCTCGGTATCCTTGCAGAGTTAGAAGAATTAGTACAGTATGTCGTCAAAAATGTGAATAAAACATCATAGTATAGTATATATCGTCAAAAATGTGAATAAAACGTCATAGTATAGTATGTCGTCAAAAATGTGAATAAAACGTCATAGTATAGTATGTCGTCAGAAATGTGATAAAAAGTCATAGTATAGTATGTCGTCAAAAAAGTGATGAAAACGTCATAGTACAGTATGTTGTCAAAAATGTGATGAAAACGTCATAGTATAGTATGTCGTCAAAAATGTGATGTAAACGTCATAGTATAGTATATATATCGTCAAAAATGTGATGTAAACGTCATAGTATAGTATAGTATGTCGTCAGAAATGTGATGTAAACGTCATAGAATAGTATAGTATGTCGTCAGAAATGTGATAAAAAGTCATAGTATAGTATGTCGTCAAAAATGTGATGTAAAAGTCATAGTATAGTATGTCGTCAAAAATGTGATGTAAACGTCATAGTATAGTATGTCGTCAAAAATGTGACGAAAATGTCATAGTATAGTATGTCGTCAAAAATGTGATGTAAACGTCATAGTATAGTATGTCGTCAGAAATGTGATAAAAACGTCATAGTATAGTATGTCGTCAAAAATGTGATGAAAACGTCATAGTATAGTATGTCGTCAAAAATGTGATAAAAACGTCATAGTATGTCGTCAAAAATGTGATGTAAACGTCATAGTATAGTATGTCGTCAGAAATGTGATAAAAACGTCATAGTATAGTATGTCGTCAGAAATGTGATTAAAAACATCATAGTATAGTATGTCGTCAAAAATGTGATAAAAACGTCATAGTATGTCGTCAAAAATGTGATGTAAACGTCATAGTATAGTATGTCGTCAGAAATGTGATAAAAACGTCATAGTATAGTATGTCGTCAGAAATGTGATAAAAACATCATAGTATAGTATGTCGTCAAAAATGTGATAAAAACGTCATAGTATGTCGTCAAAACTGTGATGTAAACGTCATAGTATAGTATGTCGTCAGAAATGTGATAAAAACGTCATAGTATAGTATGTCGTCAGAAATGTGATAAAAACGTCATAGTATAGTATGTCGTCAAAAATGTGATAAAAACGTCATAGTATGTCGTCAAAAATGTGATGTAAACGTCATAGTATAGTATGTCGTCAAAAATGTGATGTAAACGTCATAGTATAGTATGTCGTCAAAAATGTGATGTAAACGTCATAGTATAGTTTGTTGTTAAAAATGTGACGAAAATGTCATAGTATAGTATGTCGTCAAAAATGTGATGTAAACGTCATAGTATAGTATGTCGTCAGAAATGTGATAAAATGTCATAGTATAGTATGTCGTCAAAAATGTGATAAAAACGTCATAGTATAGTATGTCGTCAAAAATGTGATGAAAACGTCATAGTATAGTATGTCGTCAGAAATGTGATAAAAACGTCATAGTATAGTATGTCGTCAAAAATGTGATGAAAACGTCATAGTATAGTATGTCGTCAAAAATGTGATGTAAACGTCATAGTATAGTATGTCGTCAAAAATGTGATGTAAACGTCATAGTATAGTATGTCGTCAGAAATGTGATAAAAACGTCATAGTATAGTATGTCGTCAAAAATGTGATGAAAACGTCATAGTATAGTATGTCGTCAAAAATGTGATGAAAACGTCATAGTATAGTATGTCGTCAAAAATGTGATGAAAACGTCATAGTACAGTATGTCGTCAAAAATGTGATGTAAACGTCATAGTATAGTATGTCGTCAAAAATCACAAATTAACGTCATAGTATAGTATGTCGTCAAAAATTATGAAAATATGTCATAGTTTAGTATGCCATCTAAATCACCAAAAAAGTCATAGAAAAGCATGTAATCAAAAATCATGAAAAAACGCCATAGTATAGTATGTTGTTAAAAATCAAGAAAAAAAATGC
The DNA here is from genome assembly GCA_035609425.1 of Epinephelus awoara. Taxonomy (NCBI): domain Eukaryota; kingdom Metazoa; phylum Chordata; class Actinopteri; order Perciformes; family Serranidae; genus Epinephelus; species Epinephelus awoara. The sequence goes on from CM069308.1 coordinate 5,960,194, forward strand.
CATACTATAGCATGTCATCAAAAATCATGAGAAAAAGTCATAGTATAGTAGGTCGTCAAAAATCATGAGAAAAATGTCATAGTATAGTATGTTGTCGAAAGTAACAAAAAACTTCATAGTATATAGTATGTCATCAAAAATCATGAAAAACACACCATACTATAGTATGTCATCAAAAATCATGAAAAAAAATGGCTTACTATAGTATGTCATTGAAAATCATGAAAAACACACCATACTATAGTATGTCATCAAAAATCATGAAAAAAAATGGCTTACTATAGTATGTCATTGAAAATCATGAAAAACACACCATACTATAGTATGTCATCAAAAACCATGAACAAAGGTCATAGTATAGTATGGCGTCAAAAATTGTGAAAATAATGTCATAGTATAGTATGTCGTCTAAAATCATGGAAAAACGTCATAGTATGGTATACTGTCTAAAATCACCAAAAAAGTCACAGTATAGTATGTTGTCAAAATCACCAAAAAACATCATAGTGTAGAAAGTCATCAAAAATCAGGAAAATATATCATAGTATAACATGTCATCAGAAATCATGAAAAAATGTCAGTATAGTATGCAGTTAAAAAACATGAAAAAACGTCATACTATAGTATCTCCTCAAAAGTCACCCAAAAACGTTGTAGTTTAGTATGCCTTCTAAAATCACCAAAAAAGTCATAGTATAGTATGTCATCAAAAATCATGAAAATAATGTCATTGTATTGCATGTCGTGAAAAATCATGAAAAAATGTCATAGTATAGTATCTCCTCAAAAATCAACCAAAACCATTATTGTATAGTATGCCGTCTAAAATCACCACAAAAGTCATAGCATAGTATGTTGTCAAAAATCACTAGAAAATGTCATAGTATAGTATGCCGTCAAAAATCACCGAAAAAGTCATGGTATCGTATGTTGTCAAAAATCACAGAAAACATCATAGTATAGCATGTCATCAAAAGCAACATACTATAGTATGTCGTGAAAAATCATGAAAAACGTCATAGTATAGTATGTTGTCAAAAATCAGGAAAAAAACAGCATAGTATAGCATGTTGTCAAGAATGACACAAGTCACCGTAGTATGTCGTCAAAAATGTGATGAAAACGTCATTGAATAGTATGCTAAAAATAATTCATAAAAAAAGTCCATAAATTACCATATTTATATCGCACTGGCGTGATTTTGAAGTTCTTGACATAGCAGAGGATGAGCTTTGATTGAATCTTTTGCAATATTAAACAGACAACTGGTGCGATTCCAAAAGTATTTATTTATAAAGAAAGCAATGCAATCAAAACACACAAATTCTAACCAGCTAAGCATATTCAAGCATGGTTGAGAGAGAGAGAGAGAGAGAGAGAGAGAGAGAGAGAGAGAGACAAAAGCTGCTCACTGGTCCACAAACAAATTTTCTGACAACAGAAAACTACAAGATTGCCAATTCAAAGATGGCTTGATACCCTGGAAGGTTTTGCTTGACTGTGTGGTCAGTTAAGACAAAGAAAAAGAAGCTTGGAGTTTCCTATTGGGGTGTAACTATGTTGAAAGAAAATTTGTGTGAGAGTTAATGTGTATGTGATATGTGTTGCTGAAGGGTCTGGGTTAGTACAGAGGAATTTCAAACCCATGCAAGATTCTGTCGATGTAAAGCATTGACAAACTAACATTACTTAGCTTTGGTGAACTAACCAATAATGTAACTGCAAACAATTAAAACAATTATTCAATGAATAGCATTAAATCACAATCAAGTCAGTCTTCCTTAGGCTGTACAACTGTAATAATGCTATGTCCAGTCATTACACTACCAATCCTTGAATGGAGGGAAGAGTTGCTTTGTTGTGTGTTGTTTTTGTTAGCAGGCAGAGGAAGGGTGGAAAGAGCTGTGGTTCCAGGTGCAGTTTTTGCTGTATCCTTTTTTCCAAAGGTGTAGATCCGAGGAGATCAGTCGCTCGGTATCCTTGCAGAGTTAGAAGTCTGGCACTAACTTGACTTGGATCTCCTTGTCGCTGAAAAGTTAGCTGCAAACCCTGTGTTTGGCACACTAACTTCTCTGGTCTTCAGGTTCTTGGTCTGCTGTGAGCAGGCCACATTAAGAGCAAGGCTGCAGCTCCTGCTGTGAGCATGCAGAGGTGGGAGAATGGGGAAGGGCGTAGCAGGTCCTCCTGCCTATGTCCTACCTCGGTCAAGGTCCAGGAGAAAGAGCTCTCTTCAGAGGCTCACGAGAACAGAGCGGGATGGAGAGCAGAAGGATCTCCCTAAGATGGGTTGGTGACATCACAGAGTCACATGTCACTGTGACAGTGGTGTCCAATCAACTTTGAAGACCGGTTTCTCACTTAGGTGTGACAATGAGGCATCCTGTAGAGAAATGACTGACTGATTTTAAGAACAAGAAAGAACATGCAGTCTCTGCCACCATCCCAGATGGCAAAACCCAGAGAAAAAACCTGTACATGTCCAATTTGGATCTTAACAAATGATAAATCACCTGTGGTCCAGTGAATCCCAACAATGTTGTAGTATGTCATCAAAAAGCCACAAAAACGCAATAATATGTCATCAAAAATTTGATGAAAACGTCATAGTATAGTATTTCGTCAAATATGTGATAAAAACGTCATAGTACAGTATGTCGTCAAAAATGTGATGAAAACGTCAGTGTAATATGTCGTCAAATATGTGACGAAAATGTCATACTATAGTATGTCGTCAAAAATGTGAATAAAACGTCATAGTATAGTATATATCGTCAAAAATGTGATGAAAACGTCATAGTATAGCATGTCGTCAAAAATGTGATGAAAACGGCATAGTATAGTATATATCGTCAAAAATGTGAATAAAACGTCATAGTATAGTATATATCGTCAAAAATTTGATGTAAACGTCATAGTATAGTATGTCGTCAAAAATGTGATGTAAACGTCATAGTATAGTATGTCCTCAAAAATGTGATGAAAACGTCATAGTATAGCATGTTGTCAAAAATGACACAAGTCACCGTAGTATGTCGTCAAAAATGTGATGAAAACGTCATTGAATAGTATGCTAAAAATAATTCATAAAAAAAGTCCATAAATTACCATATTTATATCGCACTGGCATGATTTTGAAGTTCTTGACATAGCAGAGGATGAGCTTTGATTGAATCTTTTGCAATATTAAACAGACAACTGGTGCGATTCCAAAAGTATTTATTTATAAAGAAAGCAATGCAATCAAAACACACAAATTCTAACCAGCTAAGCATATTCAAGCATGGTTGAGAGAGAGAGAGAGAGAGAGAGAGAGAGAGAAACAAAAGCTGCTCACTGGTCCACAAACAAATTTTCTGACAACAGAAAACTACAAGATTGCCAATTCAAAGATGGCTTGATACCCTGGAAGGTTTTGCTTGACTGTGTGGTCAGTTAGGACAAAGAAAAAGAAGCTTGGAGTTTCCTATTGGGGTGTAACTATGTTGAAAGAAAATTTGTGTGAGAGTTAATGTGTATGTGATATGTGTTGCTAAAGGGTCTGGGTTAGTACAGAGGAATTTCAAACCCATGCAAGATTCTGTCGATGTAAAGCATTGACAAACTAACATTACTTAGCTTTGGTGAACTAACCAATAATGTAACTGCAAACAATTAAAACAATTATTCAATGAATAGCATTAAATCACAATCAAGTCAGTCTTCCTTAGGCTGTACAACTGTAATAATGCTATGTCCAGTCATTACACTACCAATCCTTGAATGGAGGGAAGAGTTGCTTTGTTGTGTGCTGTTTTTGTTAGCAGGCAGAGGAAGGGTGGAAAGAGCTGTGGTTCCAGGTGCAGTTTTTGCTGTATCCTTTTTTCCAAAGGTGTAGATCCGAGGAGATCAGTCGCTCGGTATCCTTGCAGAGTTAGAAGTCTGGCACTAACTTGACTTGGATCTCCTTGTCGCTGAAAAGTTAGCTGCAAACCCTGTGTTTGGCACACTAACTTCTCTGGTCTTCAGGTTCTTGGTCTGCTGTGAGCAGGCCACATTAAGAGCAAGGCTGCAGCTCCTGCTGTGAGCATGCAGAGGTGGGAGAATGGGGAAGGGCGTAGCAGGTCCTCCTGCCTATGTCCTACCTCGGTCAAGGTCCAGGAGAAAGAGCTCTCTTCAGAGGCTCACGAGAACAGAGCGGGATGGAGAGCAGAAGGATCTCCCTAAGATGGGTTGGTGACATCACAGAGTCACATGTCACTGTGACAGTGGTGTCCAATCAACTTTGAAGACCGGTTTCTCACTTAGGTGTGACAATGAGGCATCCTGTAGAGAAATGACTGACTGATTTTAAGAACAAGAAAGAACATGCAGTCTCTGCCACCATCCCAGATGGCAAAACCCAGAGAAAAAACCTGTACATGTCCAATTTGGATCTTAACAAATGATAAATCACCTGTGGTCCAGTGAATCCCAACAATGTTGTAGTATGTCATCAAAAAGCCACAAAAACGCAATAATATGTCATCAAAAATTTGATGAAAACGTCATAGTATAGTATTTCGTCAAATATGTGATAAAAACGTCATAGTACAGTATGTCGTCAAAAATGTGATGAAAATGTCAGTGTAATATGTCGTCAAATATGTGACGAAAATGTCATACTATAGTATGTCGTCAAAAATGTGAATAAAACGTCATAGTATAGTATGTCGTCAGAAATGTTATACAAACGTCATAGTATAGCATGTCGTCAGAAATGTGATAAAAATGTCATAGTATAGTATGTCGTCAAAAATGTGATGTAAACGTCATAGTATAGTATGTCGTCAGAAATGTGATACAAATGTCATAGTATAGTATGTCGTCAGAAATGTGAATAAAACGTCATAGTATAGTATGTCGTCAGAAATGTTATACAAACGTCATAGTATAGCATGTCGTCAGAAATGTGATAAAAATGTCATAGTATAGTATGTCGTCAAAAATGTGATGTAAAGTCATAGTATAGTATGTCGTCAGAAATGTGATACAAATGTCATAGTATAGCATGTCGTCAGAAATGTGATAAAAATGTCATAGTATAGTATGTCGTCAGAAATGTGATACAAACGTCATAGTATAGCATGTCGTCAGAAATGTGATAAAAATGTCATAGTATAGTATGTCGTCAGAAATGTGATACAAACGTCATAGTATAGCATGTCGTCAGAAATGTGATAAAAATGTCATAGTATAGTATGTCGTCAAAAATGTGATGTAAACGTCATAGTATAGTATGTCGTCAAAAATGTGATGTAAACGTCATAGTATAGTATGTCGTCAAAAATGTGATGAAAACGTCATAGTATAGTATGTCGTCAGAAATGTGATAAAAACGTCATAGTATAGTATGTCGTCAAAAATGTGATGAAAACGTCATAGTACAGTATGTCGTCAGAAATGTGATAAAAACGTCATAGTACAGTATGTCGTCAAAAATGTGATGAAAATGTCAGTAAAGTATGTCGTCAAAAATGTGATGTAAACATCATAGTATAGTATGTCGTCAAAAATGTGATGTAAACGTCATAGTATAGTATGTCGTCAAAAATGTGATGTAAACGTCATAGTATAGTATGTCGTCAAAAATGTGATGAAAACGTCATAGTATAGTATGTCGTCAAAAATGTGATGAAAACGTCATAGTATAGTATGTCGTCAAAAATGTGATGTAAGCGTCATAGTATAGTATGTCGTCAGAAATGTGATGAAAACGTCATAGTATAGTATGTCGTCAAAAATGTGATGTAAGCGTCATAGTATAGTATATATCGTCAAAAATGTGATGTAAACGTCATAGTATAGTATGTCGTCAGAAATATGATGAAAACGTCATAGTATAGTATGTCGTCAAAAATGTGATGTAAACGTCATAGTATAGTATGTCGTCAGAAATGTGATGAAAACGTCATAGTATAGTATGTCGTCAAAAATGTGATGTAAGCGTCATAGTATAGTATATATCGTCAAAAATGTGATGTAAACGTCATAGTATAGTATGTCGTCAGAAATGTGATGAAAACGTCATAGTATAGTATGTCGTCAAAAATGTGATGTAAGCGTCATAGTATAGTATATATCGTCAAAAATGTGATGTAAACGTCATAGTATAGTATGTCGTCAGAAATGTGATGAAAACGTCATAGTATAGTATGTCGTCAAAAATGTGATGTAAACGTCATAGTATAGTATGTCGTCAGAAATGTGATGAAAACGTCATAGTATAGTATGTCGTCAAAAATGTGATGTAAACGTCATAGTATAGTATGTCGTCAGAAATGTGATGAAAACGTCATAGTATAGTATGTCGTCAAAAATGTGATGTAAGCGTCATAGTATAGTATATATCGTCAAAAATGTGATGTAAACGTCATAGTATAGTATGTCGTCAAAAATGTGATGAAAACGTCATAGTATAGTATGTCGTCAGAAATGTGATAAAAACGTCATAGTATAGTATGTCGTCAAAAATGTGATGAAAACGTCATAGTACAGTATGTCGTCAGAAATGTGATAAAAACGTCATAGTACAGTATGTCGTCAAAAATGTGATGAAAATGTCAGTAAAGTATGTCGTCAAAAATGTGATGTAAACATCATAGTATAGTATGTCGTCAAAAATGTGATGTAAACGTCATAGTATAGTATGTCGTCAAAAATGTGATGTAAACGTCATAGTATAGTATGTCGTCAAAAATGTGATGAAAACGTCATAGTATAGTATGTCGTCAAAAATGTGATGAAAACGTCATAGTATAGTATGTCGTCAAAAATGTGATGTAAGCGTCATAGTATAGTATGTCGTCAGAAATGTGATGAAAACGTCATAGTATAGTATGTCGTCAAAAATGTGATGTAAGCGTCATAGTATAGTATATATCGTCAAAAATGTGATGTAAACGTCATAGTATAGTATGTCGTCAGAAATGTGATGAAAACGTCATAGTATAGTATGTCGTCAAAAATGTGATGTAAACGTCATAGTATAGTATGTCGTCAGAAATGTGATGAAAACGTCATAGTATAGTATGTCGTCAAAAATGTGATGTAAGCGTCATAGTATAGTATATATCGTCAAAAATGTGATGTAAACGTCATAGTATAGTATGTCGTCAGAAATGTGATGAAAACGTCATAGTATAGTATGTCGTCAAAAATGTGATGTAAGCGTCATAGTATAGTATATATCGTCAAAAATGTGATGTAAACGTCATAGTATAGTATGTCGTCAGAAATGTGATGAAAACGTCATAGTATAGTATGTCGTCAAAAATGTGATGTAAACGTCATAGTATAGTATGTCGTCAGAAATGTGATGAAAACGTCATAGTATAGTATGTCGTCAAAAATGTGATGTAAACGTCATAGTATAGTATGTCGTCAGAAATGTGATGAAAACGTCATAGTATAGTATGTCGTCAAAAATGTGATGTAAGCGTCATAGTATAGTATATATCGTCAAAAATGTGATGTAAACGTCATAGTATAGTATGTCGTCAGAAATGTGATGAAAACGTCATAGTATAGTATGTCGTCAGAAATGTGATGAAAACGTCATAGTATAGTATGTCGTCAAAATTGTGATGAAAATGTCATAGTATAGTATGTCTTCTAAAATATGACGAAAATCTCATAAAATAGTATGTTGTCAAAAGTGTGATGAGAGCGTCATAGTATTGCATGTCTTCAAAAATGTGACGAAAACGTCATGTCATAGTATGTCATCAAAATGTCATTAAAAAGTTACAGTACAGTGTGTCATAAAAATGTCAAAGCGTCATAAGAAAGAATTTAAATGCAGGACTTGTGATTTAGTCTTTATCTTTGCGGAAAAGCCCCCAATATATCTTCCACCACTGACTTTAGCTCCCTGGACTTTGAATTCTTCTGCTAAATAGAAGCAAATCGTAAATAACCCGTGGAAGTTGATGTGTGTGTTCATTCCTTGCATATGCGTTTTCCAGGTGTGCTGCCCAGTGTCAACGGCGACTCGTCCTCCATTCCTGAGGAGAGAGGAGGCAGCATGAGCCCAAAGACCACACCCACTGACACAGACACTGACCTATCCATCTGAAGACCTGACGTCCGTCAGAACCCTGCTGGACACTGCAAGAGCTCAAGAACATGATGATCAATATCAGAGACAGTGACTGCATCCAGTCGAGATATTGATGTCATCTCTATTAAACAGAGGATGAACTGACAGACGTTTGATCTCCTCAAAGATTGTCCTTCATGTACTTTTTTCTCTGAAGTCCGCTGATTGCCAAACACATGCACTTTGGAGTCATAATACTTTTTTTTTTCCTGAAGGCTGTCTTAAAGTGTTTCCTTTGCACAGAACACACTGGAGAGACAGAAAACACAGCAGGAAAGACCTGAACCTGAGACATAGTGAGTATAGTATATGACCTGCTGAGGTAGCCACATTCATACAATATGGATCCTTTCTGGGAGTTGACTGAAGCCTTGGAGTCTGGAAGGAGTGTGACCCGAGGATCAAATCCTGGAAAAATCTGTGAACAAAGAGAGTGAAAATCGAGTTTAAGCTGGGTTTCCTTTGTGGCATCCAGACTCTGATTGTAGTCGGCAGCTCACTGGTACAGTATGAATAACCGGACTGATTGTTCACTGCTTTAAATGGACCTGAGAATGTGCAGGAAATGTTGAATTTTGGAGGTCGTGGCGTCTTCTGAAGTTTGTTTTTGTGGCATTTTGATAAGTTGTTGAAATCAAGTCTGTATTTTCTGCCTTTTCCACATACTCAAGAGCTTGCCTCACTTTATCTTTCCTTGGGAACTTGCCAAGAGTCTTCAACATTTTTCTTCCAGGCCTTTAGGTAAAAGGAAGAACTCCGTCCCTCTTCCTGTTGGCTTCTTGTGTTTGAGGTTGTTAGCAGCGAGGTGTGAGTGTAGCTGAGGAAGAAACTAGTTTGCCATATGTTTCTCGAAGGTTCCTGAAGCCAGTTATCCTTTACAGTATACTCACAGCGAGCTTCAGATGCCAAAGTTTGCACAAATGTAATGATCTACATTAAATGTGCCATTATTGTTTTCTCCAAGCAAAGCTTCTTCTCCATAGTTACCTAGTCACGTTCAGCCAGTTTGAAAACTCCAGTCAGATCTGCAGCTCTTTGCTTGAGGAGGTTTTTTTTGTTTTTTCGTTTTCCTCTGCACTCCAAAGACAAGTCAGATCTGGTGAATGGAGTCTCTAAATTTTCAGAACAGTGTGAATGTGTGCAAGTTACTGCCTTTTTATGTTTGCATTTCTTGTGTCTTTTCTTGCCTTTGTTTTTAGTGATGAATTCCAGCCAAATGTGACCCTGAAGAGACAGAAAGTACGGTGGCTCTGAGAGCTCAATATACTGCAACTTGAGAAAATACAACAGGCAATTTAAGATACACATTAACAAATCTGTTTTGTTATGCTGCACATAAAAACAAGGAGGCATGCTCTCCTTTATTTGTTGGCGTTTTAGCTATATGCTGTCTTCAGTCGCAGTGTGATGAGCTTTCAGGGCCGCCGTAAATAAGTGCTTTAATTAAGTGCATAAAAGAATGAACTTGGATGATGATTGAAGTTCAGCAGTGAGTTCAGATGATGCCTTTTGCACACATGGTATTATGTCTTTCTCTGTAGCTGCACTTTGCCCAGCCAAAGCTGCGTCTATTAGCATTAGTAGAGTGCAGAACCTTTTTAAATAGGAACATTTAATTTTCTGGTGTAAAACAAATTGATCATTTCACTGAATAGTAAATCTAAGCAGTAATAACTCGGCGGTGTCTGCAAACCAAGCACCAATGTGTGGATCTAGTTTTCTGTCTTGATAAATCACCTCTTAAGTCTGCACCTTGTAGTCTTGTGACCTGCTTTGCTGCAGAGGACATCATCTGAACACAAAGTAAACAATCGTGACATAAACAATCAACAAAAGACAAAACTACACTTACCTTGTTTCTGTTTCGTAGGGACAGATTTCTTGTGGTGTAATTTCGATGGAGAATCTTCACCCTAAAAACATTTAAGGAGAAAGTTCACTCCTTCACAAATGTCAGCTTTGGCCAAAAACATGTTTGTTGCTGTTGTACTTTTATAATTAACTTTTAAGACACTTTAATGTGAATTAAAAATGTCTTTTTTTTTTCTTTTTTTTTTTGGCCTGGGGAATTACATCCAAACAGACTAACCGCAGCTGTCAAATCCCAAATGTTAAATCTCTCCACCAATCAGTTATAAGAGAGCATAAAATAAACACCAAACACATAGAGTAACCTTTCAGTGTGTAGGTGTGGTTGTTTAGCACTTTAGATTTAAAAACAGTGTCCTTTTTTTAATGTTAGCACTCTGAAAAAAGTGACAAAGGTACTGTGGTGGATAACAGTGACGACGATTGTGAAATATTTTTGTTGCTGGTGGGTCATATTATTGAAGGGATGTTTTGGAGTTGCTGCAGCCTTATATGTGACATTAATAGTATTTAAAACGTACAAGACTTCTTGTATTACTCTCACCAAAATGTGTGTTCAGTATTTGTTATGAACACACTCAGACTGTGTTTTCTTGAATTTCACATCCCTTTCTTTGAATACTGTGAAGAATATGTTTCTCCAGAGGTTGTAAAAACAAAAAAGCCACTGCAGGTTTAATTTCCCGCATGTTGGCTCCATGTCCAGCTTCTGATGTGAGAGAACTTGTGATTTTACAATTATTTATAACAGCATGGTAGTTCTATAATTTATCTTGAAATGATCATTTATATTCCTCTTGCCTATCAGATTATTTTATTTATGGTTCAAACATTGGGTTTTGCAGGAGATTGTAAAGCAGTTAAAAATCATTTGTGAACAAATATTAATGACACATACTTAAAGAGGAGAGGAGATCAACATACAATTATACGGCTATTTCAAATGAGCATTTGCTGTAAAATTTATCCCCTCATAAATTAATGTTTTTATAATTTTTTTTTTCAGCAACTTTTAAATAATAAATACAAGAATGCTCATGATTGTGAATGTTTTCTAGCCAGTGTTTTGGAAGTTTTAACACCCTTTATTTTTATTTTATCGTTCCCTTTAAAAGGACTAGTTCAACATTTTGAGAAATTTGCTTCTCTGCTCTCTTGCTGAGAATTAGGAGATGGTTACCATTCTCATATTTGTTCTGTAATTAATGTGAGATATACAATGTTTATAGGTGAGTTTTGAATGTGCTCGTAGTTGGATTCTGTTATTTGGAAGCAGCCAGGCTCGCGGTTTCCTGTGTTTCCACTCTTTGTGCTAAGATAAGCTAATTAGCTCCTGGCTCTGTCTTCATATCTGCAGAACAGACATCAGAGTGGTAATAATCTGCTCATCTAAGGGAGTGGATGATCTTTTGTTTTTGCCAAAATGTGGAACTATTCCTTTAAGTCACTGAGTTAAACTGCTGAATTAAAACTGAATCATATTTTCTTTTCATTATTCTTTTTCATAATTTTTGTTTCATTGGCAGCCTGTTCAGTTTTTGGACAAACCAGCGGAGAGATTTTCATGCCTTAAGTGTCTCTGCACGAAGTAACGTGTGTGGTTGTATCAGACTTTTCATTGTCTTAATAAATAAAAAATATTTTAAAGTGATTTTTTTTGTGTGTGTATTTGTGTGGAGGAGGTTTATATGCACACATGTCCAACCTGTCAATAAGCATGAATACATAATGTAGCAGCAAGCAGCAATCCTGGGTTCAAGCACTTCTTCACCAAATGGACGAGATTCAGGCTTCATAAAGCCGAGCAACGTCACTTTAGCTGATTTAATTTTGTGGAATGGAGAGAGAGAGCAATCGCACACTTGTTTCATCATTTTCATTGAAATGTATTTATCATAATTAATCTAATAAACCAATCAAACCCTTTTAATTTAATTTAACATTTATTTTGTGCTATTTATCTGCATCTATTAGCATTTGTGGAGTGAATAATAATAAAAAAAAAGATTAATCAGCAATTAGGTTAACTGGTGACTCTAAATTGTCCGTAGGTGTGAATGTGAGTGTGAATGGTTGTCTGTCTCTATGTGTCAGCCCTGTGATAGTCTGGTGACCTGTCCAGGGTGAACCCTGCCTCTCGCTCAATGTCATCTGGGATAGGCTCCAGCCCCCTGCGACCCCTGACAGGGTAAGAGGTTCCAGAAAATGAATGAATGAATGAATTAATGATTTATTTTCAAATACTAAATCACTTTATTTTTTTAAAATCTATTTTTAAAACCTACTTTGTTTTATTGGAATATGTTATTTTAGGAAGACATGAGAAATCCCTTAATTTTATTTTTGCTACTTGAAAAAGTCAGTTTGAGAAAAATGATTTATTAACTATTATCTTGTTAATATTATATTATATTATATTATAAATATTGTATTGTTGTTTTTTATACACACTTACAGGTTTAAATATAATACCTATAATCCATCCTAATTAAATATATTGAATCTAATGAAGCACTAACAATATGATATTTTGCTTTGAGATGTGGTGAGGGACAAAATGTTTTAATTAATTAAATAAAAGTTAAGATAAGAGTTTTACCTGTCAGCTGCTGGTGTCTGGTGTAATGGCGCCCTCTGGTGGACTCAGTAGGAACTACAAGCAGAGCTGCAGACACAGATACACGCATTAAAACATGTTTACAGTTTTATACTCTAAATTAAATGTATTTATCTAATATACAAATTCAGCCCTTTTCCACTAAATCAAATGTTTTCGTTTTAAAATACTAAATCCCTTTATTGTAGTTGTTCTTATTATTATCATGTTTTTTTTATTCTTTAAAATATTTCATTTTAAATATTAAATTTGTTTGTATTTAATTTTTATGTTTTGCCGGATATGTTGACTTGTATTGAATTTAGAAAGAGAAGTATAATTCGACATTATCAGACATATTTACACATGTATGTACTTCAATATATAAATTAATGTTTAATTGTCCACACCATAATTTTATTAATTTTGCTGATAATCAGTCAGTATCAAAATATTGAATTTTAAGTATGAATAAAATTAAAATATTCTCCTCTGAGATGTGGTGAAGGTCACACATGTTGTAGTTATCAATAAAATGAAACGTTTTAAAAACCTTTAAAAGTTCACTGAGTGAATTTTACCTGTCAGCTGCTGGTGTCTGGTGTAATGGCGCCCTCTGGTGGACTCAGTAGGAACTACAAGCAGAGCTGCAGACACAGATACACACATTAAAACATGTTTAAAGTTTATTTCCCCGTCTAAATGATTTTTTTTTTAATTTAAGATATCCCTTAATTGAAGTTTAAAAATAAAATAATTTTAATTTTTAAAATATTTTCATTTTGAATACTAAAATCTTTCTACTTTATTTACATGTATTTTATTTTCCTTTTTGTCAGATATTTTATTATTCATTATTAATTTATTATTTAATCATTAATTGATATTATTTGTGTTGACAGATTGACGATGCTTGTGTTGATTTGTAAATATGTAACACCTCTCTCAAATACAAAAAGAGGTAAAATAGAATTACTTTGCAAATATAAAACAGATCTGTAAGTACACAACAAATTTCTCAAAAAAATATCAGTGAATACATTTAATCAATTCACAAATACATGAAAAGTGTTTACAAATATCTGTTTAAAAGTTGTAATTGTTGGGAAGATATTTGTGAATCTGGTTTTTATTTGTGAATCTCAAGTCTTTACTTAAAAATGTGCTTTGTCTTTGTTTCTTTTTTCTTTTCTTTTTTTGTATTTGCAGATTTATATAATTATAATTTTTAAAAAAGGTTTTTTATAATTACAGATTACACATAAACGCACAGATTGTCAATCTGTTCACACAAATAATATTGAGACAAAACTATTTTCATATAATCTAAACATTTAAATTACAACATTTTTTCCTTGTCTTTAATTGTTTTCTTGCCACATTTCCATTTATTAATCTGTCATTTGTTTTAGTTGAGATAAGTCACAGACCCAGAGGCCTTCAGTCGGGTAAATCTTTGCTGAATTTAAACCAAACATCAGTGTCGTACTCTGCTAATGTTTAACTCCATGTGTAGTATTGAAAGCAACTCTATAGCAATTTTGTTGTCGCCCATCCACGCATGATGCGGGTGAAGTCGTAGGGCTCACTTAACTGTGAGTTCAAGCACTTCAACCGTGTCATGTTGAGTCTTCACTGCCCTCACGGAAATGTGTAACTTTCTTTTCAGTCTTACTGATCAACTGAAGGAAACCAGACTCGTTTACCATCCTGCCTCCATGATGTTTCATTTTTCATGAAACCATCAACACCATTCATGTTTTCCCATCAGCCACTGTAGTTAGCAGCCCCTCCACCATAAGAGCACCAGAAAAAACCCAACTTTTTAAAGTTAAACTGCTTTATTCAGTGTTTTTAGTGGTTTCATTCACTGGGTCTGTAAAAGGTTCGGCTCGTGGTAAAAACCTCCTGAAAGTCTGGATCTTAAGTTATTAGATGTAATATATTAACACAGCCTATAACCTGCTAAAGCAGCATTGGAGAAACACTGATTTGCAATGTGAACCTGCTTTATTCTGTGTTTTTACCAGGTTAAATCAATTTGTTTTGGGGAGGAAGAAACCTCTGCGGAAAATTTGGCTCCCGGTAAAAACCAGCTGAACAATGAACATTAAAGGAATTCTAACCAGGAGAAGTTTCAGCTGGTTGTAATCTGTAACCGTCACCGCTAGATGCCTCCAAATGCCCTCACTGCTCATTCCTGCTCAGCGTGAGATGTGGAGACGTCCATACTCTGCTGTCATTTTGTCATATTTGTGCACATTTTTTCAAAGCTTTCGGACACAAACAAAATGGAGCAGTATCACCTGAGATCATGGAGACAGAGTAGCATAGTCCAAGAGAGATTTGACTGGAGGAGATGATGAGGAAATCTGAATAATGGCGGAATGGAACAAATCACTAATATATAATAATATATAGTGAAACTAGGTTAAATAAAATGTCGGCATGTACAGTATATCAATATTACAGGATAGAATGTGATTTCCATGTGAGGGAAACGTATGTTTGTTTGTTGTTGTTTAACACCTATGTAACGCCTACGTATGTGCCTAATGTGTAATCTATTCAACAGCATCTTACATTTCACAACTTTACGATGTCCAAAGGTGGAGCAACGACTCACCAAAACCCACCACATGCTGGACAGAGCTCTGCAGGAGTTTCTAATAGAGCAGTGGTGCAGATTTAAAAGTGCATTGGTCCTGCACTGTCCTCAATTGAGGTGAGTAATTTACTTTTTAAATGTATTAATCAATGGTCCAAATAGTTGATTTAGTTTGTGTTTTACTTCTTTTCGCTAAAAGTGAATCTAAATCTGTTCTTTTAGAAGCTGTAGGCACAGTGAAGATGAAGTTTGAGAATATCCTGGAGGAAATCAACGGTTTTGGGCCTTTCCAAATCCTCATCATCATCCTGCTGTGCACCCCTCGAATAGTTCTGCCCTGTCACTTCCTACTGAATAACTTCATCGCTGCATTTCCTCCTCACCACTGTGACATCAGCACCCTGGGTGATGGAGGTCTCTTAAAAAATTTAACTCACGAGCAGAGACTGACCGTCAGCATTCCTGTACGAGAGGATGGGGTCCCGAAATCCTGCGAGATGTTTGCAGAGCCTCAGTTTCAGCTCTTAGCCAACGGCTCCGTCAGCGCTGACCTGCCAACTGTTCAGTGTCAGAGTGGATGGGTTTATGACAACTCCACCTTCACCTCCACTCTAGCAACAGAGGTACAATCACTGACTTGTAATCTGTATAAAATAAGATACATTTTAGTGAGCAATGAGCTTTTACACAGCAGACATTTTGACTTTTTCCCCAAAAATACCATCAATGATGGATTTATTCCATGAGGGGAAAAAGACGCAGGGAGAGAAAGATGCAAGAGAGAAGGAAAGGAAGAAACATACGGCCAAAATGTGTTTATGTAACAATATTCTGCAAAATATTCGGTATTAGTGTATTTAGTTTGGATGAATTTTGATTGCCAGTAGCATGTGACGTTTGCACATAAACAATTATTTGTTCTGCAGAAAGGTTGGCTTTCTTTTCACTGAGTACGTGTCCTATATGAGATCAATCTCTTTTACCAACACCACACTTTGAATCTGCTCCCTTGAGACATTACAACACAGTCTGGAGTGACAAATGCCATTGTGTTTGCATTTCCCCCAAAAGGCTTAAGTTTTACCATTAAATAAAGTTGGTGCTGACTTGAGGCAACATTTTCTGCGAACCACAGCAGATGTGTTATTATAACATTCTAATTAATTCTTACTTGCACTACTCTTGCATTTTTATTTACATATTAAATATATATTTATATATTGAAACATAATGCACTTTTTTTTATACTTTTCTTTTTGCTTTTTTAAGATTTTTTGGGGGCATTTTTCGCCTTTAATGGACAGGACAGTTAAGTGTGAAAGGGGGAGAGAGAGGGGATGACATGCAGCAAAGGGCCATAGGCTGGACTTGAACCCGGGCCGCTGCAGCAACAGCCTTGTACATGGGGTGCCTGCTCTATCACTAAGCCGCCCCTTTTTTTAATACTTCTTATTTTCTATTTTCTTATACACTCACAAGCCACTTTATTAGGTACACCTGCTCCCTAACCCAAATAGCTAATCAGTCAATCACATGGTGGCAACTTAATGCATTGAGGCATGTAGACAAAGTCAAGACGACCTGCTGAAGTTCAAAGTGAGCATCAGAAAAGTGATTTAAGTGGCTTTGAACATGTCATGGTTGTTGGTGCCAGATGGGCTGGCTTGAGTATTTCAGAAACAGCTGATGTATACTGGGAATTTCATGCACAACCATCTCTAGGGTTTACAGAGGATGGTCCCAGAAAGAGAAAATATCCAGTGAGCCAAAATGCCTTGTTGATGCCAGAGGTCAGAGGAGAATGGTCAGACTGGTTCAAGATGATAGAAAGGCAACAGGAAGTCAAATAAGCACTGGTTCCAACCAAGGTGTGCAGAAGACCATCTCTGAAGCAACAACACCTTGTCCAACCTTGAAGCAGAAGGGCTACAGCAGCAGAAGACCACACCAGGTGCCACTCCTGTCAGCTAACAACAGGAAACCGAGACTTGGTGTAAACAACATGGAAGCATGGATCCATCCTGCCTTGTATCAACGGTGCAGGCTGCTGGTGTAATGGTGTGGGGGAGATTTTCTTGGCACACTTTGGGTACAGCCTACCTGAGTATTGCTGCTGACAATTCACTGTACTCCAGTGGCCTCCACAGTCACCAGATCTCAGTCCAATAGAGCACCTTTGGGATGTGGTGGAACGGGAGATTCTCATCATGGATGTGCAGCCGACAAATCTGCAGCAACTGTGTGATGTCATCATGTCAATATGGACCAAAGTCTCTGAGGAATGTTTCCAGCACCTTGTTGGATCTATGACACCAGGAACACCAGATAGTCTAATTACTTTTTTTTCTGCTTTCCCAGTGGGACCTTGTCTGTGATAGAAAAAGCCTGAGCAAAACAACAGGCACAATCTTCTTTGTTGGAGTGATGATGGGGGGTATTGCTTTTGGATTCCTCAGTGATAAGTATGTGTATATAAAGTGTATCTCCAACATTTTAAATAGTTCAAATGGCAATGAAAAACACAACAGCTTCCGTACAGACATCTCTTTCACAATGTAAGTCTATGGGAAAAGGTCTTTTTAGGCCAGTGGTGTAATTCCACTGTTTGGCCACTGTGTCACACTGGCTTCAAATTCCAGCACTGTTCATGGGGGCTAGCTGTAGATATAAACAGCCCATTTTAAGGTATCAAAAACACAATGATTCTTAGTTTCCGGTAATCATACACACATGAAAATATAGTAATGAGTATTATATTCCATTTCTGCCAATATGTCCCCTAAATCCTGCACACTGCACCTCTGAGGGAAAAGTGTGTGAGAAATCGTCAAGTTCATTTTACCAATTTAAATATTTCCATTCTTGTTTCCAGGTACGGGAGGAGAAACTCTCTGCTGGCCTCGTACATCATGTCCGCCGTGTTTGGCTTCTCCAGCGCATTTGCAAACTCCTATGTTTTGTTTGCAGTGCTGAGGTTTCTCACCGGGGTTGGACTGACAGGAATCAGCATCATCTCAATAGTTCTCAGTAAGCTCACAAGTTCACCATAACAACTTGAAAAGTGATGACTGGTCATGTGTTTTGTTCACAGTTTGATTCCCCCCAGAATGTCCGAAATGGGTATTAACATTTGGGGAGTTTAAAGAACAAGTATGTCTACATTATAACTGAATTATTTTCAGTGATTTAACTCATGGTTTTGCTCACCGTGCAGGCATTGAGTGGGTTGACACAGGTCACAGGTCATTTATTGGTGTGATTGGCAGCCTGGCTTGGTCTGCCGGGAACATGCTGCTGGCTGGGTTGGCCTTCCTGGTGAATGACTGGCGGACACTGATGATGACCGTCACAGCTCCACTGGGCGTTGCAGTTCTGACCTGGTGGTGAGTGAAACACATATGTATGTCATGTAGTTTTCCACAAAATGAACAATGAAAATCTACATTTTTATGTCAAGCTTGCTGAGTTAAAGTACTTCTAATGAAAGTGCACTGCTCCAAAAGTTAAAAATCTTTACTAATGTACATTGTATAGTTTGTTGAGAATGCTCCTGATGAGCCGACGGATGGTGTCCAAGGGCATCTCTTCTCGGACCTGGATCAGGGCGTCAGTGAGCTCCAGGACAGTCTGTGGCGGTACTTGGCGACATTGGTTGCATTGATACATGTCTCATAGGTGCTTAATTGGATTAAGGTCAGAGGAACGAGAGGGCTCTTCAATGGCATCAATGCCTTCGTCAGCCAGGAACGGCCTGCACACTTTGGCTACATGAGGCAGGGCATTATTGTCCTGCACCTGGAGGAACCAGGGCCTCCTGTTCCTCCTCACACAAAGGAGCAGATACCTGTCCTGCTGCTAGGTTGATTCTACGGCCCCGTCCAGCTCTCCTCGTGTAACAGCTGGTCTCCTAGTATCTCCTCCACGCTCCTGACTGTGCTGGGAGACACAGCAAACCTTCTTGTGACTGCAGTATGGATGCGTCGTCCTGAAGGAGCTGGACTACCTGTGCAGCCATTGGGCTGCAGATACCACCTCATGCTACCATAGTGACAAGGACACTAGCAGAAGATCAAACTAGAGAAGAATCAGACAGGAAGTATAAGGAGAGAGCAGCTGTCTGTGGACACCACATGTAAAACCATTCCCTTTTTGGTGGTTGTCTTGCTATTGCCTCTCCATTGCACCTGTTGTCACTTTTATTTGAACTGAAGCAACTGAGTCACAATCACTTGTGCTTCCTTAATGGACACATTGATGTCCCTGAAGTTTGACTGACTTGGTGTTACACTGTGATGATTAAGTGTTCCCTTAATTTTTTGAGCAGTGTGTTTGAATCTGAACACATAAGTTAAATGTGTCCACTCTTTGTTAATTATTTTGAATATAATTGCAGGTGGATTCCTGAGTCTGCCCGCTGGCTTTTAGTCAACAGTAAAATGGAAAGGGCTCACTTTTACCTTGACAAATGCGCCAAGTTCAACAAAAGAGAAAAACTGTCATCCAAGTTTAAACGAGAGGTAAGTTAGAGCTTGATGTTAAAAGGCTTCGCTTAAAGCTAATATGTATATATTTTTTATGTGACCTATCAAATTAAAAACCCATGTTTTTACAAACTTGATACGTTTGGGAGTCACTTGTGGTCCATTCAGAATAGACCCACAACCCACTTTTGGACTGCGACCCACCAGTTGGGAACCACTGATCTAGCTGTTGTTATTATACATAGTGCGCTATGATACAGTGCTGGTTATGGCTGCTAGAAACTTCAGACCCAACGCCCTTTTGCATCCTTGAAAGTTGGCACAAAATAGGCACAACAGTGGCACCCAGTATCTGATCTCACATTTTCCAGGTGTTAAAAGATGCAGCATGCATGCCTCCAAGCCATTCTCCGTTCTCTCCTTTAGGAGTTAAACACATTTTAAAGTTCAGTTGAAGCTGATACGGGGCTTCAGTTGTCTGTGTTAGACAAATCAAGTATTTTCCAAAATGACAGACTTTTTGGTACAAAATTAGTTTTTGTTGTTGTTGCTATAGACAGAATAATTACAGTGACCAATAACTCTGCCAGTGTTCATATGAGCATGTAAAACTTTTAGATAGACACGAGAAAATCTGACGTGACTTATCCGCCTCTGTTCAGACACTGTCCAACATAGAAATCCTGGAAAAGCAGGACACAAACTACACGTACCTTCACCTAATCAAGACCCCAAAGATGAGACGGTTAACTCTACTGACTGGGATTGTGTGGTGGGTAACGGCTCGAGAAATACCTACAAAGACATAAAAATAAATTCAAAGCTTATTGGTAACTCCACCTAAATGTTAAGATTTTAATTTGCGAGTCTGTTTGTTTGAATCTCCTTCAATAGAAAATATACTGTAGATGTAGATGTATGGAGGAGGGCAGCTAAAGCTACAGAGACATGAATAAGCGCAGCTCTGTTTTTTATTACACTCTGCAGGTACGGAGTTTCCTCAGCGTATTATGGAATCAGCTTGAACATCAGTGGATTTGGTTTAAACATGCACCTCACACACTTCATCTATGCTGCCATTGAAGTCCCTGCCAAGCTGATGATCTATTGCTTTCTCAACATCATTGGACGAAGGAAGTGCCAAGCCGGCACGTTGTTACTGACTGGCATCTGCATCGCCATCAACATCTTTTTACCACAAAGTTGTTATTTTCTTTTACATTTTACAGAAATTACATGAAAACACAAACACATGGGTTGAATTCTGTGTGATACTATGAATTGGTTTGAGCTGAAACTGAAACGCATGTTCTCTACTTGGTCTTTGTAGGTCTGTGGCACATGCGTGCTGCTGTTGCCATTCTTGGAAAAGGCCTATCAGAAGCTTCCTTCACTGCTGTCTTCCTATACACAACAGAACTTTACCCCACAGTTGTCAGGTCAGATACAGTTGCACATATAAAATGTGTTGTAATTCCTACACCATTCACCTGATTTGGATGTAAATACCCTCAAATTAAAGCTCAGAGTCTGCACTTAAAGCACATCTTGATTGTTTCATTTCAAATCCATTGTGGCGTTGTACAGAGCTGGAATGCTGAAAATTGTGTCAATGTCCAAATATTTATGGACCTGACTGTATAATCTCACATATTGCTTAAAGGAAACTTCAAATTTTTTTTCCAGTTCTATCTTAAAACAATACACACACGTGCCTGTTCATACTGGCCGTGCAAGAGATCTCATAGTGATTGCAATCTAAGGGCCCGTATGCCTGCTTCCTTTTCTGTGTCCCCCATAGCCATTGTTGTCAACGTAGAGGCATGAAGGGCACACTCAAAAGGGACACCGTCACGCAAGAGTTCCCAAGCACCTGTTTTTCAGGGCGCTACCGCTGCACCCTGAGATAAACAAAGCTCAACTGCTGGAATGCAGCAATGCCCACTGCATGTCATGTGATGAGGGACAGCTAATCACAGCCGGTAGATACCTAGCTTTCCTCTGTAAATATCAGCTACAGTAAGTATGGAGAAGTTGATCCCTTTAGTGCTTTACACCTGTCCAATGGACAATATTTTAGGCTGAATACACACTTTCATAAACACATGGAAAAAGATCAGCTTTGAATTTATATTTTAATTTAACTGGTAGAAAACATTCTTTTGTGTTGTGTACATCACTTCACTACTTGTCCACTCTTCACAACTTTGGTACAAATCAGAAAATCCAACTCACTGGAACACATAATTTTATAATGTGGGAGAAATTGGGTCATTGTATTTGTTTTGTTTGTGTGTGTGTGATTAATTTTTATTTTCTGCCCCAG
Source organism: Epinephelus awoara (assembly GCA_035609425.1). Taxonomy (NCBI): domain Eukaryota; kingdom Metazoa; phylum Chordata; class Actinopteri; order Perciformes; family Serranidae; genus Epinephelus; species Epinephelus awoara. Next base: position 5,982,190 of record CM069308.1, read on the forward strand.
GGTGATGCTTTACCCGAGAAACAGTCAAATCTTAAATTTAGGAGAATTTATGAATGATATCAGTTTTAAAAGCGATTGGGATACAGTTTGGAGAATTGTTTAAACTATGGTAACAGCCAAATTGACTGCCTTAGAATGACTTTGGTGCATGTTTTTACAAAAACAAAACTCAGATATGAGAATGTTTGAAAGAAGGATGTTGATGAGTTCAGCAGAGGGCCACTGAAAGTCCTGAACATTTCCAATCTGCAGTAGGGTCACAGTGAGGGTTACATAATGACTATGGAGGACTAATTGAGTAAATAAGTGCTTATGATTTACTTTCTGTCTCACCAGACAAAATAGTTTGGGCTACACCACCTTCATGAGCCGTCTGGGAGCATCAGTGGCTCCGCTCATCCTGCTGCTGGAGGACGTGTGGACTCCTCTTCCTCAGGTCATCATCTGCTCTTTGGCCATCATTTCTGGCCTGACGGCTCTGCTGCTACCAGAGACAATAAATGTGAGGCTGCCCGAGACAATAGATGACATTGAAAAGCCAAGGTTAGTAAATTAATACATGAAAGCTCCAATGTGTAAAATTCAAAAAATGGATTTGGTACCATCTAGTGGTAACATTGAGAATGTTACTGAGAAGCAGCAGTGAATGCTGACTGATATTTGCTTCGGACTGAAAAACTGAAAAATATGTCTCATCCAGACTTCTTCTCACAACACATTGGTATGAAACAATAAATAAATAAAAACACTGCCATCCCACAGTCAACTTAACATTTTCATTGGATTGGGTTCAAGAAATAAGAACTGAATTTATGAGATCAAGTAAAACACCTCTATTTTTCATTTTGAGAGTTATTTCAACATACAAACATTTTACAGGATTATCACTAGTAGTAACCAGTAACCACAGTAACCAGAAGACTGTAGAATCAAACACAGTCAGTGCTTTAGAAGTATGCCACACCAAACAGGCATATTTTGGGTTTAGACCTCTTCTTTATAAGCTTGAGTACCGCCCCTCACATGCATTCCCCTGCGACCAAATCCATGTCCATAGTTGGACACTGCCCGTGTCTCTGTCGGTTTAAGGAATGTGATTGGCCTGAAGCCACATGACCATATAACCTACCCATCTACAGTATGTGTGGGTGTCCCATTGGCTGATATGTATGTGTCTGTATATGATAGGTTGTCTTTTTTGCCTCATATCCTTCTTATTTAAATGGTCTTGTCATGTGTTTTATAATGACCCTGATTGAGGTCACAAGCAGTAATGCATCAGACGGACGGACAGAAGTCTTGCAAGAGGTTTGTCCCTATCAAACACAGCCTGAAACAAAAAGCTCCTACACTTGGGAATCTTCTAATGATAAATGTTTGGTTTATCCGAGTCAGAGATGTGTCATTTTTAAAGGCTGTAGTTTGATGTATATTGTGTTGTACTGTATTATATTGTAAAGTGCTCCTCAGCTCAGACATAAGTGTATCTGTAGAAACATTCAAATCACTACTGTGTTATTTTTGTTTCATTTCAGAGGAAGTGAGGTCTCCTCTCACTCTGTGGAGACTGCAGGTGTTTTCCTGGAATCAATGAGCACAACAGACATTTAGTAGTGAAGAGACGAGTAAAACAGGGACTTTGTAACTTGATCATGCATCGTACATAACTACCCTGACCTTACTGCCTTTTGCACATGTAAACAGTGGAGTCGAGCACACTGTCATCATTTATCATGTAGAGTACATCTTATCTTCTCTGCTATTTGTAAGAAAACTCAGGTCAAAATCTTTCTGTGTGTCTGTGTGTTGTTAACATCAATGTTTGGGTTAGCGAAGATAATGTATTTATAAGGTGCAAACTGAATAAATAACATTTGTCACTGATTCATCACAATTAGGTTTATTTCATCTTAAATACTGTCTATAGTCTACTGGATTAGTGTTATCTTTTGTATTACACTTTTCTGTTAAAAAAAATCCTTTAAGTACAGACTTTTGTCTGCCATTAGTTTTGTATGATGGGAGTTTACAGATTTCAGTACCTCACTGAGTCACATTAAAACTGCTTTCAGTCAATCTGACAAAATCAATGCCAGCCGCTACATCAGTCCCTCTGGATATTTATAAGGTTGCAATTGCAGGAACTGATGCAAATTCGACCAATCTCTGCCATATTTCAAATTACAAAGTAACAGCGAAAATGACATAACATTTCTTTAGGGTTGCAGTTTAACAAAAAAGCATCAAGACAAATCATAAAAAAAATTATCTCTATGGGTACGTGATGAAGGTGCAGTGCATGGTGTTTTCACATACAATCCTTTTTAAACAAACTGAACTCAGTCCTCTCAAAATGCACCAAAAAGTGGACCAACAGAAAAAAACAAATTTCTTTTTGTGTTCGCATCGTCAGTTTTTTTGAGACAGGACTCAGCTCTCTTTCTGGTCAACTTCAGCTCTGCTGGGGCCTCATTCCTCTTTCTATTCATACTACAGCCTATATATAATATAGGCATAGCTTTGATTTTACTTTGATGTGGCACTGCAGTGCGGTTACGAAGCCCCTCGCTTCAGATGAACTTAAAATTGGTGTTTCTGTGCTGTAGACTGTTGCCGTTTGATGTATTCTACATTCCACATTTGGAGACATGCAGTATCTTCCATGGACCAAAGAACTCCTCGTCCTGTGTGTCCTGTTTTTTCAAATGTTCCAGTGCAGTAGCATGTGATCTAGAGGCCTAAATACAATGGCAATGAGCAAAGTGAACCTGGAGCACTTTGTGTTCACAAGGCACAGGTTAAGTGAACCTCACTGTGGACTTGAAGAGAACCGTACTCGAAACACCTTCCAAGGTGGTCTGAGTTAGGTTCACTTCAGAGGGCTCTGAGCTTTCCTGGAGTGTTCACGTATGTCATTGTTCTGAGTCTGTTTAAAGTGGTATTAAAGGACCAAGTGTGAAAACACCCTAATTTGAGAGGGGATTCAATTTAAGAGTAATTTCACCTAAACATAATCAAAATATATATATATATATATATATATATATAAACATAATCCTTTGTTTGTGCAGAGCTGCAAAAAGTCCTTTTTTTTTTTTTTTATGACACAAGGGAATAACTTTTGTATACAAGATTTTACTTAAAAAAACAGCCTCTGTTCTGTTTTAGTCAAACACAAATCAAGACTCAATCTAAAAATTGTCCTCCTTAGAATCACCTTTCAGACACACCTTCTTCACACAAGCTTCTCCAACCATTTGGTATAAGGAGTTAGCTAGCAGCACTACATGTCACTGTACTAATTACAGTGGCAGACAGCAGGCGAATGCGCTACAACTACCGAAAACATTTCCATTAGGAGAAACATGCTGCAGCTTTAGAAACAATGGCAATTAAAAAAACACATTAAAATCCAAAACAGCTTGATTTTTGATCTGAGATGAGAGAAACCAGAGGAGAGAGTTTTTGTTTTCAAAGTGGGAGGAAAAGTGGAAAAGGCGACATAAAAAGGTTTTTTTTTTACATTTTGGTCTTTTACGATATGATAAAAGAGAAACAGATTTTAGTAGCTAGTTTTAGCATGATGCTAATAGTGTGACTAAATCAAGTTGTTCCACTTCATGCTCCCCATAGAGGCCTGGTGAACTTCTGTTGTGCTGACAGGATATGATGTGTTTTTATGTTGCATTTGTTTTCAGTTGTTTGTGCGTGTGACTTTGCATTATTTCTGTATCTGCAGCATGTTTGGTGTTAATGTATTTGTATTGGCTTTCTGCAGCATGTTTTTGTTGTATTTGTTTTGATTTTGTTTGGCATTGGCATCGTTTCAGAAATGTTTTGGGCTGTTTTAGTGCATTTGTCCTTGTCAACCACCGTACGTTATGAACCCGATTCAACGAAAAGAAAGGTTAGAGAAGCACATTTATCGTCTTGCTAGCAAACTGCACAGAGTACCAGTTATACTGACAAGAAGACACACTCATAGGGTGCTCCTAAGATCCTAAGAAATCGTGAAAATCATATTTACTCTCATTTAAAAAACTTTTTCAATGTTAACTTTTGTCTGATAAAAAAATAGTTGCTAAGTTGCTGCAAATTCAAGTATTTTGGTTTGCAAAGACCACAAATGTGATTGTGAGATCCTGATGGGATTGTTTTGTTTTCTTTAAATTATAAAACCATAGTATTAGTTAAGGCAGAGCACTGGTTCATTCATGCTTCACATTGACTGGCTCATTCAGCAGCTGCTTGGCTACTGGCTGAGTGACAAGTGACAGCTAGTCATATTCATGAAGGGGTAACCTGACACTTCTCAGCTATTGTTGGTGTACTCATGCCAGTGCTGTTTGCTGCCAAAGCTCTCTCCACCACCCCAACCAACCATCTTCTTATGTGTTAATGTGGCAGGAGTGAGAGTTTTGTTTTGTAATCAGCTACTGCACAATACCACCTGGGGGAATTTCAACCTTGGTGAATTATGGGTAAATTAACAAGGTCACACAGATTTGAAAACACTTAATCAGAGATGTGCTCCCAGAAATACAATTTAAAATAAATTTATTTCATAATATATATATTTTCGGAAAAGGACAGTCTCTTCAGAATACGGTCAACTATGAATAAAACTCAACCACACACTCACGTGCACACACAGTTGGCCAAACAAAGAAAAACTAGGAAAATCCAACAATACAAACATTTGAAAATTGTACAACTGTGAAACAAGGAACAAATAAATCACGCTAATAAACAAACCAACAAACTGAAAAGAAACCCAGTATTACCACAAAAACCAGAGAAAGAAGAAGAAACACACACTGCTCATATTCTCACAGGGAAACCCGTAACATTCCCTGTGTCCTAAGTGGACAGCTTCACCACTCTGCTGCAGCAAGTGCAGACAGGGCTGTGGAGCTGAACTCGCTGCATTATCAAAAAATAAGGAAAAAGAAACTATTAAAGTCAAACCAGTCATGTGCGTCTGTGGAGCATAACTCAAAGAGAGAAACCCAGCAAATGCAGCAGCTAGAACACATGAAACGAGATAGCAGAGGCCGGGACAAGAACAGGCCACCACCGTGATGCACAGTTTGGCATACAAGAGCCTGAGAGCAGAGGCACAGGAGGGTGAGAGCCACCAGGTCATGTCTCGCTCACTGAGCAGAAGCAGCGTTGCGTTAAGAAAGAGACTGAAGCAGACAATATCATCCACCATCACCACCCATCTGCCACCGGAGAAGAGCCAGCTGGGCTACAGTCACTGGGAACCCAAACGCAAACAGACATGGCGTCTGAACCAGCCACGCCAAACTGTGGACCACGCCACTGATGCAAAAATGCACATCTGATTAGCAGGCACATGCCTAGCACTCAGTGGTGCCTCCAATAATTAAGGCTCCAGGGAGTCATCGCATGCAGCCCAGGGATGATACAATAGGCAGAGAAAAAAAGAAGGGAACCCATCTGCTACACTAAACTTCTGATATTTGTGATTAAATGTTCATGTGCTCATTAATTGGGGTATTAGTTTATCCAGCAGAATTCTTGTTGCTGCTCAGGTTCTTCCACATCTCCATCAAAGAACAGAGCCTTTTCTGTTAAATCTAACTTGGTTGTCAATTTCTTGATGCAAATGTCTATGACTGAACATTGGTTTTGGCATCTGCTACAGAAACTGGAGCATGAATCGTCCAAAATTTGACTTTTGGATGTAATAGGACAGCTTTTTTTAAAACTGTATATCCTCCTCAGAGTCTCGTCTCCACAGTCTCAGCCACAGTATCCACAGTGGGTCTCATGTTCTCTTTCCTACCTCGGTTTTGACAGCAGGGCAGCGCCTGCAGCACCTCTTTGGGCCCTTTGGTCATGAATATGTAGAGGAAGGGATCCACCAGAGGGCTGAGGTAGAGCAGCAGGTGAGACACCAACCCCAGGTATGTCACCGCCTCCTTAAAGGACAGAGCCTCCAGGAGGACACTGAGGATGAAGGGGACGTAGAGGAGGGTATAGTTGGCCCAGATTGCACTGATTCCCCACACCGTCCTCCTCCTCTCTGGGGTTATAGGGTTAGATCGTGAGCAGATCAGAGCCCTCCAGGAGTCCACAGCAAAAAAGAGGAGGAAGGGAAAAGGAGCAAGCAGAGACACAGCGAACCAAAGATTGTACTTGAGCACTGCGAGGGCCAGGATAGCGAACGGAGCAGCCCATGCCATCAAGGTGACTGCTGGAGAATGTCTGATGCTGCTGCAGCAGCCAAGACACTGTGGGAAGGCCACCATGAGATGGCGTTCCTGAGCTATGAACAGCATGAGTGTGATGTTGGTGACGACACCAAAATAGAAGATGAAGTCGGTGGCGTTGGAGGACAAGACGGTCCCAGTCTCCGTGTCCTGGTCCACACGGGGACGACCAAAGAAACTGATAATATCAGAGATCAGGAGGAACATGACATGCATGGGGATTTTGTTCTCACCTGGACAGAGAGCACAGGAACAGAAATTGGCAATATTGATACATCTGTCTTTTTACATGCACGTGACAACTTTATTTAAATGACAGTGTATTTACAGGAATTATTTGTAGCAAGTATATCAAATGATAAAATGATTCCAACGAAGCAATGAAAAAACAAACAAACTGTGGTATGAGATGGTACTGAGCTAGCCTAGCGCTGCCGAGCCAAGCCCTCTGACATCCAATAGTTTGTAGGAAGTAGTGGCATACTTTGTAAATTTTTAAAGGATTGGTGTAAACATGAAGTTATTTGACCTAGAGCAGAGTAAGTACCTTTGGAGAGGTTCTTGAGGGTGTAAATAGCCAGTCCGATGGCAGGCAGCCCGATGCTGAACGTCAACCAGCTGATCACTTGGGCTACCTGGACAGCGGTGGGCGTGGTGGTGTTGCCAGTGAGGTTGCCGGTCACATTGATGAGGACGGGGACAGTTGTTGTCACTATGTTGCTGACAGCCATAAGAGGCCACACAGTGGCTATTTATATGTTCAGATCAAGTCAGATTAGCATTGAGGTCTTCAGAGAATGTCGCTCAGCTGATGTTGAAATGAAGACCAGTCAAAACAAAAAAACAAAATCAGACTTTTGTTAGAAAAAAAACAAAAAACACTGAGCAGTTGTTAGTGTCTTGATCGTGAAAGTATTTCAGTGTATTTTTGCTTTGAAGGCAGACAGCCATGGCCAGATAACTAAGAGTACTTAGCTCTCTGTCACTCATGACTGCTGATGTGTAAAGTCAGTCCACACTTGGCAAAAAGCCTCAGACCATTTAATCTGGCACCTCTGGACCGTCTGATTTCAACAAAACCGCTTGCTGACCCAACGCACTCTGAACAATGAAATTTAACTGTGTACATGTTCAGGTACAAATAACTAAAGGCATTATCCCAGATGGCCGTGAATCTCAAGAACTAAATTTTGTTGTCATTAAGCTGAATCACAATTTTTGCTTATAATCATTTTCAGGTAGAAAAACCCTGCATCACTCACATAAAATGAAATAGTGCTGAGCAAAAGCTGCCTGAATTACTTTTTAGCCACCTATAAAAGGGCCAACCGAAGTACGTTTTGTTGCAGCCCCCTGTCCTCAGCAGTATATTGCTTAGCTTCTGTACAGGTAGAATTGGTTAATAAAGATGTTAGTAAAGCAACACAGCATATAAAATAACCAAGACAGAAATGTCAGATAGGTTGGACCCCTGTGTTAAACTATATAGCTTTAAACGTCACATTTATTGATGAAAATCCCAACAGAAATAAGCAACAATACCATTTCACATATCTCCGCAATTGAAATCATTTTCCAGTTGTCTACCTGGAAGTGACTGTTGTTAGCTGGTTTTGGCCATAGACAGAATTATTGTGACGTCGCACTATCAGTCCTCAAAATACGGCTGAATACACTTCTGGATGAGCTTTGAGGAGGTAACAGAGAAGTGTTGTATTTAATCACACCTTTGGCAAGATGGTGGATCATACCAAGCAGGGAAGTTGTATTCTGCAGGTGTTGTTTGAGTTTCAACATATTTTACACTGTGAAAACATACGGTTTTGCAGGCAGTATGACCTTAAAGCTGCCCCAATCAGATTTTGGTCACTAGGGGGCAAAGAAACATCAAAACATGCTAATAAACAAACAGCCCTGACATATTATCATGTCACAGAGTTATTATGGTGAACATGTTAGCAAAAAAGCTGCTTATTTATACATTTGAAATTAGGTTTGTATCAACCTCACGGACATAAGTCCAGTACTCACCCTCCTTTTTGATCTGCGTTAGTCTCCACCAGCTGTTAAGAAAAATGTTTATTAGCTAAATGTTCCACTTTCTTCACCAGCTAGTCTCTACCTGTGTCCGTCTGCTGTTTGGTGCTGAGCAGGTAGTGTACAGTCAGTGTAGGGGAGCTTGTTTGATGAAAACAGCTGCTGCTGGAAAAAGGATTCATGAGAGCACTGAGACTGAACCATACAGTAAGGTTGCCATAACAGCAAAACTATGAGCTAAAAGAGGTTAAAAATAGCAGGTGAGAATTCTCAACAGGTGATTTCAGCAGTACAATAAATTGATATTCATATCGCAAACACTGATTATTGCAGGTTTGATATTCCTCTAAAGGCGACAGAAAGTTGTAAATATCAATATCTGTTGAAGACAATATCTCAATTTTCGTTTCTTTAATAATTTCCATATTTGAAAATTAAAAATTTAGTTTACTTTACTGGCGTGAGTACACCACTTTAGCCTCTTTTATGAATTTCCAAAGCACCTTAATCAGTCTGAACCAGATTCTTACCTGCAATAAATGCCGAGTCAACTTGTGTCCCCAAAAAAACCCTCGGCTGTCATTCCAGTTTGTTTTTAAAGATGGATGGATGCTGAAAAATAAAGTAACTGAAGATTTGTGTGAAATCCTGTTCAAATATCTTAATTCCCATTTAGAGAGTGAGGGACAACTTGTTCGCCTGAATAGCAATGGACATGTTTAGGTCCTGGTTTGTGTGTGTTTGCGTCAGGTCTTTTAGTTGGAAGCCATTTATTGCTGCAGCACGGAGCCTCCTTATCACAGAGTTCAGCTGGCTGCTTTGAATGAAGCCTAGATGTGCTGAATATTCTCTGTTGGTTTACATGGATCACTCTGTGTGTTCATGATGATTCAGCGGGTGAAAATTTGCATGAAATTAGATGTTTAATGTTCTGCAACAGCCTTTATCTTAACTTTATTCCTGTATGTTTGCGCTACAGAAAAAAGGGGCATTTCACTACTTTCTCTGTTTAGAAAAATTAACCCTGATGGTGTCACAGAGATGCCACGTGGGTTATCTTGCTTTGGCTTCTTGAAAGTGATTTTTTAACAGATGGCTGGTTTACAAGGTGTGAGATATGAGTTGAACTTTTCCATTTTTGACCTTTGCCATCTTTCTTCAAAAACTCAGTGTTTTAAGATGCATCATACCTCCAATGGTGCACCATGGAATTTTTAGGTAACTAGTAATGTTAAGGAACAATGTGTTTACAAGTGAGTCCCTGTTTCATTTGTATCATGCACAAGAGTGCTCAGTCACATGCATGAAGGCAGATGATGGGATTTATATTCCTGCCATTGGTTTCATGCTATTCTGGTGAATGACTGTTGTTGTTGTTGTTGTTGTTTGTTGTTGTTTGTGGTGATGTGCCAAGAAAAGAAGTAAAGCACCCAAAGGGCAGTTAAGAAGACAAGATGGCAAAAATGGATGTAAACAATTCACAATCTTAAATATATATATATATTTTCATCCTAATGAAACAGAATTTAGATTGTCTTTAGTTTCTGTGCTCCGACATTTTTACCCCAGTGAAACATTTTAGCGGTTTACACTTAATCAGAAAATCAGAATCTCTTTATTGTCATTGTACGAGTACTACGAAATTGAGGTATTAAAAGAGGGATTTAAATCAAATCCTTCATATTGGACTGGACTGCTAAAAAGTAGGCGAGCTAAGAGTTTAGCATGGTATGGAGCTATAGTGGTATGTTGGATCCACATACACCTCCCTCATATTCAATCTGAAAATGGTGTGCACTTTTGCTACAGTTTCCAAGATGAACAACATGTTTCCTCAACAGGGTGAAATGGGCTTTAAGATACATTTTCTCTCAGTTCGTGGGTGTGTCTGAGGTATTACCCAATCAGCAGAGGTGTATTGTTAACCCCGCTGTATTAAAAGGTTGTGCGCTTGCATAACACAACACAGTGTTCAATGCACAGTCCCTCCAGGATGTTGCGATCACAACAATTAAATAGGTAAATCCCAAAAAGGTGTGTGCAGCGTATTGATTAGCTCACCTCCTTTCCCTCTGTCATGTGACTACTGCTGGGACAGAATCACACACACAGTGACAGGGCTAGCTGTCAGTTTCTTGTTAGTTAACGTCACCCAACAGTTATTATCGTGTTTAATGATGAAGTTGAGCCATTTCAGTGTTGGTCTGAGGTTAACAGCCCAGTGCTGGATGTGAGCTGCTGCTGCAAGGCTTCGATCCAAGCAGCAAAATATATTGAGTAGGGATGAGAGCACATTGTGCTGTGTTAGCTCATGCTAACTGTGCAGAAAGAGCAGGAGGAGCAGCTCATAGAGACAGTCCTTCAACTCTGCGTCAGACACCACCCTGAAGGGACTGAATGCCCCACAGGTTTACTTTTAAATAAATACACTGCTCAAATAAATACAGAGAACACTTGAATCACACATCCCAGATCTCCATGAATGAAATATTCCAGTCAAAAATCTTTATTGATTACATGGTGTAATTTGTTGAGAACAAAATAATGTTAGAACAATCCATGGAAACCAAAATCATTAACTCATTTAGGACTGGATTCAGAATCATACCCAAAATCAAAGTGGAAAAATCAGATCACAGGCTGATCCAACTTCTGTGAATTTCCTCAGGACAACTCATAATGTGGCTCAGTAGCGTGTATGGCCTCCACGTGCTTGTATACATTCCCTACAATGTCTGGGCATGCTCCTGATGAGACGACGGATGGTGTCCTGGGGGATCTCCTCCCAGACCTGGATCAGGGCACCAGTCAGCTCCTGGACAGTCTGTGGTGCGATGTGGTGGCAGTTAATGCTACGATACATGGTGTCCCAGGGGTTCTTGATTGGATTCAGGTCTGGGGAACTCCAGCCACATGAGGCCGGGCATTGTCATGCATCAGAAGGAACCCAGGGCCCACTGCACCGGCATACGGTCTGACAATGGGTCTGAGGATCTTATCCTGGTACCCAGCAGCAGTCAGGGTACCTCTGGCTAGCATGTGGAGGTCTGTGTAGCCCTCCAAGGATATGCCTCCCCAGACCATCACAGACCCACCACCAAACCGGTCATCCTGGAGGATGTTGCAGAGAACAGAACGTTCTCCATGGCATCTCCAGACTGTCAATCGGGACGCACAGTGCCCGGGTGTGAGCACAGGCCCAACTTGTGGCCGTCGGGCCATCATGCCACCTTCATGGAGTCTGTCTCTGACAGTGTGGGCAAAAACAGGCACATGAGTGGCCTGCTGGAGGTCATTTTGGAGGGCTCTGGCAGTGCCCCCCCCCTGTTCCTCCTTGCACAAAGAAGTAGATAGTGGTCCTGCTGCTGGGTTGTTGCCCTTCTACAGCCTCCTCCACCTCTCCTGGTGTACTGGCCTGTCTCCTGGTATCTCCTCCATGCTATTGACACTGTGCTGGGAGACACAGCAAACCTTCTGGCCACTACGCATATGGATGTGCCACCCTGGAGTAGCTGCACTACTTGAGCAACTTCTGTGGGCTGCAGGTGTTAGATACTACTGACAAATGACTAAGTACAATTTTATATGACAGGTGTGGCTAGTTAATCGCCCAAAGTCTTGACTGGATGTACTTTGGTAAAAAGTTCAGGATGAGTCATTAATTATTTGAAACTGTTATACAGGAATAGAAGAAAGGGATTTTCTGATACTGATTTTGTGACAAATATTTGCCATATAGAAAAGAGATAAATGAATAATTAACACAGGGAAAAAGGATTAAGATTGGGATAATGTTTTTTCCCTGGGTCTTTAAATCAGCTTTCCAAATGTTAGATGAGGAAGGAAACGCATTTGATGCATTTTTAATCCTCTAGGATACACACAACTTTTACGAGTTTACGGGGAAAATCCACAGAGCACCTTTAAGTTTCATTTAAACCAGACCCGTAGTGACACACTGTATCATGTGAAACGGACACTACAGGAAGAAAAGGCTGGGAAACATTTCAAAATGTCTGTGCCACAGGGATGCTGGTTTGTAATCTGAAGTACTTTGTTATCTGAAGAATGCGATACTGAGGCGTCCCACTGGTTGAGTACTGAAGGTGTTGGCTCCAGTATTTGGCAAGTAAATCACTGAACAAGGTTTCCCGTGGCGGCACAGTTACTGAATAATACAGACGACGCCATGGTCTGTCCCACAGGCTGCATTAATCACCGGAGGACAATAAATAAACAGCTGTTTGTCCTGCTGACAGCATTGTTCAGACACATGGGCATTTCATTGCCACTGGAATGCAAGGAGCGTCCTCATAAGCAGGGAAAACATACAGTACATACCAGACTATATACAGTATAGAGTATCTGCAAATATACAACCAGCAATAAATCGTTATGTATTGCATACAGTAGTATTGCAATGGTGCAGAGTCCAATGGGTGCTGCAATAACTATCGGCTATACATGAGGTAGGTGGATATGACAGTAGTGATTAATAGTAGCAATATTAATATGCTAAAGGACAGTGAGCATTTAGACTATGAAATATGTCATTTACTGGTAAAATGAATGCTTGATGTAACAGGGACTCTGGACTGGTGTCAAGTGTTCATTATGGTGATAGGCTATAGGAAAAAACTGTTTACCTGTCTGGTTGTTTTGGTGTACAGTGTCCTGTCACTTACAAGACGGAAGAAGTTGGAACATGTTGTGTCCAGGGTGTGAAGGGTCTGCAGTGATGTTACCATGTCGCAACCTCCTGGGCTGAAAAATGAAGCCAAAGTGCTAAAATCTGCAGTTTCTTAAATGGCCACTTGAGGCTACGCCAGAAGTGAGTTAATCCCCACAGACCACCATGTTAAAATGCCCAATTTTACAGCAGAATTAACATTTTTACAGCCAGGTACCTCAAACTATTTAGGCCTCTAGAGCTAATTTCAACACTCATGACAACTGTACACAGGGTGAATTTTCATTTAACTTACCTGTTTACATGTTATTAAAGGGATACCTCACTGATTTTAAACTGGCTGAGCATTAAAACAATGTGGGTAGTATGTGTTTAAAGAACTGTGGTAAACCTCCCTCCATCTAACCAGTGCCTAGATATATCTCCTCTCCCCCCAGTGAAACTCTGATGACACTGTCTCTCTGGGCTGTTGCTCAAACTACAGGCTGTACTTCTGCATGTTTGTATTGCCTGCCACCCATGCCGCCACCATGGACACAAAGAATATAGAAGCAGATCAAGAGAAAGACCCACCCCTCTCTCTCTTAAAACTTGGACCAAAATCTGAAGATGATGTTACTACGTTGCCTATTTCTTGCCTACAGTATTTTTTAGAAACATATTTTAGTGCTGTGTTTACCTGCAATAGCGAGGGGTTGTGAGCAGAAAGTGGGCACTACAGTGTTTCCTGCACTGGTTCTTTTTCCTCTGTTTTCTCTGGTGCTGTAGCACCAATCTCAGAAGTATTTGCATCTTCCTACTGCATAGACATCCTAGTTTTATTAAAAGGCACTTCTTTCCGATGGTAAAGTACTTCTTTAAGGCTTGAAGTAGTGCAAATCTAAGGGCGGAGCCACTTGAATGACAGGCTGTCTGTGAGGAGTTGCTACAGTCTTTGAACTAAATCCACCCCTTGCTTTAGCCTCTCATCCAAATATGCTCACTTCTGGCTCCAAAAAAACAGGATGGCGATGCCAATGCTTCAAAACAGCAGTCCCCGAACCAATGGGCGACATCACTAAGAAATATTAAAGAACTAAGAAATACTGCCAAACTTAAACCGATCCTCTCATTCAGTGACCAGCAGATTGTCACAAAAGCCCTAATCTCATCGGATTACTGCAATGCTCTGTATGTGGGAATAAGACGGTCAGCCTTATCTCAGTTACAGATGGTTCAGAATGCTGCTGCTATGCTACTAACTGGTACCCGGAAAACAGACCACATCACGGCTGTATTGGTGTCCCTACTTTGGTTACCAGTCAGGTAAAGGACAGAATTTAAGGTCCTACTGTTGGTTTTTAAAGCCTTACATGGCCTGGCACCCAGATACATGAGCTGAGCTCCTCTGCCCCCTTTCCATCCCCAGATTGCTCAGATTCTCACTTGCTCCTGGCTGTCCTACGATCAAGACCAAGGGGAAAGGGCAATCATGCATTACATCCATTATTTAATACAGTCTATACACGTGGCCTGTCTGGTTCCTGACTCTAGAGGTGTATAAGTCCTGAATGGCAGGCAGGCTGGCATCAATGGTTTCCCCTGCTGTCTTGACTGTCCATTGTCATCTGTTCCTGTCCTATATGGTGGCTGATTCAAACCATACAGTGATGGATGTGCAGAGAACAGTATTATGAAGTAGAACTGGATCAGCAGCTCCTGCAGCAGGTTGAACGTCCCGAGCTGACACAGCGTTGTTGAGTGGGGGGGGCTGCTCCCAAAGTCCACTGTCATCGCCAGTTTTTAGATCAATCAGCTCCCGGTTGTTCTGACGGCACTGAGACTAAATTAGCATGGAATATTAAAAGTTATTATTTAATGCTATGGGCTTAATTTTCTCATTAATGGTCAGGCTTAATGTTTGCTGGGAGTCGCAGTTGAAATCAGACCTAGATGTTTATTAGGAATTTGTGTCAGGGCCTCATGGAAGAAGGGTGTGCCATCTTTATGCAGACTCATCACCGCTCCAGATGTGGCTGATGACCGTTGTGTTGTCTGCAAATTTCAGGAGTTTAACAGACGGGTCGTCTGAGACGCAGTCGCTGGTATATAGAGAGAAGAGCAGTGGGGAGAGCATACAACCCTAGGGGGTGCCACTGCTTATGGTCAAGGTGCAGGACGTGATTTTCCTGTTACTTTCCTGTTGTTGGTTCATCTTACAGTCTTTACCCAGGGTTCAGCAGATTGCAGTTTCTGCCTGTGATTTGGGAGAAGATGAATGAGGGAGTGCTCAGAGAGTCCCAAAGCTTCACAGAGAACAGAATGATAAGTGTCCTTTAATGCTGTAGAGCAATGGTAAATGGTAAATGGACTGAACTTGGTGCCACCTGCTACTCAGTAACCATTCACACACGCTAACACACCAATGGAACAGCCATTGGGAGCAATGTGGGGTTCACTATCTTGCCCAAGAGACTTCGGCATGCAGACTGGAGGAGTCCGGGAATGGAAACCTCCAATCTTCCAATTAGTGCGACCTGCTCGACCTCTGTGCCATAGCCGCACACTGTGTTTTTATCCCTTGTGGGATACTTATGTTGAGTGTATTTTGGAAGTTTGTACCCTAGGTTTGCTCTGTTAAGTCCATTTCCAACTTGACACACACATACAAAAAAAAATACGAACACCCATTAACATCTGTTTTTTTATCTTAAGTAGGAAAGGTTACAATGACCATTGATTTACAGGACGCATGAATCTGCAGCAGTCGTGGTTATTTATCGGCTCCAACTCCAATCAGCAGTGATGGACACACAAGCTAATATTCGTCTCTCTTCTGGTACAAAGCTATGACGTGCGTTGCCTCCATCAGTAAGTTATGCAAGCCTTTGTCATGTCATTCACATACTCCACCCATGTCCATCTAAGCAGCGCTAAAACGTAGTTCCAAATTAGTCGCCAACAAATCTGAAAGAGAGACCGAATGAGATACAAAAAAGAAGTAACCACTGTAACATTTTCACTGGTCTCCACGCTGGCATCTACTGACGATGGAAAGGGTGACTATCACCTATTTTTATCAGTTTTTCCAGGATTAAAAAAACCCACATATATGGGGTATGGGGCAAGTATTTAGCTGGTCATGGTATTGGTATTGGTAAAGGAGATCTTAAATTAACACAATAAAGGTTGTAACTTCCACAGATACAGTTTTTCAGGTAGACACAATCTGGGACTGTGACCGAAGTGGTCACTTTAAAACCATCATTTTAGGCCAAATATATAGACCCTTTTAGGGCCAAAGTCACAATGACGTCAAATATTAGCTGGAGGCAAAACTAGGCTTGCCACCACAGGGCTGTAGGCTACATAGGAGTCTTAAAATGTCGTCTTGTTGTGTTATTAGGTGCCAGAAAAGGAGTCATGGCTCAAAGCTTAATTTTTTTCACATACCAGCTGCCACTGCCCGTCAACAAAAACAAAGACAACTATGATTAAAGGCGCTGTATGTAAGAATGTGGCCAAAACGGTTACTGCACTCAAATTCAAAATACTGCCGCGAGTCGTGTTTACTTTTTCAAGTAACACTCACGGTGCCGGAGAGTGAGTGACCTGACATGGTGCGTTTGTAAATTCAGGCCTGATACTCTACACTACAATGAGAGCCCTGTTGGTCGAAGAAAAGTAGTGTTATATTTCTCTATGAATTAATGAACAGTTAAGTTAAAGCCGCTACAAGGATCTTTTAACTGGATATGCAAAAGTCTCTCGTTTCTGTTGATGTCTGTGCGTGAACTACAACAGCAAATGAGACCATCGGTGTGAAGATAAGCTATTTCTATATAGTGTACATCCATACCTTTAGGAAACTGTCTCCGGGTCCGCCCCAGGTCGCTTCCAGGATGAAACGATTTACGGCACTCACTTCATCTTACCTAGCTGCTTAAATTTAGTGACTCTTATAAGTAGTCACTATTCCTCCTCCTCGAACCGACGTCCGCGGGGAGTTAAAATAGCAGCAATCATCAGGTAAAAGTTCTAGCATTTACCAGCTCAATCCTGGCAGGAGCCGGCGGGTCCACGGCGTTGGCTGTCCGGGGAGCCACACACAGAGGCCGCAGGTTGTGCAGATTCACCCCGCGCTAGCGGGGACAAGGAGAGCAGGGGCCGCAGGGCTGGAACACCTCATCCAGGCCGACAACAGGTACCAGCCAGACGTTGACAGGGTCCAGCGAGTGCCGAGAAATTAAGAGGAGAGGCACCGCTCCGTACTCAGTCCAAGAAGCCGTGGAAGTGCTCGTCAAACAGGCCTTCAGCCTTATCATCCGACAATACGCGCTAGAGCTCATGGAAAATGTAGGCTTCATTCCGGCAAAACACTACTGCTTTTGTCCACAGGGTCGCCAAAATCAACTCAAAATGAAAGTTCCTTGTAGGGGCTTTAATCTAACATTTACTCCACTCTGCCCTCTGCTGCTCCATCTCCTGCCTTGAGTGTGCTCTGTCACTCCAAGAGTGTGGTGCTCTGGATAACCAAACCGTATATTCCAACAGAGCTCCAAATTTACAAATGGTCCAATTTGTGCCAGAGTGTGCTCTGACACTCAAATGAGTATTTCCATACGCACCACTCGCACCATCTTCCAACATTGTCTAAAAACAAGCCAACAGAACTTGCTAGCCAGTGCTAGTTATGTCTGTGGAGAATTGTTTTGCCTCCAGCTAAGCCCCGCCCACCAAAAAACATCGTACTGTTTAGATAGATAGATAGATAGAAACTTTATTGTCATTGTAACATAGTACAACGAAATAAAAAAAGTGCAAAAACCATGTAGTGCAACATAAAAGCTATAAGATTCTAAAAAACAAACAACAAAACAAAACTATAATATAACTGTAATATAACACATCCAAAGATACATACAGACAGCCATTCATTGCACAATTCTTATTAAGTTGTGGATTTATTGATCCTGGTTATTGCAGTGGGGTAAAAGCTGTTTTTGAATCTGTTTGTTCGTGCTCTTATTGACCTGAACCGCCTGCCTGACGGCAGCAGTTCGAACAGAGAGTGACCAGGGTGTGATGTGTCCTTTACAATGCTCTTCGCCTTATCGAGACAACGGGAACTGTGTAGTTCTTCCAGAGTGAGGAGAGGGCAGCCGATAATCTTCTGGGCCGTGTTGATAACCCTCTGGAGTGCTTTCCTCTGAGCCACTGTGCAGCTGGTGTACCACACACATATACAGTATGTCAGTATGCTCTCTATGGAGCAGCGATAAAAGGACACCAGCAGTCTCTGTTTGGTGTTGTTCCTCCTGAGCAGCCTCAGAAAGTACAGTCTCTGCTGTGCCTTTTTCAGCAGCTCAGATGTGTTCACACTCCAGGTCAGGCCCTCCTCGATATGGACTCCCAGAAATCGGAAGTCAGCCACCCTCTCCACACAGTCCCCGCTGATGAGCAGTGGTGCTATTCCTTGGTCTTTGAGGTGTTGAGGAGCAGGTTGTTTTCTCTACACCACCCTGTTAGCTGTTCCACCTCATCCCTGTAGGCGGACTCATCCCCCCCGGAGATGAGGCCCACCACTGTGGTGTCGTCTGCAAACTTGACAATGGTGTTGCTGGGGTGAGCTGGGGTGCAGTCGTAGGTGTAGAGAGAGTAGAGCAGGGGGCTCAGCACACAGCCCTTTACTAACAGTAAAAGGGTCTATATACCATAAAACTTAAATTAGAATCCCCGGCTATTTTCTTAAATCACTGAAATCAACAGGCCTACATTTGGCTTTTACGTCCTTTTACACAAAACCATTGCTCAGCAAAGAATGGGAATTACTATCAAATTGTTTAATTAAACCAGAATGAATATTACTTGTTTAAAAATTAGGCTTCAGATAATATATCAGTTATGAACCCTTCATTTGATCTACACCATTGAGTGACAGAAAATATATAATGATACATGAGGGACGTTGAATGCATTCATTTTAAGTTTCATTGGACAAAGGTGTCTGCCAAGACAATATAATGTAAAATGATTTCTTTTAATTAGAAAGAGAAAAATATTTTAAGAAATGATTAAAAAAAAACCACTGCAAGTTTTCAAGGTTTTCTGTAGCTGTGAACATTGCAAGTATAGAACTTGATTTTCTGATAAATTATGTTTAATAAAAGCCCAACATAAGTCTAATGTGTCAGTGTAATCCTGGTAGTTACTATGAATAATAAATATAAATCAACCAAAACTGTAAATTTGCTCTGATAGGACTCTACTAAATCTGCTATGGTGGTTAAATTGTGAGAACACCAGGGGCTACTCTGGAATGGCTGAGGGGGGACTTTAAAGGGAACTTTAATATAAGTTGAACCCCCCTCGGCTCTTTTCAATCTGTCTTTAAAGACAATGTGTTCAGATCTTGCTACAGCTGACCTGTGACCAGCAGGGTGCTCAGAGGTAATGTGTGTGCGGAGCTATTGTTTCCGTGAAAAGGCCCAGGGATGTTGCTTTGCATCATGGGAAAAACAGCATGATGGTTGTGGTGGTGTGGTCTGAATAACCTGCTAACAAAATGAACCCTGCCGAGTCCCTGTTTATACTTATCTCATGTTCAGATTTCTAATGTTAGCTGATATTATTGTTTTATATAAAGGGCCTATTCCATTTTATTTAAAACCCACAAGTATCAATGGCACAAATTCTCATGATGATGTGTAGCTTGCTTTTTGTTCCTATAGTCTGCTGTAATGTTGACACAGTATATTTATCTGCAGTTGAAGTGGCAGCCCTCACCCTGACCTTCCCCAAGCTCAGCCAGTGAGAGGTCAAATCAGTTCGTCCACACTGAGACAGAAATAGAAGCACTCGTACATTGCGATGCAAACCCAATACATTGGTCTGTGTACTGAAAAAGAAGGATAACAATTTTAAGTTTTGCAACAATGCAGACTGGGTATGAAAGCGTTTTCTGAGAGGTAGGAGATATGTATCAAGGCATAAAAGAGCACGGGACTAACCATTCATGGCTTAACTAGAAAATGCTGGAAGTTGTTCAATAGCAAACGTGATGTTAACCGATAAAAGTGGAAATTATTTATTAATGGGCCACATAATTTGGAGACAAAAGTACCCATTGTTGTTGTTCTCCCTTTTTCTTTCCACTCCGTTCATGTGATTCCCTTTCTTCACTCATGGCCCTGTATTTTACTGAAGCCCAGTCTCCTCTTTTTTTAATTTTGTTTACATAGCCTATTTACTTGTATCATATCTATTTCTTTTTTTTCTTATTCCAACCCTCTTTCTTTGTGTGTAGCTTTATGTTTATCCTTTGTTCTTCCTATATGAAAGTTTTGTTTTTTCCTAATAGAAATATATGTCCTCCCCTGTTAAAGTTAAAATGATTGCTTTGACACAAATAACAAAAACAATAGATGAATAAATCTTTACTGATTTCTCCAAGCTTTCAACTGCACCTCATTAGCGAAAGGATTTTGCTGTCCTAATGTGACATAGGCTATTTGGAACTTGGTCACTTGATAGCAGGTGGCTGTGTAGCCTATATGGAGGGACACAGTACCCCCTGTCTCCACTCAAACATGATCTTGCCAAGTGGGCAAACTCCATCTGCTGATTAAGACCATTAGCCTACATGCTGTTGAAAGCCCCATAAAAAGGTAGTAAATCTGCCTTGGGTGCAGACAGTTTTAAGACTGTTGTTATATTGTACATAATTATTAATTTCTTGCAGTAAATCATCCACTGACGAAAAATGAGTGTTGTTTTGCGGATGCAGTGCTGATGAGGTCACTTTCAGCACTAACCTTGGTGACGTTTCCTGTGACTGCTTCACAATAAAAGCCAACCCGTGGCTCTACAATTTAATGATTTTAATGTGAAGGATCAGCAGTAGAAAATGTTGCGTGATATAAATGAGATGTAATAATGAAGTAAAATAAAACAAAAATAAATAAAATAAAATAAAACAGGAAGGCTGTATTACATGTTGTGTGCTTCCTGTGATTCCCTCAGGCATGTGAAAGCTATTTGAGTCCTGCACATGAAGGACGGACAAACTCAATGTGAATGCACAAGATAAATGGCTGTTGCGGAATAAAAATCAATCGTATTAACTATCAAAGCTTATTGCAGGAAAATCTCGACGTGCATATTGCTTAATATGTTTCCCTTCGACAAATTAAATGAACATATAATACTCTGCTGAAAGGATGTGTGTTTCACCTTGACGGTTGACTGCTGCTGCGGATGCAGTTCCAGACGCCTCCACTGAGCTTCAGAGCGATTCCTCCATGACTCTGCTCATGTAGCAGCAGGGAGGGATGTGTTGTATCATCCAGGCAGCCCGGCAGACGCTTCGGTCCTTCAGTCGGAATCCTGCTACCTCATCATGGCTCTCAACATCCCCGGCGTGGCCGTGATGCTGCTCTTCTACCTGCTGGTCCTCGGGATCGGCATCTGGGCTTCTTTCAAGTCCAAAAAGGAAGCCAAAAAGGGCCAGGGGGATAAGACGGAGATGGCTCTGCTGGGCAACCGGGGCATCAACCTGGTTGTCGGCATCTTCACCATGACAGGCGAGTAGCTGCGGTAACGGAATAACGGGGACAACGGGGGAGTCATTTTGTCCTTTATTTGTCTCCTAAAAATATATTTTTGCTTCATTTTATTTCATCAGTATCTCTTTGTGCGCATGCGGTCTTTTGTTTTTATCCTCGACTCGATTTCTAACGGTGCCTTAAAATCCCGTATTTGCCAAAAATAGAAGAAAACAAAATGTACACTCGCATCTAGCGCAGTTTCACAGTTTATTTCATAACACCAACGATTTAAAAATGAATCATATCCGGCCGGATTACAGTTTTCAGGCTACGAGGAATTATAAAATGCATGTTTTTAATGTTCTAATAATAACTGATGGTGCAACAATAGAAATGGTGTCAGATCAGGAAAGCACCGTTGTTTAAATAAATCTGTTAATTTGTTAATTTGGTTTGAAATGAGATTAATGTGAAATAAAAGAGGAAATGGGTCAGGCATTTCTTTCTTCTTTTTTTTCTTACTTCTGCTTTACCCTTCCGCAAGCAGACTTGTCACATATTGTATAATAGTGACTCTCAGCCCAAATTCCTTGTTCCAGCTCAGGCGATGACACAACTTTCAGGACATCTTTGTTTTAAAGTAATTGGTCATTAAATTTACAGTTAATTCCAACTCAAATTTGATCTCTTATTCAAGTTACAGCAGACACGCTGGTTCCTGTGCTCAGGTTACAGGCACGTGGACACTTGGCAGGAGCACCAGCCAACCGTCTTGCCACTGTCCTCTGCCCGTAATGGATGTGAATCTGTTTGTGTGTAAACAGCTACATGGGTTGGAGGTGGATTCATCGTGGGCACAGCAGAGGCAGTGTACAATCCCTCCATGGGGCTGATCTGGGCCGTGATGCCTATTGCAGCAACCATGTGCTTCATCATTGGTAAGGTTTCGGTTTCCTTTTAAAGTCCTGTAACACTAACAGGTAGAGCTGGGCAGGTCAGGGTCAACGGTTTGATTGTGTACAACCACAGTAGTGGCCCCATGAGGCTGTAATGCTCATTACATACCACACTGGATGGATAAAATCTGGACTTTGTTATTCTTGGAGTGTTATCAGTAGCAGGGCAAAAATGTAAAGCCCCCGTTACAAAAACAACAGCATCTCTTCTTGGTTCATATAATTAAAACAACCTATTTTTATATTTTACTGACAAGTGATGTCTTGTGATAATGTGAATTATGTCTTCTCTCTGCTGCAAAGGCAGGGACTGGGCTCCAGTCAGGACTCACTTCAGCTGATTTCAAATTGGGGTCAAGTCAGAGTCCAAAAATACCCTACAACAACCAGTGGTCACTGAATACTCCTCACACTGTTATCTTCAGTCACTCAGTACAGTCCTTACAATAGAAGAATCTAAAATGTGAGGAAACTTTAGCAGAAATGTGGCATTATTTGTTAAAATAAAACATACAATCATATGGCACAATGGTACAATGTTAAAGTATGACATATTTTCACATATCTGTGCATACAACTTGTACACCTAAAATGAGGATACTTGCTTGTTAAATGGTAACAACATTATATGGAACATAAGCATCACCTGCCGCTGCAAATTTGAATACATTTTGTCTCTGTGGGGAACTGACAGAAGCAGAGCAGCCTCTTGAGTTTGCTACAATAGCAACCAGCAACCCTGGGCAAGAAAGGCTAAAAAAAGATTATAAAAACGTGACTCAATCAAAGCCAAAGACGGTTTTATGTAAGAGTGGAGCTAGAGACCTACAAAAGTCTAAGTTCTAAAAAAAAAAAAAAAAAAAAAGACCAAGGCAAGTCCATGATAATTAAACAAATATCTTGTTACCAGACCTTTTTAACCTCAACTAAGTAGCTTTAGTTGCTTGCATTTAACCAGACTTTAAATATATAAGTGGCAGATTTGCGGATCACATAACACCCGTATGAAATGTTTTTGTAATGGTCAAATAATTGTTTTAGAAGGTACGGAAAAACAGCCACGTCGGGTTTATTCTCAGCTTGTCAGGCTCAGCCCTGCCGTCAGACCTTTACTTTTACACAAATACAGCTGAGGCTGATTGAATTTTGGTCATTAGTTTGAGAGACATTCAGCAGCATGCACATTTTTACATTTTGGTTCATGAAAACATCATAGTTTCCTTAATCTGTTTTTATTATTGGACTGTTTAGGCATCAGTATCTTTTTATTTATGCTGGGAAGTCTGAAGCACATTATCACTACTTAATGTTTACTGTGTATGGGTTCCTTTCCTCTGGTAACTGCTGAAAGGCCTCCTGGGAAATGTAGGAAATCACTTACTAAAGCAAACAAGGCAGGTTAGGGAAAAACTGAAAACAATAAATTATAGCAGTTTGTCATAAATTAACTCCTGAAATACACCACAGAGGAGTGAAGTCTGGTGCGCAGTAACAATACAAGAGGATGGATTTTTTGCCCTTGGATATGACAACATTCAGGTTTTGTCATATCTTTTGATCAAAGGCAACACAACAGGCTAACACAACTTCCCTTACGTCTGGAGATTAGCAGAGAAAAACAACATTCCTCTTCCACATGAAAGTCACATGAGAAAAGAAAAATTTATCCTCTTAATCCCTGATGAATGTACACTGAAGTCAATGTGGTCATACATTTACTGTGATTGCATATTGAAAATGTTTGTCTATTAGCTTATATGTGCAGTGTTTTATTGTGGACGTGTTTTTTTAGTAGTTTGTACTTAAGGGAGTAAAACGCTCACATTAAGGGGTAAAGAGCAGAGGCTCCATTTGAAATAGAAAATCACATACATTCACAGAGCGTGTTTATAATTTAGGCTGTCATTTCCCATCAAACTCGGTTCATGAGACGAGATTAATCCGCATCTAAACAGTTTACTGTTGAAAAGCTAAGACTACTAAAGGGGAACTTTAAGGAGAATATTAGGAATATTTAAACACGAAATATAAGTTTTATACTAGCAGCAGTTACAGTTAGAAATCTGGTCAATTATACAAATTAATGCTGTTATCTAATTCAAAAGCTGAATGTTGACCACATTATACATTTGCATCACAAATGACTGTTAGCCAATAAATCTAAATCTCCCTATTTCTCTGTTTGATCTTTAAGGTGGCCTGTTCTTTGCCGAGCCGATGAGAAACAATAAATATGTGACCATGATGGATCCTTTCCAGATCAAATATGGAAAAGTACCGACGGCCGCTCTGTCTCTGGCCTCACTCGTATCAGAGATTATGTGGGTAACAGGAACACTCATAGGATTAGGTAAGAATGTGTGGGTGTGATGCATTTGATACTCGTATGTTGACCCTGGCAGCGGAGCAGCTGTTGATCGCAGCTCTTTGCTGAGGTGTTGAGTGAAACACAAGCCTTTGTCTAATTGTACAGTTGGTCTGGAATAACTCGATCAAAGGAACAAGATCTTAAATCAAGACAGTAATCACAGGTGTATTGTAATAATCAAACACTGAGACAAAGAAAACGCTACTGACTCCTAGATTTGATCTCTTATCACTTTTCAGTTTTATGCAACAAATCACGTAACACTGAAGTGATTCTTGTCAAAAACAAATGTTTGTTATGTAATATCTGCTGATAAACTGTTATTAAATATTTAAAATCATCTAATGTCACATCATTACATTAACATTAATACCTACATTAACATAAATAACAACATGAAATAAAAACTTTCATCTCGACTTTAAGGATTCTGCCAACAGTTAAACACCCTAAACAAGCTCCTGTAACAAGTGGTACATTTACCTTATCAGGTGAATTGATAAAGAAACTATGCCAGACTTGAGGGTGGGACTCTGTGTAATTTATTAATGCAACTGATAAAAAAAGAACATGTTATGTGCAAACCTTCCCTTGGCAAACTATTTATATAAGGATTAGATATAGCCAAATCCTGTCGCACCCATCCCATTTAACCAAGTGGAGTTAAAGATTCCTAGGTTGCTGCATTTGTGTCCAACAGTCTGAATAAGAAACCAGGTTACAAGTGTTTATTCTTGCGTGAAGCTCCTCTGGCTAAATAATCTTCTAAAAAAAATATCTGAATTATAAAGTTATATTTGACTTTATATTGTCTTAATGTTCAATATTTTAGGTGACTATTAAAGGTGAGTTAAACAGCTTTGGTGTTTTTAAAGTTACATGACTGTAATGGTCAACATAAGGGTTTCACATGCTCACAAGTATTTGAAATACCTAACCGAGTGTATATAGACAGCGTGTATAAAACACTAATGTGTGTGTATTTAACAGGTGTAACTATGAGTGTGATCCTGAATTTGTCCTACACTGTGAGCATCTGGATTTCTGCGGCTGTGGCCATTACCTACACCCTGATGGGAGGTCTCTACTCTGTGGCCTACACAGACATTATACAGCTCATCCTTATCTTCATCAGCTTGGTGAGTTATTGCTTCTCCTGGATCGTAATGTATTCCCTGGCATTCCTAGAGGTCATGGATAATAAGAGGAGTAAAGGAAAAGTTTAGCATTTCAAGGACAAATACTTATTGGCTCTCTTTTTGAGGATTAGATGAGACTATTGATACCACTCTCATGTCTGTGTGTTAACCCCAGAACAGCTGGCAGGTGTTTAGCTTAGTATAAGGACTGGAAGCAAAAGGAAATAGCTACTCAGTAATTACTATGTTGTTTCCATAGACTGTATGAAACTAATAGACATAGCCACCGTGACAGAACAACATAACTCATTGGTTTGTGGACTCCCTCAAGTTGGCCCTTTGGCTGTCACATGTTTATACCTGCTTGGTTGTTGGGCATTTTAACATGGGGACAGTGAGAACTGGCTTGCTTTTTGAGTCGGCCTCTAGTGGCCATTCGAGGTAGTGCAGTATTTCAGCCCTGGAGGTTGTTGCTTAGTTGTGTCTTGTTTCATAAATGTCCAGTGTGTAGTATTTAGGGTAATTTATTGGCAGAAATAGAATATAATATAATAAGTAGGTTTTCTTTCGTGTATAATCACCTGAAAATAATGAATGATGAATGGTACATGGTTGTGTGTTCATTACCTCAGAATAAGCTTTTTATATCTACCATTGTTTGTCACAATCACCATGTTCACCACCTTGTTTCTACAGTAACCAAGAACGGAATAAACAAACACTGGCTCCAGAGAGGGCCAATAAGTATTCATATTTTTTGTTTTTAATTTAATTTTTTTAATTTAATTTTATATACTTGCAAGGAGCAGCATCAGAAAACCACTGATTTGTAATGTGAAATGGCTTCATTCAGTGTTTTTGCTAGTTTAAATCACCTGATCTGTTTGTTTTGGAGAGGAAGAGACCTCTGGGGATAATCTGACTTACAGGAAAAACCTCCTAAACATCTGAATCAGAAATACAGTGAGCACATAAGTTATCAGTGAAACTGGTGAGCACAGTAGCAGGTGCTAGGCTAGACGTGCCAAATAGCAAAGGAAAACAGCTGATTTGTAATTTGAAACTGCTTTCATCAGTGTTTGTACTGGCTTAAATCACCTGGTCAGTTAGTTTTGGAGGAGGAGACCTCTACAGATAATTTGGCTTCTGGTAAAAACCTCCTGAACAATGAACACTGAAGGAATTCTTACAGGGAGAAGATTCAGCTGGTTGCAATCTTCAGTTCTCAAAGCCAGATACCACTAAATCCCCCCAAAATCTTACATACTTAACCTTTAAAACAGAAAAGTAAAAACATCAATCTGCGGCTACAGGTAGAGTGACATACTATGTTGAACTTTCTTTACGAACAACAGAATTTATCCGCTCAGTACACATGTCGCTGCTGGTTGCCTGGCATCTGCATGGGGCAGCTGTTGCTCCTACATAGTTTCAACTTTTTGTTAAACCACAATCTGTCTCTTCTGTATTTCTATTTGTGTACAGATTAAACAAGACGTATTAATTTGTGAGGTTTTGAGGTGTTGGTAGGTGAATTCATGAACTTTGGAAAGAGCCACATGCAGTGTTTCCACCTGCTTACACTCTTCATGCTAAGCTAGGCTAATCCCCCCCATAGTAAAAGCTAGAGTATGTCACTTTTAAAAATACAAATAACGATGACTTTATGACTCCTCTGCACTTGTTTAAGCATTTAGCAATATTCATAATTTTCACTTGTTGTGGCCACTGTCAAGCAAATGTTTCTTAGTCTCACTTAAATGCACAGATATCAGAGTGGTACTGACCTCCTCATCTAACTCTAAGATTTACATTAGCAGCTTTAGCCATGTTATTTAAAAGTCTACATTTGATGCTATTAAATAGCTTTGTATGAAGGTTTCATTCATTATAAACAATCTTATTTTGGACTAAAACTCTTAATTGTTCAGCCATTGTGTGACCTGATGATGGAATCTGTATGTGTCCGGAAAAAGTCTTGGATGGCGCAGCCGTGGCTCAGTGGTTACGACTCTCCAGTCCAATCACATGCCAGTCAGGTGAACTGGAAACTAAGGTGTGAATGTGTCTGTTTGTCGGTCTGTAAGCGTGAATGCTGAAAAAGACTGACAAACTGTACAGGTACCCCACCTCTGCATGATGTATGCTTGGATAGCTTCCAGTCTGTGCCCTTAAACAGTTTTTTTTTAGTTTATCTTCATTGAACAAACCTGCCAGCTAATATTCTTCCTTTGTTGATGGGCAGAAGGGCTGGTTGTAAGTGTACTTAAGTTTGCTGAGGGTTTTGTTTTTTTGTAGTGGCTGTGCGTCCCCTTCGCTCTGATGGGCCCTGCTGTGTTGGACATCACTGAGACGGCCTACAACTACACCTTCCAGTCTCCATGGGTTGGTTCTCTGGAGGCAGACAGAGCCTGGAGATGGATTGATAACTTTCTACTTCTGGTAAGACTGGAAATTTTCTCAGGGAAGATTCAGTAGATGTCAAAGGTGAAGTTTGTTCAAGACTGCGGATAAGGATGACCTTTCCTTCATTGTTTGATTTAATAATGGGCAGCATATCAAGTTTCAGACTGGATTGGTGAGGATCCAAGTATACTTTTTGCAGATTATATTTTTCAATAGACCGCGATCTTTTTTGTGCAATCAAGTGGAGTGCACGGCAGGTGTTATACAAACATTCTCCTTAAGTTTCATGTTTTACATAGAAACTGTAGAAATGCAAATTCCTGCATTTGAAATAGTTGGTTCTTTCACAGCCATCCTCAGTTTTCTTTAACTAATCTAACTTGCATCTTAGGTCAGCTGTTAATCATTAAACTCTGTACAGAGATCTAGCTAAAGATGTAAATAAGCTTGAGTATAGGAAACTAAACTTTATCTTCCAGCAGTCCTGAGAGCTATTCAAGTGGTGAAGTTCTGACCGAGCTGCTCCAGCGCCAGTTTGTGCCTCTTGCATTTTATTATATTTAGGTCAAAGAGCTAATCATTTGTTTTGCCAAAATATTTTTCTAAAACCTAAGTCTTACTTTCCACAGTTTTGAGAGGATTTCCAGAATCCTCAAACACTCTTCTGTTCATTCGAACCAAAAATACTTTGCCTGCTGTTTCCCAGTTGTGACTAGTTTTTCTAATCAAAACAGAGATGGCAGTCAGAGGGGACATATCCTTTCTCTTGTTTTATTTGTGTAATATAAGAAAAATATGAAACTAATATAAGAAAAATACTAAAACTAAATCAAAACATTACCTCCCCTCCTTCATTTTCCTCCCTCTTCTTGTGTTTGTCCGATGTCTCTCCCAAGGGTTTGGGAAACTTGGGTCTTCAGAACTTCCACCAGAGGACACTGTCAGCTGCCTCCTCGGCAACAGCCAAGATCACCTGCTTTGCTGCTGCTTTCATCGTTCCCACATTAGGCATCCCTCCCATTCTCCTTGGTGCAGTGGCTGCATCAACAGGTACAGAGAATAAAACAAAACTTTTGAAACTTTTCTTAGACTGTTTTAATGTGACACTTCACACTGTTGATATATTGCTTTCACTTTGCATGGTAGAGCTTTAACCTGTATTTGTAGATGCAGTGATGAACTGTATTTACTGACAATGGTTTTCCAGTGTTCAGATCACAGTCTACTGAAAGATATAACTTGTTGTATCCTCAACAGTCCAGCCTGAAACTTAATATGCTAACTATTGAATCTTTCATGAGAAAATCTCCAGTCTTAAGTAGAAGTAGAACATTATTAATCCATCTCCACACTCTGTCAGCCTCCAGAGGCCTGATGTAGTATTCTTTATACAATGAAATCAGACTTGTACCTTATGTGCAGATTTCTCCAGATTCTCTGGTCATATTATGGATTGTAGATGGCAAAATCCCTAATTTCCTTGCAGTTGTGCATTGAGAAACGTTGCTTTTGCGGTTTGCCCTTGCAGTTTTTCACAAAGTGAC
This sequence comes from Epinephelus awoara, assembly GCA_035609425.1. Classification (NCBI taxonomy): domain Eukaryota; kingdom Metazoa; phylum Chordata; class Actinopteri; order Perciformes; family Serranidae; genus Epinephelus; species Epinephelus awoara. Next base: position 6,012,094 of record CM069308.1, read on the forward strand.
CATCCGTGCTTGTGAACAACTGAGCCTTTCAAGAGCACCTCTTTCATACCTCAAAATGATACTTCATCATCATTTTTTATCAATTAACCTTGTTTACCGGTAGCATGGTTCAGATGTTTTTGAGCATTCAACAGCTTTCCCAGTCTTTTGTTGCCCCGTCCCAACTTTTTTGAAACATGTTGCAGGCATCATATTCAGAGTAAGTGTATGTTTTACAAAAAACAAAGTTTGTCAGTTTGACATACAAATATCTTGTCTTTGTACTGTATCTAATTTAATATAGGCGAAAAAGATATGCATATAATTGCATTGTTTTTATTTATGTTTTACTCTTTTACCTTTTCGAAACTGGGGTTGTGCTTTTTTATCTTCTCCCTTACCTGTTTGTCAAACTGTCTTCATTTTCCTTAGACTGGAACATGACCTCTTATGGTTCTCCGTCTCCATTTGCACGTAACGAGACCGGACTCGTCCTGCCTATCGTACTGCAGCACCTTACCCCAACCTACATCTCCATTATCGGTATTGGGGCAGTGGCCGCTGCTGTGATGTCATCCACTGATTCTGCTTTGCTGTCTGCAGCCTCCATCTTCACCGCCAACATCTATAGGAACATTCTGAGGCCACTGGTGAGGAAGATGAGGAAAGTGAGGGGAGGTGACGGGCTCCTCCACAATAAGAGATAAAAAAGTGTTACTCATCCATTTAGACATCTCTAAACACACATTAGAGGCAATCATTTGATGGAATGTAGATTTTTAAATGTATTGATTTAACAATGTGCCCTGAGCTACCGACCTCTTTTTTCACAAAAATGGGCCATCAGAAAAAAAGAGAAAAGCGCAGATCCTGACTGTTTGTTTTCCTTCCTCCAGGCGTCAGAGCGGGAGATCCAGTGGGTGATTCGGATCTCAGTGGTGGTGGTGGGTCTGGCTGGTACCTCTCTCACCTTCCTGGACAATAGTGTCCTGATGATCTGGATGCTTCGATCTGACCTCACCTACACCCTCATGCTGCCGCAGCTTGTCTGTGTCCTCTTCTTTAGCATCTCCAACAGTTATGGGGCTGTGCTGGGCTGCGTGACAGGCATGCTGTTGCGGGTGTTATGCGGGGAGCCTCTGCTTGGGATACCACCTGTTATCAAATTCCCAGGATGCACTCTGGTAAAAGGCGTTTATGTCCAGCGCTCTCCAATCAGGACCATCTGCATGCTCTCTTCTGTGGCGGCCATCTTGTTGTTCTCCTACCTGGCGTCTCTGCTCTTCAACAGAGGCCTGCTTCCTGAGAAATGGGATGTTTTTAATGTAAAGACTCAGTACACTATACAAACACAAGATGGCGACAAATCCGACACTAAGAATGAGAATTTAAAAGAACCACATGAGAACAATGAAGTGTGTGAACCTATGTTAGAATCAACATGTTAAGTCAAACCCTCATTTAAAATACATTTTTATACATTTTACATCAGTATGGACTGGTTTAAGAACAAATGTATGTAATGTGTAATGACATAATTTTAACAGTACAATATATTTTGAATTTTTATATACTTTTATATACAGCATAAATTAAAAAAAAAACAAAAAAACATCACACCTATGCTCTTTGTTATGATAAGAGCATTTCATTGATGGATTATACGACAATAGACCCCTGGGCACAAAATGTAAAACGCCCCCCCCCCACACACACACACACCCTGACCAGGAATGCAATCGTTATAGTTGTTTCTCGTCTTTTTGAGCAACATTTTGCACATTAACTATTAGTACTGTTGTTGCTTGAACTTTAGTTTCTTGTTCATGGAGCTGAAGGAGGACTGTTTAAGCCCTTCTCAAAGCTCCCATGTATTATACACAATGCTATAGGTGCACACAACTCTATAAAAAACCATTAAAGGAAACCTGTGATGAAGGTCATATCTTCTTAAAGCAGAGCTGTGCAGAGTCAAATATATTACAGACTTTGATGTGGGCTTACTGTACCGTTGGTATGCATGATGCAGCTCTATTGTGTTGGAAAAAAACGATAAAAAAACAATAAAATATCAGATCAGAGTTGGTATTAGCAGGTACTCAGTAGTGAAAGACTCGGATTGAGATCAGGAGCAAAAAAAACATGAATAAGACATCCCTCTATTTGATTGAGCTCTTTGAATTTCCAAAGACAAATATTAATAAAAGTCACTTAATATAGAGGCTCACTGAAGCCTTTGGGCCCCTGGGATTGTGCCTGCTCGGCTCATGAGATAACCCACCCATGCTTTAAAAGGTAATTTTATATTTGATCGTACAGTATTTGTCTTTTGTTATAGTTTCTGGCTTTATATCAGGGTTTAGCATTTAAAAAAAACATGAAAACCAAGGCATGACCAGTGGTTAGTACTGCTGACATGCAGCACCACTGCTGAGTGAGTGTGTAGAATATCCAGTAGAGCTGCCTTATTAACCTGGTGAGGCCAATGGATTTAATTATGTTGTACTCAGGGCTGAGCAAAACAGATTATATGGAGGCAAAGGGGCTTCAGTGACCTGAAATTATTTAATATAATCATTTCATTTAAAACACCCCTGGCTTTGTCCTGCCCATTTTTTTCTTCACACATGTACACTATTGTATTATTTTCCTGAATTATTATTAGAGGTTTCTTGTCAGGCTGTGGTAAATGTGGAGTCTTGCACTTGAAATATCCACAATGTGACATGTCTTTTTACATCAGTTTTCATGTTTTAAAATATCACTTAAAAAAATCTCATTATAAATCCACAGTGTAAAGCATCATAAAGTAAATGTCTTAAATATTAAAGGGAAGTTCTGTTTTTTATTAACAGGTGGAAAAGAAGGAGCCTTACATGTGTGTTGATTTAAAATCAATGCACAGTGTCAAACACTGACATGTAACTCTCCCTGGTCAAAGTAATTCTTGCTCTGCCTCTCCCTGATCTCTACAATGGAGATACTGAGTAAAATGTATGGATATAAATATGAAAATAAGACCTACAGTTAACAAATAGTGGAAATTCCCTTTCAACATTTTCAGTGTGCTGACACTTTACACAGTCTTCACTATTGACTGCTAGCACTTAACAGTTTAATATTGAAGTCTTAAGTAATTAAATAACTGATGCATATTGTGTTTGAAAATATCCAAATCTGTATGGATATATAGCCAATCATGGATATAATATGTTTTGGAATCAAAGCCTTCACTTGTTGAACTCCACATGACTTAATCTGAGTCCACGTGTGTCCATATGAGTCCTACGATACATGTGGATGACACACAAAAATAACCACCCTCTGCTTGATAATTCAATATGGGGCTATGTGACATGCCGGGGCTTTGAAAGATGCCCGGACTGTCTGCCCTTCCTCCTCCCTGATGTCCGTGTCAATCTAAGTCAAGTTACAATATATCAGTGTGGTATTATATATGAGATATGACATCTCGCTCCTGATTTGATTGTGTGCCAGAAGCTCTAGTGGAACAATCGTCCCACAGGACAGACTAACACAGACTGAGATAAAGGTCCTCTATAATAAGACCACACAGGCAAGTGTTGCTGTCAAATGGACTTTGATCTTGCTGCTTCCTGTGTCCTTTGATGGTTAAGTTGGTGATGAGGTTGGGAATGAGAAAGCTGAGTATGCAGTACCAGCATGGTGAATGTGGAGAGCAGATTACTATTGCATTAATCAATTTGCTTATACAGTATTTCTGTTGTCTGGAATTGAGTTGAGGGCTTTAGTGTTCACGATGGTTTAAATGTTTCAGAAGATTTTATACCTCAGCAAGAAGCCCTGTACATGTTTTGACACAACTATAATCAAAAAGAAACAGAAATGTGTCAGCATCAGATGGATGTAAAGAATTATGAGTACTTTCCTATTAAAACTTTGAGTTGATGTAGAAAAAAAGGCAATAGTTTAGGTGTTACGTCCATGAAAATGTCTGTATTTCAAAAAGCGAAGAAAAGGCGATATTACAAATACTAAATGCACAAATTCTGACTACAGCAGGGTCTGGATTAGCTGCACCGAATGTTTTGTGAATGTGTGATAATATACAAGATTTTCTTTTCAACCAGATGAAAAATCTGTAAAAGCTTCTCTCATTCTGGAGGTCTGCTCTTGTGTTTGTTCTCTGAAGGTGAGCTGAATAAAGATAAGTGTGCAGAATTTCATTTTGAGCAATAAAAAGTGGTTGTAAAAAGGCATGAACTATCAAAATAAGTTTTGAGGAGAGATACTAATTCGCTTTTGCTTTCAGTAAAAGCACATGGACATCACTAAAGCCGACTTATTGTTTTTGTTCTGGACCAGACTAAACTAACATTGTAATGCAATTTTCTTGATGTCTTCTGCCATATTTCACTTTTTTTGTGTAGGACTCTTGAAACAAGTCACAACTCACAGATACACGTGGTGGGTGGTGATGAAGTGGAACAACCAGCATAGATGTAGCATCACCTGCTGGTCATACAACAGTGTATCAAACCTGGTCAAGAGTAACAGACATTTAGCTAACACATTTATCCAGGCTAACTTACCTTAATAATAATAATAATATCTTCAACATTACAACAGAGCCATAATAATGAATTTAAAAAGTTAAATCCACAGTACAGAATAACAGTACGATGTACATGACACTTAGTAGTTTTACAAACACTGCAAATTTATTGGCACAGCCACGTTAAGAAATTCAGATTTCCTACCTGTGGGATTTCACGGTCTTGCTTGTGGGAACTTCACATCCTCTGAAATGGGACTGTGCATGTTCAGTGAACTAACTAGTAGTTTCACCTTTATGCTTCAGCTTGAAACAAGATATTCACCCTCAGACCACCTCCCCCTTCTTAGTTTTCTTACTTTTAGTCTGGTCATCAGACCATTAAAGAGTTGCATATTGTTTCTCACAATATAATGCAAACTGTGTATCTGATGACTTTACAAAGCTACGGAAAGTTACCAATGACCGAAATTAGCAATTTTCTGTTGATTATTACAGACATAACAATTGACAAGTTGAGGAAATCTGAACGTGTTCAGAGGAAAAATGCGGACGCAATAATTACTTACTATTTCAGTGACAGTTATGAAACATCCCAGACTGCATGTACACATTACATCAGTGCATCATTTATTTTCCACATTCAAACTTTTAAAATACAATCACAGTTTGAGATGAATTTAAAAGGTATACTATGCAGGAATTGTTAGTTACCATTTTTAAACACTGTTGCCAGCAAAAGGAAAAAGCCAACTGCAGATTTTGGAACAGCTTTGTCCAGTTGGCATTTTGCCTCGCTATATACGTTTTCTTGGCACTGTGTCCATTGTTTTCCGAGCTTCACTTTGGATGCTTGCTGCCGACCGTCTGGCACATGCTCACTACCTTTATATAAAGTTCTGATGTCACTTTTGCTGCATAAGAACATCCTGAACACAGCAAATTAAGATGAAAATACGGGCAAGGGCAAAATCTCTGCGGATAAATACACCAATGTACACTTTCAGTGGATGAAAAGTGATGATTTAGAGGGATTACTTTTGTATGAGTCTATACATCGTTTTGTTTTTTTTAAAAAGGAGAATCCTGCATAGTATATCTTTAAAGGCTGATTCAACACTAGGACACAGAAAACACCTGCTGCTCTGTCCTGAGCTAAAACTTTCAAGTGTGTTACAGGTTAGGCCACACCCCGAACAACATCACAGCAGGTGTTTGACTTTGACAGTTGACAGAAAACTGAGCATTCTGGTGGTCAACAGATTGATTTAAGGTGGGGACGTATATATTGCTCGTCGTCCCCTTCTGTGTGTTCAAGTACTTACTTACACTATTTAGTGGTTGATTGGTGTACACAACCAACTTATCCTTTATTCTGAGAGACAAAGGAATTACTGTAATCACAACATGTCATGCATCACAGGGTTTAGAGGGAGTAAGAGTTTAACTGGTACATTTGCATAGTCAATGTTGGGATGGAACAACATTTTGCAAACATTAAACATTTTTTTGTTGTTTCAGGATCAGAACACACTCTACAAACAGCTTATTCTTCAGTCAAAAAGTCCATATGTGGCAGTCTGGAATATGAGATCTAATGAAGTAGTTGTCAGACAAAAGGAAAAAAAACACCCATGAAAAAAAATGAAATTTAAATTCCTTTCATCATTTGTGCAAATCTGTTGAAAATCTGGATGTAAAGTCTTTGTAGGACCCTAATAGTGTCCTCATCTCCTAGCCTTTACATAAAAAAGGGGAGGAATTCTGGTGCTGGAGGTCATGACGGGCCTGAAGGTGTTTCTGCTCCAGTTTTTTTTGTGGGGTCTAGAATGGTCCCTTCATACACAACCTTGTTCTTGATGCCGTCCTGGATCATCCTCTGCTGCACACGAAGCTTAGCGTTGTTCATCCTGCAGTAAAACCTGAACAGGAGACACGGTAGTGTTTAGGTTACAAGCAGGAGTAAATAAAGAGGAAACTTCAGCAAGAAGTGAGATCATGCTGGGACAAGAATTCTGAAAATATTGGCAGCTGGGTGTTTGTAAAGATTGCATGTTTTTCTTTCATGGTAGATATGCCAAAGATGTTTTTAAAATGACAAAGTAAAAGACAAGACAAGGATGAAGTTTCAGTCAAAATAAAAACCTACCAGGACCCGAGTGTGGTGAGCATGAAGCCTGCAAATCCTACGTCAAAAGACCTCCTCACACGACCTGCAGAACACAGGACAGACCACTGGTGTGAGTTTAATGGGTAAACTAATAATACTCAAAGTTCAAACTAACTTTTCGCTCACCATGTGAAACAACTTTTTTTTTTTTTCTTAAGATATTTTTGGGGCATTTTTGCCTTTAATGGACAGGACAGCCAAGTGTGAAAGGGGGGAGAGAGAGCAGGAATGACATGCAGCAAAGGGCCACAGGCTGGACTGGAACCCGGACTGTTGCGGCAACAGCCTTGTACATGGGGCGCCTGCTCTATCCACTAAGCCACCGACGTCCCGTCATTGTCACATAAAGAGATATTGGAAATTTTTATGTGGTTTTTGGTCCGGAATTATTCTGATGCAAATATTTGAACTTTTCTCTAAAGGGATTAAGCAGCTAATTTGTTGAAGACATTGGAGCTAAAAGGTTTGGATAAACCAAGAGTTTGTGCACAGGTTTTCTTTTATGCTGATTTATACAATAATCCTGCTAAGCTAACTAAAGTGAATAATATCTAAATAAACACAAAACACATAACGTACCTTGTTTCTTCAGGCTTAAAGCGAGTCACTGTGAAATATTTTATCACCTTTTCATAGGATGTGCAGTTCCAGTCGCACATTTAGGTTGTAGGGAGTTTGAAAGGAAAATTTCAATATCAACTTCCCCTTAGTTAATAACACAAACACAAGGTACAGTCCCTTCCACATTATCGATATGACATACTCCAGTGGCATTGCACCTGTACACTCATGGAGATGTTACAGTGATCAACTATCTAATTAATTCTCAAAATCCTGTTTTGGCTGGATGGATTGTTGATCGATTTGAATTAATAATCCAAAAAAAAAGTTCAGTGGAAAGTTAAACAATTACTAAATTCAGATTCAGATTAACTTAATTAGCCCAAATTTGTTTGGTCCAGTGCTCCACACATAAAGGCACTATGAGCACACACATACACACAAAGCTTCAGACTTAAATAACACTCACTAGTGGCCAGAAAATGTAGCAGGCCAGCAGCTAATGAGCCTCCACCTCCATGCAGGACGGCATCTCTGGCGCACGGAGTGTTCTGGACATCCAGAATCCCCAGCAACCTGAAACCCTAAGGGACAGACAGAAAGACAGGAAGGTCAAAGAGACAGAAGAAGATTTTGTCACATGTCAACAATGTGTAACTGCATCTCTAAATAGTCAAAATAGTAAACAGCAGTGACCTTTAAATTAAACACAAACAAGAAATTCCTGAAACAAACAATGTAAAAAAAAATAAATAAATAACAGTCAGCCACAGTTGGCCCCCGGGCATGACTGACTTCATGTCCAAAGTCCGGCCCAGGGCCCAACTGTGACCTGCAAACCAATTTTAAATGGCCCTCAGCTTGTCTTTTAAAATACTATATGGTTACCAAAATATAAGTTGACCAAGCAAGGTCACTTTTTTTGTCTTCATATGACTTGCATCATGATAGTTAAGGACTGAAAACATTTGTTGCTGTTTTTATTCACTCTTTATCATTTTTTTTTTTTGCATTCAGAGCACCTTTTTCTGCAGAGATGTCTTACATAAATAGGCTATTTTTGCATTGATCTCAGCCTGTGGACTTTTTAAATTGGTGTGCAGGTATCTCCTCAATCGTCCATTCTTGTTTGTCTAACGTACTGATGCACCGAAGACATCTTTTTTGTTACTACAAGCAGGCGCAATTTCACAGCACCCATAAGACTATACAAGCAAACGAAAAATTGCTTAATACCAGATATTTCCTGCTAGAAAGCAGACATGGCCACAGCAAAGCCAAAGGGGAGGGCCACCACTTTCAGGAGAGGTGGAGAGTTGAATACTTGTTCACTTTAAGATAGAAAAGTTGCATTTGTGTCATTAATATGTGATTTTTTTAACACATATGATGCGAGAAGCAGCTGGCCCTCTGACTTTTTCACGAGATCTAATCTGGCTCCGATTCAAAAAAAGTTTGGACACCCCTGCATTAAGTGATACTGAAACCGATGATGAATTCATACTTAAGTAATGGTAATTTAATGTGCAAGTGTTACAAAGAGTCGTATGATATGCATCCTGTTATTTTACATATGCTTTCAAATGACCTCTTTTTTATTTAATGTTTTCATAAGTATAGTGCATTTTGTCTATCCAGAAGGCCCCATGTACACTGTGTGTGTTAGAATGTATACTGAGTGTATGTTGCCCAGAGAGCAGCCAAGGCAATGGTTTTTTTTTTTACTGAATGGAGTGCTAATGTGCATAACAACAAGAAATCCTCGATTTACTAAATTGTGACACTTAATGTAGCCTCACAGTCGATGACTTAATATGTTTATCCACTCAGTATAACCCGTAACCTGTATACAGTCTATGGGTCCAACTACATCATGCAAAAAGTAGCGAATGTGTTAAGCTATGGAGGGAAATCAGTGTTTCCTTGAAAGTCACTGCTATTTGGTGACTATTTTGCAAGCCGAATTTCTCCGCTTGAGTGTTTTAGAAGGTTTGTCAATACAAACGTGACGTCAGGTTAGTTCAATTTCCGGGTGCCTAGGTAACCTTTAAATTATGAAATATCCGAATGGAATTTGGTTTGTCAAAAAACACTTCTGCTGCCTAGCTACCTAGCTAACTAGCACTATTACTAGCTGGCTCTCTGTTGACCTAATGTAATTAGCTTGGCTTGGCTAACATACTTGATATAACGTCATGCTGACTCGAGATAACTTAAAGTTAAACTCGATTCAAGTTAACGTCAACGTTAGTTGTGCGCTTGTTACCTCCCAATGTTGAAACACAATTCAGACACAAATTTGTGAAATACCGACATAGAAGTCAATTCTCTGTGTTATCATGTATGTAGCTTTGGATTTCAGATTAGCTGAAAGTCTCACTAAGGCAAAAATAACACTACATCTCCATGAGTAACCCTGAAACCTTAATGAATTAGGTTTGAATCAGTTTTTAACCGCTGCTGTTGACCTTCTCAACACTGGAAGCTAGTTGCCTCTTCCATTTAAAATGCTTCCTTTAAGCACACAGTTACATGAAGCACTTACCTTGTTCTTGCTCTCCTGCTCTTCTTCTGCCATTGTACCACGGTTATTTCTCTCCTATTGCAAAGTTTACAGTGAATTTACCTTGAAAACCGTCGTGTAGCAATCGTTTTCGTAATCATATTGGCTGTGGCGCATGCGCTGTACCTACGAAATGAGTCCGTCGGTTATTAATCGCCGACTCGAAAAGAGCAAACGGCTGATGTATAGTTCCGGTGTACATGCTAAATTCCATAAAGATACATTAAGGGTATTACAGCTTTGTTTAAAAAAATATCATCTTAAAAAACAGCAACAACAAAAAATGTTTAAAAGATAAAGAATTATGTGTGTGTATAATGTGTATACCCCTCCCCCATCTTTTCCCTGTTTGGGTTTCAGTGTTTATTTCTTGTTCTTTTTGCAAATAATTCTGTTATTTATTTTTACATTGTTTGTTTCAGGAATTTCTTGTTTGTGTTAAATTTAAAGGTTACTGCTTTAGAGATGCAATTACACATTGTTGACATGTTGCACCAAAAAAAAAGGTAATAATAATAAATAATAATAAATACTACTACTACTACTACTAATAATAATAATAATAATAATTACATAGGCTATATATTTATATATGTCCTCCAAATGAGCAACTAACAATCCCGCCATATAAGTGTTTATCCATTAATATCCTATATTTAATGAAATGTAAACACCTGGCATGAAAATAAACAGTATCATTTGACAATTTAGTTCATATTTGGAATACAAGGGACAATTAGGCTAAAGTAGCTATGTGTTGCTTCTCTCCTGCAACCCAAAATTCCTCACTTGGATCCACTAAGTTTTATAATGTAATTCAGACAATTCAGAGAGGAAAAGAAGCAGTTAATGAAATTGATATCCCATGGTAGAATTTTGAAGGTCAGCTCATTTGTCCCAAACAGGAAAGATGAATCATACAGTGTTTACTTAACCCATTAAAAATATGAAATGAACCAGGTCAGAAGGAAGTCAGCATGTCACAGTGCTCCCACACCGATAAAAAGGATTATTTCACCGGCAGCAGCAGATTACTACCTGACAGTCCTCATCCTGCACCATGGTCAAAATGGAATTCCTGACTTCACATAAATATTTCAACAACAGGCTCTTCTGACAAACAATAACAGCCTTTAGCAGTCTATGGGATATACAGTAGCCTATATTCAAACAGGAGATTTAAAGCTTAAATACAATATTGTTGTTTGTTCCATTGTCCAGTGATGAAAAACATAGAGCATAACAACATAAAGGAGCTGTTTTATTTTGTTTAACTATTGATTGCCTGCACAATTTGGCACAAATTCTGGAGCTGCCAGCATCAGGTAGATACTGACCAAAATCAAATTTCAGTTAATGCATGAAAACATAAAGTCCAACTTCACATATAAGGAGTTATACTGGGTTAAAACTGGGAATCTAAACCATTAGACCATGTGGGAGATAATACTCCATTTGATGTGTGTCAGCATCAGATTCATTATTTTTATGGACAGTGCAAGCATTTATAGCCTATTGAATTCTAAATGTAATAATACTGACACTCTGCTTCGCCCTCTTTCTGTGTAGGCTAAATCTTAAAACAATACTGCATGAGCAGTTCAGTGTCTTGCCCTTTGGCCCAAAAAACACAATGAATTATGAATTATGATTAGACAAAGAGGGATGAAGTGCCACACTGCTGGACACAGGATGTTCTACACAGATAGTGAGGTCTGTGAAAGGCACCCTCGGGTGGCCATGTTCAAGGACAGCAGCTCACTACAGCAGCTTCAGAGGGTATGGCAGGGCAGGTCATAATTCCCCTATTACAAAAAAACTATAAACAAAAAAATGGAAGAAAGCTTTACATACATAAATGGTTTTTCATACAAATAAAGGCATTAGACATTCATATGGATGAGAAATAAACATAATCAAAGATCTGGATACAAAGGTAGAAACTACAACACAATGTTATTTATCAGCATTATAAGTTCTGTAAAAATGAATATTTAATAGTAGCCTACTAATTATTTAAACCGTGACCTTTCATTGCGTTACAATGGTTTTATTTATTAAACCCTTGTTGGTTGTGATTCTGGTTTTAAACTTTAGAGTTCAGCATCAGGTCATAAACCCTCCATCACAAATTACTACTGTCACAGTGGCCTTGAGCAAGGCACTGAACCTGCTCCTTCTAATGCAAGTCTAAATAATCCTGGCAGCTTTTATGAGTCTTGTAAACAGGATGTAATGATACGGAGAGAGACTAATCCTGTGAGTTAAATAAAGATTAAAACTGCATTATGTTCCCCCTGTTTTGACAAAAACATGTAACCATGGTTGAAATCCAATATGAGTGAGTATATCCTGGATCTCTGACTCCTCTGTGCTGTATAAAGACTGGGCAGGACACCCAGACCTGAGCACACTGCCTGCAGGCACTAGAGAGTGAGTCAGGCTGCTTTACACCAACAACCACAAAGCGATGTATTCGATTTATCTGAAAGTTTTTTTTATCCATTTGAATTTTTAATGAGGCTTAAGTGTTTTGAATAATTTAAGTAAATAATATCAACTGTAAAATACAGTGTTATGGAAGGTATTGAACAGCTGAAGTTGGGAAATATCAATAATAGAACAGCTGGTGTCATTGTATAGTAGATATACTTAGGTTTTGCCACTAATGACATTATTATCAATGCTTAATATATTGTAGCTTGAGGCTTTATGGATGGGTTCCTAGGCTGTATGTTTTTACTCTTTACAAGCAGCCATGATGTCTAAGTTGTTACTGTCATTCATTAACTAACTTGCTGCGTCTTCTGCAGAATGATGGCTGTACAGGTCGGCAGAGTGATGTTTCCCTTGATGTTGAGTTTGTTTCTGGGAGCCTCATCTTCCATTTGGTCTCTGGCTCCTGCAGGTAAATAAAATAGTCACTAGACACTTTTAATTATACTGATCTGAGTTTTTGTTTTCAGAGAACGGGAACCTTTTTGCAATTCCAAGCCTTTTATTATTTTAAATTAGATTAAATTATTATTTTTGTTTTTATTTATTTTTACTGGAAAGGCAGGTATTCATGTCTTTGTCTTCAGATCTTTGACTTTTATTGCCATCTTTTGGTGACCAGCGGAACTCTTTACACAGACGGCACTATACACATAAACTATAGTGTTTAATAATGTCACATTTTCCTGGACAAAGACAAAGCCAAGTAAAATGAATACACCTACAACAGGTTACATACAATGGCACATCTCAATCCTCATTTTATTATTTGATTTAATTTAATTTATTATTTATTATCATTATTTATCATGTGTCAGTTTGATTTTAGGTGCTTCATGCTTGGTGCTTATTTCCATCCCTCTGCCACTGTCTCCATCTCGTACTGTGCTGCACTATATAATATGTGTGGAAAACTGGCTTTGAAAGTCAAATTCACTTGTACACTGGTGATTTAAAGCAGATGTAGCAAAGTGGAGAGGTTTGACTTTCTGTTCCTTGAAGCCTTAATATCCACGTTAATGTTTGTGGTTAAGCTTTGAATAGAGGCATGTAGCAAGTAGTAAGTGAAGTGAATATGGATGTTCAAGAAGACATTTCAGCTTTGATAAAAGTCAAAAGAAAAGCAAGCAAACACATGAAACAACTTGAAAATTAAGGTAAATATGGAATATGGTTATATATTTTCCCTAAATGTTGAATACATAGCCGTGCTTGAATTGTTAGTACATCAGTGCATATATGTATGAATGGATTTTCACATCAAAGTGGAAGTGGCTTTTCACAACCAAGAAAGAAGAAGTGTGTTTCAACAGAAAAAAGTGCAAGTGAACATTACTCAGACTGAAAGTTTCTGTAGAACAAACAATTCTGTATCAGCTGATGCGTTTGCAGCGAAGCTCTGTTTCTCATCACCTCTTCTGAGAAAACACAGAGATACAGTATGTGACAGATTTGTAACAAACTGAAACGTCTTCCGTCACCAGCGGCCTTCCAGCTGCCGCCCTGCCAGCTCATCAACCAGACAGTGTCTCTAGAGAAGGAAGGCTGTCCAAAGTGTCACCCAGTGGAAACAACCATCTGCAGTGGTCACTGCATCACCAAGGTAGTACAGGAAAGAATCTTATAGTTGTAAAAGAAGAAACCAAAAACAAAAAGGTTTAGTCGCTTTATTGTCCCAGATGGTCAAAGATAGCCATCAGGGGCGTCACAGTACAGGGGATTTTTGTCCCTGATGTTCAGGTCACTATGGCAAGCATTCATGGAGACAGATAAAAGAGTTATTAAAGAAAGACATCATTTGCCTATCTACATCAAAAGTATCTAACTTCCTGAGGAAGTGCAAAAGTTGCTGTCCCTTCTTACAGACTGCATCAGACATAGCCAACTGCTAACTGGACTGAAAGTTAATAAAACCTAACTGTAACTGTCCCTCAGTTAATTTCATTTCAATTAATCAATTAAGCCTAGACTCTGCTGCAAAGGCAATTACTTACTCTAGACATAATAAAACAAAGAATCAGTTATAATATTAAGGCAAAGGAAAAATAAAATACATAGTGTCTATGTAGCAGATAATTCTTTGTCTTGGTGAGAAAAGATGTATGCTACAATGTGCTTGAATGGATTTAAGAAATCATCTACATCTGCATTTTGTGTTAAACATTTTTTTGGCCTTTATATTCACATTTAATTTGTATTTTCATGGGTTATTTAACTTAAATTGTTAGCCCAGATGTGAACGTTTTGTCCAATAAGCGGTTGACTCTGTCACTGTTTACATCAGCTGTGCAGTCACATATGATGTGTGGGTTAACAGCACTGTGGCAGTCTTCTTTTGAGATTAACTTGTTATTTTTGTTCTCCTCCAGGACCCTGTCATCAAGATACCATTCAGCAATGTGTACCAGCATGTGTGCACGTACCGGGACTTGTACTACAAGACATTTGAGCTTCCTGACTGTCCTCCTGGCGTGGACCCGACTGTCACCTACCCTGTGGCTTTGAGCTGCCACTGCGGGCGCTGTGCCATGGACACATCTGACTGCACCTTCGAGAGCCTGCAGCCCAACTTCTGCATGAATGACATACCTTTCTACTACTAGTCTCAAGCTATAGCAGCATTCAACACATTAATAAACTGGATTTACATTCAGCATCAACTGTTGTAAATAAAGAGTGTTAAATTTACCAGCGCAAAAGAGTTATGTATCTATTTCTTGTGCAGTTACACTAGATAATTACCCACATTTGACCTTTCTTCGAACGTACTGGTTAACACCAAGGAACGACTAAGCAGCATCCTGTGTGTGTTTCTCAATGCAATACATGTAAGATCTACTCTGTTTTACAGTACAGTAGCTGAAATGTGTTTGCTTGTCATATTTGCCTCAAAAAGGAAAGAAAAGAAAAGATAATGTCTGTTTAATTATAACAAGAAAATTAAGCATTAACATTAATAAATATTTTATGTGCAGCATCTAACACTTACACATTATCTATACATCTGATCTTCTTGACCTCATACGCATGAAATGCAAAAACCGGCTCAGCTAATGTGACGAGGGGGTTCCCACCAGACATAAATAGCTAATATAGCTACTTTATTTAAAACCAGTCAGCTTTAACTGGGAGCAGAAAAACATCATCAAGCAAAGCAATGTGCTGTGGAGGTGCATATTAGACACAGTGGGAGTTATGTGACAACCCATGAAATTAATGTGAAGTTGACTAATTATACCCAAATATCTAAACCCACAATCTAGTCTCTCTGATGACTAATGAACCTGTGCGTCACTGTTTTTCTTAAGAATTTGTCACATACTCACACCCACACCCTAATCCAACTGAGTTTACTTCATTGTAACATACTGATAAATTTGTACCTATTTCTGCTGCTCTCCTTTTAGTTAGCATTACAGGGACAAACTTCAGAAGGCTTAGTTCCCATGCCAAGTGACATTGATAACGTTTACAGAGGAGCAATAAAAAGCTCCATGACTGGAAATATTACAAACTTGCATGTGATGTTCATGGCCCAGGACAGTATTCCATCTGAACCCTGCGTCCTCACATGAGCACATTACATTTTGGGTTTACTCGACCTTATTCTTCATTCTGCGTAACATAGACCTGTTGTCCTCATTAGTGGACACGTTTCTGAGCCATCTAAGAGCACAATACAGTAATCCATGTAAAAACAAATAGCTGCCATCTCTGCAAAGTCAGTCTGCGGCCGATCCCAACACAACAGTAGACAAGGTCCAAAACCTGATTACATTTTGTAGTTGGAACTTGTTTATTTATAATTAATAATGTTTGTAGTTTAATATGGCAAACATTTGACCAATTTTAGAAACAGCAACAAGCTAAGACACATTAGGAATCAGGAAGTAGGCCTACTAGTTTGCAGACATTGGGACTTTATTACTGTCTCATTTGAGGACTTCGGACTTCATTGTTGTGTCATTTGAGGACATTGGGACTTGATTATCACTGACAATGTTTAGGTTTTTTATACTTAGCGGGTCCTACTGATCCCTAATAGCTAAGAAAAATTACTAATGCATACCAAACAAAAGTTTGGGTCTCAGGAGAATAGGGAGCCATGGGCGGATTATGAGTAAATGAGCCCCACCACAGATTTTGTAGTTGTTATTCACCTTTTGTGGTTTTGTGTCTCAGTATGCTTATTTGTGCTTCCTTGTGGTTGTTTTGTCGTTTCGTAGTTGTTTGGGTCTCTTTGAGGTCATTTTGTGTCTTTTTTAGTTTTATTGTGTATTTTTTGTGGTTGCTTAGCCCATTTTTTGTAGTTATTTTCTGTGTCTTTGCAGTTCCTCTGCATCTCTGTGTGGTCTTTTTGTGTCTCTTTGTGGTCATTTTGAGTCTCTTCCTGGTTGGTATGTGTTAATTTCACGTTCAATATTTTGCTAGTGAAGGTCAGGGGCCTCCCTTACGTTGTAGGCCACTGGGCCTGTGCCCGGTTTGCCCGTTCAGTAATCCATCCCTGTAGGCAGACACTCCCATTCTGTCTGGAGACAAACATTATAGCTATTCTAAAATACCTGCTCTGAATTACATCCTGCCTCACACTAAAACACAAAAACTATTTATATTAGCTAAATAAAGATAAAAAAAAAAAAAAGCAAAACAAACACATACATAAACTATAATTGGTGGTAAGGAGAAAAAAAAAAAAGTTTGAGTAGAGTTTAGCTCCTCAAAATCTGTCATCACCTTGTACAAAAGTGTTTGCTAGATAAATACATGTAAACATCAGGGAAAAATTTTTATTTAGTAATTTTAAAAAAAACGTAGTCAAAGAAGGCAGACATTTCCGATTTTATCAAGAAAAATATTTTTTTATTAAAACTCCAGAAAACATAAAATTACATATAACATTACATAATTGATTCATATTGCCAAGCACATACTACAATAAAAATACCTGCTCTCAATCACATCCTAATAACTAGTATGCCTACCACTAAAACACCAAAAATAAAACTTATGCTAAGTTAAGATAAACAACTAGTATGCAGTTTAGCATAACATCTGTACAAAAAAAAAAAAAAAAAAAAAGCAAACAGTTTTCGATAGACATATACTAATTATCACTGAGGAAAAAATGAAGGACTAAATTATATATTAATATGCATGAGAGACACCAAAAAAAAAGTCTTAAAGAGTTAAATTATTAAGATGTTTTCTCAGTGTTATATGTTACATACAAACAGACCTCTGGTCCTTATCTCTGGTCTTGTGCCCACATCTCTCAAACCTGCTGCTACTACTCCCAACTGATCCCAACAACCTGAACAATTTCCAAACAATTTCAAATTTACTGTTCCTTTCTAAAATACTTGAAAGATAAGTTGCAGCTCAGGTCCACATTCAACTTAGTCACAACAATCTGTTTGAACAATTTCCGTCCGGTTTTCACTCGTTTCGCAGTACTCAGATAGCCTGGGTAAAAATCACTAATGATCTCCTAATGGCAGCTGACTCTGGGCTTTTAACTATTTTCATTCTTCTTGATCTAAGAGCAGCCTTCAATGCCATTTCAGATAACATCTTTCTAGAGAGACTAGCTAACACACTGACACTGCTCTCTACTGGTTTAAATCATATCTCTCTGGATGCACTCACTTAGTTCAAATTAGAAATTTCAGATCCAACTCTTTTCCAGTTACTAATGGTGTTCCACAGGGCTCTGTAATTGGTCCCCTTTTATTTATTATCTACCTTCTACCTCTTGGCCATCTCTTCAGAAGATTCTGCATTCAATTCCACTGCTATACTGATGACACCCAGCTCTATCTCTCCACCAAGCCTACTTCCACTATTCCACTCTTTCACTCAATTCCCTTTCTGACTGCTTATTGGATATTAAATCCTGGCTTTCATCCAAATTCCTCAAAGTCAACAGTGATAAAACTGAGGTTCTCCTTGTAAGTACTAAACCGCATACTTGGTCTGCATACTTTCATCTACGAAATATTAATTGCCTTTGCCCATCACTTACACCTCAGAGTACTGCTACCCTACCCATTCTTTGGTTACATACTGTATTACTGCAATTCTGTCCTCTTTGGTCTCCCTCTTAAGTGTCTCCATAATCTCCAGTTGGTCAGCTGCCCGTACCATTACTCGAACCCCCTCCATAGTCAATTGTGATTACAATTATAGTTAGAACTATTATTTAAAAGTCAAAATATAGGTTTAGGAACAAGACACTGTGGTAGCTTTACTGGCTCAGTAAATCAAACACAATAGCTGGTTTGCCTTTGTGATTAAAAGGTAATAAGGACAGATATCAACTTACAGCAAACAAACACATAAAAACATGTTTTATTTACATTTGTTGAAGCCATCACAGAACCAGAGCAAGTTCACCATATCATTTCCCATTGGGCAGTAAGGTGCATTTATGTATTCTGTACCCTTGGGATGGAATATGGATGTTTTTAAATTAAGAGCATTAATCTCGTTAAAGGCTTTTAAATCCAGAATGCAAGATCATAGATTCCTTAAGCTGTCAATGTTTTTAATTTTACTAGTTAGATACTAAGTTTTTTTTAAACTTCTCTTCTGAATTGCGTTCATTTTGCTTGATTTTTATGTCCTTTTCATAAATAGAATAAAAAAGACAAGGCTTTCTTGTTTCTAGAGCTTATAAATCATATCAGCTGAAGACAGAATCTGTGTCTATCTAATTGCCTACACGTCTCCCTCTATTGTCTCTCTTTCTCTCTCTCCCTCTCCCCCTAAAGCTGACTGTGGACATGGGTTCATTTCTACTGTTGGACTGCTGATATCACTGCTGTCCATTCTGCAACAACACACAGAGGCCAAAAACTTGTCAATGGTCCCTTTCCTCATGAAAACATACAGAAATTGGTCTGCAACAGGATTCAGCCTAAGAAACACAGGAAACAGGCTTCTGAGGGTATCGTTATTTCTGGCTTCATATACCAATAACAAAATGATGCTGGGCAGGAAGAACAGTATGTAAATGAGCAGCACCAGGACCAACATTGCTACAATTCGTCGTTTTTCATCAGAAGGGACAGAGATGGAAGCTGACAGGGCTTTAAGGGTCCCACCCAGGAAGAATATGAGCAGTGGGAGGGGAAGGAAGCAAAAGATGGTGATGATGATTTCTTGAACCTTCTCATCTTTGCAGATAAATAAAGGGAGGAGAAAGGCAAGAGGAACGACCCAGACCACGACACAAACCATTGCAGAGGTCTTGATGGTTCGTTTGAAGCGGTACCACAGTGGACATGCGATAACCAAATACCTGTAATACAAGACAGACACAACTTCAGAATTATACAATGGTCCGAGACAAGCTTTACACATACCGTAAAGACAGACTGATACCTTTCCA
The DNA here is from genome assembly GCA_035609425.1 of Epinephelus awoara. Lineage (NCBI taxonomy): Eukaryota > Metazoa > Chordata > Actinopteri > Perciformes > Serranidae > Epinephelus > Epinephelus awoara. The sequence goes on from CM069308.1 coordinate 6,031,790, forward strand.
GAGCGATGCACACCATGAAGCAACTACTGGCCCCCACACAATAGTAGTAAATATATGTGAAGACATCAATGATCTTGCGGTCTTTAGGTTGTGTCACCTCAGCGATCAAGCAGCAGAGTTGAATGAGGTCAGAAATGAGAAGGTTGCTGACATAGATCGGAGCAACATGATCATTTCGCACCTGCAGGAAAGCAAAAATAAACCAACAGCTGTAAACATGTTCTGAACTCCACCTCTTCCCAAATAAGTCATCTTGTTCTGCCCAGAAATTGCAGTCAGATCCATTCATACATTTTTATTTAACCCCTGTTTTGTGCAGTCAGATATGTTGCTTTACAATAAGGGCAGTATAAGCACTGAGTAGTATGAAAATAGACACGATGGACATAAAACAGACAAGCCAATTCAGTATAAAAAGACATTTGAAAGCAGTTTAAAACATGGATTGACTGATTCATAAAATCATAGATTTCCAAAACTATAAATCATAAAATCAAGTAAGACTTTAAAAGAGTCATAAATAGACAGTAAGAGCATGAAAAGAAAGAGTTTTAGACCTGTATTAGGAACGTCATGGCTAGTTAAAGGCTAAAGGGAATGGATATGTTTTCAGGCGAGCTAGCTTCCCTGAGGTAGTGTGTTCCATAGCTTTGGGGCATAAATGGCAAAGACTGCATCCCCAATCTTCTTCCAGCTGTTTGCAACCTCCAATAAACCAGCAGCAGATGATCGCAGTGTTCTTGGAGGCAAAAAATTAACAAGTGATCTAGCAATGTAGCTTGCTCTCAGCCCATGTAGGGCTGTATTCTAAATGTAACAGGAAGTCAGTGCAGAGTAGCTCAGACTGGCCTGACGTGCTCTCTGCTCTTGGTTCAGGTTAAAAGCCGAGCAGCAGAATTTTTAATGGGCTGAAGTCTCTCAGTGGTGTTTTTTGGCAGGCCTCCCTCCCTAGAGTAGAGGTTACACTACTTTATCCCAGCCCTTTGACACCTGGCCCCCAACCCAGATCATAATCCTTTACATAGAGACACATGACACAAACAGTAAATAGGTAAATCTCAATCATGATGTTCATACCTGAGAAAAAAGAGCGTAGATGGCCATGAGGGTCAAAGGAAGTCCGATACAAATGATAATGCATGTCACCACTTTTATGATAAATCCAGTTTCTCCATGATAAAAGTAAGTGACAAATGGGGCAAAGACATAATAAAGGTCGATGTCTGGGGGGTAGGTATGAATTCTGGAGTAATCCTCCATTCTTCAGCGTAAAACCTGTGGTTAAAGAGATGAGGTTACAGAAGGGCAGCATGTTGTTTAATATCCTAACATTGTTAAAGATATCACTAAAGCTGTTAGGTGCAACTTCACACACACACAGAATACATATATTACAACCACAATCAAATTGGATCAAATGTTACATCATCTGCTCATAATATCTAATCAAGGAATGAAATTCCAGCCAGTGCAACAAGTTCCTGTGATGTACGTGTTGCTGTGAGGTCTTTACTGCAGCCACAGAACTTTGTTCACTTGTTTCAGTAATCTAAAGCAATGTTTAATATTAATGTACAATGGTTTAGGATGTTTTGCCTGTCCTCTAAACTCAGTGTCCCACTACTTGTTGAATGCCCATCTTTGGATGAGGAGGATTACATGACAGATTTCTAAATTTGATGAACCATTTGCAATACTTTGCAAGAATGCAAGAAATGTTGTGCAGCTCAGGAATATCTTGCCAATCCTTCTGTGACAGGAGACCCGTAAATAAAATTTGGTAACATCAAGTAACATTTAAGGAGAACTTTTTCCAAGTATTGACTTTACGTTGGGAGGAAATTCTGATAAATCATCTGTCCACTAAACTGGAACTTACTGTGTACTTCTGCTTCAGAAAGAAACATCATACTATTTGCCTGACAGGGACATGTTACTGGTTACACTGCAGATTCAGAATTTACACTGAGAATATAACAATTAGAATATCATACATTATTATCTATTAAACTATCCAGCACTTTATCAGAAACAAAATCTCCACCATGAACAAAATATACATTTAACATTTCACTTTTACACTAATGCACGGGCAGTGTTGCACAATGGATAAATGTATAAATAGATAAATGCAAAGTTTTCTCATGTGTCAGGTGACTGCTCATGATCTTATCAACATCCTCCCTTCAATCTCAAAGAAACCATCGGAAAACATAACATAACCCACAACTCATACCAGCCTCTATCTAACCAGATTTTTTTTAATTTTTATGTAATTGGTCTGTCTTCTAACTTTGATTAGAGTTGAAACCAGCTTTTCTGTTGCTGTGGCGCTGCATCTTGTGTTTTGAGGTTGCTCTCTGTCTTTCTATGGTTGGCTCTGATGCCAGCCTGCAACACATGCGTTCCCCCACAAAGTAAAAACTTTGTAGATAAACTTGACTGAGACAGTCATTATTCATGTATGAAACAGTTAGCTGAATATAACCTGTCATATCGTTTCACAACACAGAAAAGATATTTCAGCTGTCATCATTTCCTGGAAAACTGGAAATATAATTCTAAATAGCTTTCATGAGATTAATGATGGTTTAGAACAAACCTATTAACTGTGCGTGCTCTGTCTCATTTCCTTTGTTTACTCTTCATTACCCAGTTTTACTTGATTGAAAAAAAGTACAGTATCTTTTTCTTGCATGTTTCTATTGTATTTGACTTTTCTTAAAAATGCTCTTATGTCTCTTTCGCAATTTATGGAAAAAGAGTGACACCCAATTTAATAAAAAATAGTTGGTTTAAACATTCTGTACAGCTACAGCCCAAAGCTGTCTGCTTGTTAAATATTTCATAATCATTTCCTGCCTGTTTATAGTGCCTCTATCTTTTTAAATAATCTGTGTAATGTTATGTCACAAATTTACCTTCAAAAGCTGAAAGACCCCACCTGAAAGCGTTTCCTACACCAGTGTCTGATGCGACCTCAGCATCCAATCTAAAATAAATGTGGGAGGTTGTACCAGGCAGTATAGTTTGGTGATAATCTAGCCTGAGGGGGTGTAGATGATCATTATCTTCTGAGGAAGAGAGAAAACATTGCAAAATAGCAAAAATATGCATTAGCGCAAGAGGAAAGTGAGATTGATAAAATACCACAATGTAAACAATAATCAGCCCATGCATGTTAGGTGCGTATGCTCAAGATTTTGCTGTTTTGACAGGTAAATAGCAGCTGAGACACACTGAGACACATAGATGTCTATTGCAATGAGGCTAAATTAAATTAATACATCTTTAAAGACATCTATTTTATATGGCAACCATTGTTTCAACAGCATTTCAAGCGAGTCAAGTGTATGACTACAAATGCTGCATCTGTTAGAAACAGCACTTAAGACGTGTGTATGCCTGTTACAATTGCCTCAAAAGGATAAAAAGAAATGAGTGTCTATTCAGTTATAGCCAGATTAAAGAACATAAATATTAAACTTACCATTTTATATGTAGCATCTGATAATTACACATGATCCATATGTCTTATTTTATTGGCCTCATGCACATGAAATATACTTGACACAAACTGGCTCAATGAATGTGATGGGAGGGAGCCCACACCAGATATAAATGACAAGCTAATTTGTTTAAAACCACTTCCTCATACCTGGTCTCAACCATCGGACTCCACCAGGCTCCACCCTGAAAGGAGGAGGGGGGTCAGAGCAGCACTTCCTCTTTCACCATGGAAACATGGACATTACATCACTCTCATACACACAGCTTTGTTATTGTCTCCACGTGGACTGACATGTTCATCACTTCTTATTAATCAGCTGATATTGTCTTAGTTCAGTGTACCTGAGCAGGTGGTGTTTCAACAGTTTACTGTGGGTTCATCACGACCACACAACACTTCACCATTACAGTCAGCTGATCCATTGTCAATATACAAGTATTGATTATTGGAGCTTTGAAACCACCTGTTTTACTCCTGATGACTGACCTCCTTTGTTTGTGTCATAATGACTGTTGTCTGTCAGAAGTAAAGGAGACAGAGCCTCTGATGGAGGAGGTCGGGGTGGATGGTTGGATGTACAAAGTGTCTGACTGACACTGCTGTTCACATCTTGTCTCCTAGCACCTCACTATTACATGGTAATGGTCTTATCTGTTTCTTTGTCTTTGGACAATAATTTGTAGACTTAAGGACAACACACACTGGTGTCAGATGATGAGCATCAACACATCCTGCAGTATTATTTGATATGAGCCCACAAACCAGAGGGCTGAAACTTTAAACTTGATGCAGCAGATTTAAACAAGAACTGCATTTACTGTCCCTTAATGAAGGAGACACATACATCACTAAAGATTGGGGGAAAATTCAAATGAAATTAATTTTACTGATTGAATATTATCTGTGATAAATACCAATGGACTAATTCATTTTCTAATCAGTGTTCTATCAGCTGTCATATACCAGCAGTGTAAAACAGACTTCAGCAAATCAGGACCAAACATAAAACCGAATCCACAGTGGTAACGTTATGGTGCTTTGACAGGATTCTATCATATTTCATATGACAGTAAACATCATCCTGATTAATAATATAGTGACCTGTTTGCTACCTGTGATTTTAAAGAAGCTTTTCTTAGAGCCAGCGTGGACAGATGGACCAGAGGACACAAATATATTCAGTAGTTCAGCGAGAGCAACAACAACCTTACAAATAAAATAAAACAATGTTCCTCAGCTTTTCAGCATCACTGATAGACTCTAGGTTCCTGTGTTAAAATAAAGTGACGTGATAGATACAGTAAACACTACTGTAATCACACAGCTTCGTTTAGGGACATGTATGTAACGTTACGGCTCAACAAGTTGGATAAAGTGCATTTATAATGTTTTCCCTCAGCTAACAATCTGCATCACTCAGATATTCACATTGATTATTGAGTGATGCTTCTTAAAGGAGCAGTGAAAGGTGCTTTTTAGCTGATTTGAAGCTGAAACTTGGAGCATAAAGTTGTCCCAAGCAGGTCAGGTTTGTAGCAGAGGTTACCATGGCGATCTAGCCAGGTTAAAAGAGCCACCTTTGCAGTACAGAAAACCCAACTCAACATGTCTGGCTAAGCCACTGATCTTGCTTCGTGGTACAGCCCTCTGCAGCATGACGATGTTGATGAATGCCAACCCACCATGAACCTGCAACATGTCAGGATAAACCACTATCCTATTATCCAATGTTGAAACAAGACAATACTCCAGAAACATTTCATCACCTTCCCTTCCTGTTTTGGCACATCCTGGCTACTGTTCCCTGACTACTTGTGTCTGTATTGATGGTCTGATAGGACACAAACACTTTGATGAGTCAGTGTTTATCTGGTTGTCTTACAGAGACAACGTTTTCAGCTCTACCTCCTCTATCAGACTGAGTATCTGTGGCTGCAGCAGGCCTCTTCATACCTGAGAGTGTCCAGTCTCCAGTGTGGATCCTTCACTCCAGCCAACAGCAGCTTGACCCGCGAGTCTCCTGGATGATTGTAGTTCAGGTCCAGCTCTCTCAGATGGGAGGGGTTGGAGCTCAGAGCTGAGGCCAGAGAAACACAGCCTTCCTCTGTGATCAGACAGCCTGACACACTGCAAACACACAAGACAACACACATGTCACATAATCTGAGGGTGAGTACCACAGTACTGCCATACTGTCGCCTACTGTGGGGTTACATCAACATTATTACTGACTTTCTTCTAGTCACAACCAAACACCCACTAATGTCCACCAACTATCTGACAACATCACTGATTCCTCTCTGATATTTCAAGTTCCAACAACAGAGAAAAAAACAACATCAAACATGTTGATGGAAAGAGACTGAAACACAAAACACAACTGGTTTGAAATCATATCAGCAGAGACAATCCTGTGATGGTTATGAGTTTATCAACTAATGTAAATCAGGATCTAAGTGGCCATCAGTTGAACATGTTGATGAATCCTGACCTGAGAGTTTCCAGTGTACAGTGTGAACTCTTCAGTCCATCAGACAGAAGCTTCACTCCTGAATCCTTCAGGTTGTTGTTACTCAGGTCCAGGTGTCTCAGACTGGAGGACTGGGAGCTGAGAACTGAGGACAGAGCTTCACAGCTTCTCTCTGACAGGTCACAACCACTCAGTCTGAAGAGATGATATAATAAAGAAAAAGATAGTAAGTTGAAAAGACAACAGAGCATTTAAGTTATGATATATGAATCCAGCTGTCTCTGTACTTACAGAGCTTTGTTGGAGGCTTTGACCACTGGCAGCAGCCTCAGAAGAGCCTCCTCTGAAGCAGAGTATTTCTTCAGGTCAAATACATTCAGATCTTCTTCTGATGACAGTAAGATGAAGACCAGAGCTGACCACTGAGCAGGAGTCAGTTTATCTGTGGAGAGACGTCCTGAACTCAGGGACTGTTGGATCTCCTTCACCAGAGAACGATCGTTCAGTTCATTCAGACAGTGGAACAGATTGATGCTTCTCTCTGCAGACAGATCCTCGTTGATCTTCTTCTTGATGTACTGGACTGTTTCCAGATTGGTCTGTGAGCTACTTCCTGTCTGTGTCAGCAGACCTCGTAGGTGTTTCCTGATTGGTCTGTGAGCTACTTCCTGTCTGTCTCAGCAGACCTCGTAGGTGTTTCTGATTGGTCTGCAGTGAAAGACCCAGGAGGAAGCGGAGGAACAAGTCCAGGTGTCCATTTGGACTCTGTAAGGCCTTGTCCACAGCACTCTGGTGGAGATACTTCATATTCTGTTTGTCTCTGAAGACTTTAGACCACCAGGATGTTGTTTGTTGTTCTGCCATCAGATTGACTCCAGAGTTGATGAAGGTCAGATGGACATGAAGAGCAGCCAGAAACTCCTGAACACTCAGATGGATGAAGCAGAACACCTTGTCCTGGTACAGTCCTCTCTCCTCTTTAAAGACCTGTGTGAACACTCCTGAGTACACTGAGGCTGCTCTGATATCGATGCCACACTCTGTCAGGTCTGATTCATAGAAGATCAGGTTGCCTTTCTGCAGCTGATCAAAAGCCAGTTTTCCCAGAGACTCAATCATCTTCCTGCTCTTTCTACTCCAGTGTGGATCTGTCTCAGCTCCTCCATCATACTTGATGTTCTTCACTTTGGTCTGAACCACCAGGAAGTGGATGTACATCTCAGTCAGGGTCTTGGGCAGCTCTCCTTCCTCTCTGCTCTTCATCACATCCTCCAGAACTGTAGCAGTGATCCAGCAGAAGACTGGGATGTGGCACATGATGTGGAGGCTTGGTGATGTCTTGATGTGGGAGATGATTCTGCTGGCCTGCTCCTCATCTCTGAATCTCTTCCTGAAGTACTCCTCCTTCTGTGGGTCAGTGAACCCTCTGACCTCCGTCACCATGTCAACACACCCAGGAGGGATCTGATTGGCTGCTGCAGGTCGTGTGGTTATCCAGAGGCGAGCAGAGGGAAGCAGTTTCCCCCTGATGAGGTTTGTCAGCAGCACATCCACTGAGGTGGACTCTGTAGCATCAGTCAGGATCTCATTGTTGTGGAAGTCGACACTCATCCAGACCGTCAAAGATGAACACAACCTGGAACTCTTCAAACCTGCAGATTCCTGCTTCCTTGGTTTCAGTAAAGAAGTGATGAACAAGTTCCACCAAGCTGTACTTTTTCTCTTTCAGCACATTCAGCTCTCTGAAAGTGAATGGAAATGTGAACAGTATGTCCTGGTTGGCTTTGTCTTCAGCCCAGTCCAGAGTGAACTTCTGTGTTAAGACTGTTTTCCCAATGCCAGCCACTCCCTTTGTCATAACTGTTCTGATTGCTTCATCTCTTCCAGGTGAGGCTTTAAAGATGTCTTCTTGTCTGATGGTTGTTTCTGGTCTGTGTGGTTTCCTGGATGCTGTTTCAATCTGTCTGACCTCATGTTCATCATTGACCTCTGCAGTCCCTCCCTCTGTGATGTAGAGCTCTGTGTAGATCTGATTCAGAAGGGTTGGGTTTCCTGCTTTAGCGATCCCCTCTAACACACACTGGAACTTCTTCTGCAGGTTAGATTTCAGTTTACGCTGACAGACTGCAGAATGACTTCCTGAATGAACACAACAAAGAACATCAATAAGACAAAGAAAAATATTTCAACATGTCATTTCCCAAAGAATGAGTATATGAATATATTTTGGTCCGTCTCTTGAGACATTAGTAAACGTCCTGTTTATCCATCATGTTAAATCTTCATAGAAATCCTCTTACTGCTCTGCAGACAGTCAGCCAGCTCCTCCTGCTTCATTCTCCTCAGGAAGTTCAGTGTGATCTTCACAAATGCTTCTCTGCTGATCCTCCTCTGCTCTTCATCCTCACCATCCAACCCCTCCTCATCCTCCCTCTGACTCTCTGAGCATTCTGGGTAATCTGAACTCAGAACCTTCTGGATCTTCTTCAGCTCGTTCTTCACAAAAGTGATGATGTTCTCCTCCAGCAGCTGGAACAGAATATTATATTTAATTAATTTATATGTACTTTATTAATCGCCGAGGGGAAATTCAATCTTTTCACTCTGTTGTCAATGAATAACACACAGCAGCACATAGTCCGAACACACACGTACAAACAGGACCTACACATGCATTAAGTGGAGAGATGTCAGAGTGGGGCTGCCCATGACAGGTGCTCCGAGCGGTTGGGGGGTTCTGTGCCTTGCTCAAGGGCACCTCAGCAGTGCCCAAGAGGTGAACAGGCACCTCTCCAGCCACCAGTTCATGCTCCATATTTTGGTCCCAACCCAATCCCAAATGACACAATCAAACATCAGATCCATGTTGTACACACTGACAATCCACTGGTGTAAAAAGTGCAGCATGGAGATGATTGTGAACAGAACAGATGTTAAAGTAGTTGTTGTACATGTACAGACCATAAATATGGAGTCCAGGTGTGTTTGATGCTGCTGGGCAGACTGACCACTGGGAACCTCTGAGCTCTCCTGGTCCACTCTGTGGAGGAATCATCAACAATGAGCTCACATGATGTTTGCACCAGGAGACTGTAGAATTTATATGATTCACAAAAATACACACACACCATTTAGTCAAAGATACTGTGTTCTGTCATGATTGATCAGATTGAAAACCAGATGTAAACAACACTGTAAATGATGGACACCTGATTCTGTGTCTCATGACTGAAGATCAGAACAGTTAGTTCATCTGTTTCAATCAACAGTTTTATTTACTTACAGCAGGTCAGAAGAACGACGTCCATCTTTGAAGTGAATTCCAAAGTCTTTTGACCGATCACTCTTCATGGACACACAGCTGGGTACAGGGGACTTTTCTCTCTGCTGCTGGAAACTGATAGAAACACTGAAATTTACTGAACATACAAGATTTCTGTCTCTGATTTCACTGGTTTTATTTGGCACTGGAAGTTAAGTTATTTTGTTGTCATCAAAGCATGTATTTAAAGCAAAGAAGACTCTACATTTTTATGGTGCTTGTTGGTTGCTTCTTCACCCATCTAAGCAACATCAGCATTTTAAACAAGACGTCACAATGAGAAGTAATAAGTTAAATTGCTAAAGTCCCATTATAGCAGTTTGACTTGGAGCCCAGGAACCAGTCAGAGTTCAGGTCAGACAAAGATAATGTTTCTTAGTTAGGTACCAATCACCTCCAGAAAGGACCCATGTCTTTCAGTATATGAGCCTTGGAATAAGAATCAACCAAACAAGGCACCAGCCGACAACATAAAATAAAACACACACAAGAATTTGAAGTTCACCACAGTGTGTTACACATTCAGTGCCCAATATAAAACCTACAGGTCAACCATCAATAAAATAAGTCTTTATCTCCATTCAAATCTCAGCAAGAGTCCACGTCTCAACAAAAAATCTCTTCAGGTTTCCAAAAAAATCGACAAAACAAGAACTCAGTTTTAGGCTTCGCACAAAAGTTGGCCGATGAAAACAAAACCAAGTGACGCTTCTTACATAGTCCAGTCCTCCTGTAGTCCAGCCAGTGTGCTGCAGTCAGCTGCAGGGGATGGACGTCCTTGGAGACGGGCAGTTGGATGGTGGATATACAGAGTTAATCTGGTTCTGTAGAACGAGTGAACTATGAACGACCTTTTCTCTCATTGCCAGGGATTGACAAGCTAACTGACTGTCTGTCTGAGGATGGACTGGACATCTTCTGCTGGTGAGTGAATATGCACCATTTTTGTTTGAAAACCCAGCATAGGTACTTTTTGAGTTGAGTAGTGGATGTGTGTGACGCAGGGCACCAACCACCACAATCTGATGTGCTATGAGGAATTTGGGAATTTTATTCCCACGCCAGGTTAAGACTTAATACTCTTGACTCTTCATCAAACTGCACTCTGTCACCAGACCTCTGCAGGTAGTCTCCAAAATTCTGTGGTCAGAGCACAGACCTCTGTAGCAAGACCCCAAACATCTGACACTGGTCCACATACCTTTACAACTTGTTCACAGAGCTCTCAGGCTTGAACACAGACCTCTGAAAGTAGTCCCAAAACCCCCACAGCAAGTCCTCAGACCTCTGCATCTGATCCAGAACTGCTCCCCAAACCACCACAGGTAGTCCCCAAAACTGTGGAACTAGTCCCCAGACTACTTCATCTATTCTGAAGACCTTTGCAGCTGGTCCTCAGCCTTGTGTCAGTTCCAACAAATCTGCAGCTACCTGAAAATATGACCTCTCCTGGTCGACTCTGAGGAGTAAGTAGCTCTGATTATGTTTGCATCATAGACTGTTTACACTTAATGATTTACACACAAACACACACACACACACACATAAAGACCTGTTAGTCAACGATATTATGTTCTGTCATTATTGATCAGAATGAAAACCAGATGTAAACAACATTGTAAATGATGAGCAACTGATTCTGTGTCTCATGACTGAGGATCAGAACAGTTAGTTCATCTGTTTCAATCAACAGTTTTATTTACTTACAGCAGGTCAGAAGAACGACGTCCATCTTTGAAGCCAATCCCAAGGTCTTTTGACCGATCACTCTTCATGGACACACAGCTGGGTACAGGGGACTTTTCTCTCTGCTGCTGGAAACTGATAGAAACACTGAAATTTACTGAACATACAAGATTTCTGTCTCTGATTTCACTGGTTTTATTTGGAAGTGAAAATTATTTTATTACAGTTAAAGCATGTGTTTGAAACACGTCTTGTTTATAATGCTTATTTAACCAACATTACAATGGGATACAATAACTAAACAACTAGAGTCACAGCTGATGTGATACTTGTTTGTATTTGGTGTGTGATTGTTTAAGCAGCGTGTTGTTAGTCTGATGTGTTCAGACTTTACACTGTTGACCTGCCACATCACTTCAAACTGAGGTTTGGTTTAGGCCACAGCACACCTGAGGAGACCTCCTCAACTAGTCCCCAGAGAGTTGGGGTTAGATTCAGAAGGAGAACTTAAATATCAGCAGTAGAAAACCAGTTATACTGGGAAGCTGTCAGCTTCATTTGACATTTAATGTCAGCTTACTGTGCAGCAGAGACCTTTTGTCCTTTAACATTGATGCCATGTTCATGTGACTGGTTGGTCTCAGGAGACACACAGCTGGGGTCAGGTTCAGGTCCAGGTGAGTCTGGTCTCTGATGGATCCTAGCACACAGAGAGGAAGACCAGCAGGGACGGAAATTCACTTTTTAGTCTTCGGCCTCAGCAGCTGCTGGAGAAACTATCAGCTATCAACAGGAAAAGGATCAACACAGTAACGTTTAACTACAACTGAATTTACTGAAGAAAATGTGTGTGAGTGCTGACAGCTGAAGATTGTGGTTTAACAAGATGTAGTTATGTGTCAATGAATCTGCACATTATATTACCTAATAACAGTTAAATGTACAAATGTCCAAAAACAGAGAAATATCATGCAACAGTTTGTCAGACCCCAAGATGAAGTCTTTAAACTGTCCAAAACCCCAAAAGACAGTCAGTTTAAATTTAATGCAAAATCAACAAAAAAAATATTCTGGGGCTTCATCTTTAATCAGAGGATTTTTCTGGAGGTTCCTACAAAACAAAAGTCCCCAACAAAGGTTAGGATATACAAGGCAACACTTTAATAGGCAACTCTCTGAAACTACTGACTCTTCATCAAACTGCAGCTAAGCTACGAACATCTACCATGAGTCCCCAAACCTTTACAACTTGTTCCCAGAGCTCTGAAGCTTCCTCACACTCTGACACTAGTCCCAAAACCCCTGCAGGTAGTCCTGAAAACTCTGGAGCTGCTTCCCAGGCCTCTGCAGCAGTCCCATCCTGTGGACTCTAGTAGAATCCTACAGGATGACAGCAGACTGACAGGAACACTGAGAGCAGCTGTAAACCTCACTGACCACCAGGGGGAGCTCGCAATCCAAACCTTCACCCTGTGGACCTGCACACTGAGCCCTCCCACACTTAACTCCCTCTGTCATGTGCTTAAATTCTCACTTTTAACACTGTGACACTGCTGAGTCCACAGGGTTAACATGAGGACTACAGTCGTTGCCATGGATACAGCACGACATATGACCAACAGTTGAACCTGCGATTAATCTCAGAGTTTGTCTCCAACAGTTTCTGTATCAACAGTTTGTGCAACATGTGTTCAGTCTGCTGCTTCAGACAGTTTAACAGAGACACATCATGTAATGTTCACTATATATGCAACACAAATACATACATACAAAGAATAAACTCTGAACACAGCTGAGTTCAGAGTTCAAAGCTCAGATCATGTAAAATAACTACAGTGGTCCTTCCTTCATAGACTGGTAATTTCATCATGATAAAACATTGTTATTGAGTTGATTCAGTTATTAATTAACAGAGTAGAAATGATCCTCTGATCTATGAGAGCACTTTGACCAACAGAGGCCTCAATAAACATGAAAAATGAGCCTTCATAAAATAAGTGTCAGAGTCCAAACTGAAATGCAGTATCACCTGTACGGGCTTTATACTATGTCTGGATATTTAAATAAACTTCTGTTCACACACTGTGGCTCTAACGGCACATTTACAGGTTTATAAGTCAGTGTTGAGGTGAGAGAGCAGAGAAACAGGAAATAGAGAGCTGATGAACATGTTGAAGGTGAAACAGGATCAAATGTGATGTCAAGTGTTGAGTGTGATACCTTTTCATGTTTGTGATAACCTGCAGCCTCCTGATGAAGACAGAGAGACAGACAGACAGACAGACAGGTTCATCATTAGACTATGAAGATAAACTTATGGAGTTTTGTGGAGTCTGGATCAAAGACAGGAGGTGAACACATGAACCAACAGAGACACATTAGACACTGGAATCAATCAAAGGTCCACTCACTCAGTTTCTTCTCGTGGACTTCATCACTCTGCAGCTCTCTGCTGTCTGGACCAGGTCTGTGGACACAAAGAGTTTTCTGTTGTCCTCCATCAGGATTCAGTCCTCTGTGTCTGCGGGCTGCTGTCACACTCAAACACTTTTATGAACCAACTTGCAGCGCTCAGTTCAAAGATCAGCTGCTGCGTCTTTATATGACTTTATACGATACATGTCAAAGTTTAGCCCACAGCAGCAACTCTGACACACAAATAAGGCTCCTCATCACTGACAACAGCAAGACTCAATCACTGATATTACTTTACAAAAGAAGACATGAATTCACCTCCAGGGCTTGAAATGAGGCCAGCAGAAAGGTTTCATACTGTTGATTTGTTTGAGATAAAACCATCAGCTGTTCTGGTCCATTTAAAACCCATGGACCAGACTGGGATCAGCTCTTGCTCAGCTCCTCTTTAACACAGAAAAGCCTGAAGAGAAAACTACAATAAAAAAAGTGGATAAACTGTTGGTTGTCAGTCAGTTCCCATTAAACAACAGTAAAATAGAAATTATTCTCCTACAATAAAACGCCATCAAATCCAGACACTGGCTGCACAGACACTGTAATTTTACATTTTAACTAATATTTCTTTTCATAGAAAACATCCCACTTACCACAAGTGTTTGTGTTGCTAAATAATTCAATAATTACAACAGTCCAATTTTACAATAGACTATACATTGCTTATGATGAATGCAATCGGTCTGATTGACTACTAAACATCACAATCAGTCACACATGTATTCATAATCAAATACTTCCATCAATCAACACAACTTCGCAACATGAGTTGAATTCTTTTCTCAGATTTTACTGGAGAAAACAAACCCTGCTGCAGTCTGCTCTTTTTACACTTTTTGAGATGCCCTGTTAAAGTACTGTCATAATGTTATTCTTGTGTAAAGGCCTTTCTGTGCCCATCAATGGATATTGACATGTAATACTCACAAGAACCAATACAGAATGGTATCCAAAGTACAAATACTATGAATACTTAGAAACACCTTTTTTATTGTACTGGATCAAATTTTTTAATGTCTTTCTTTTATGCTGGAACCGCAGCAGCCACATATTAGCTTTAGGCCTAGTTTTGACTCCATCCTTGAGTCCAGCACTTTCCCAAATGCTGAATACTCAGGCTCCTGTGCCTTGGCCTCTTCCTCCACGTTTGGCCTGGTGTGAATGTCTCAAAACATCATTTTTACAAACTCTCACACAACTCCTGTAATATAATCCAAGTCTCATTCATCTGGCCATATGCTCAGTATTCCCCACACACATGCATTTACATTAAAACATTACTATTTAAAACATTTCTGCATAAACAGTCCAGCATGCATCTGGACAAGCAACACTGGAGGCATACGGGGAAAACTGTTTTTACAAGCTCAAGGTAACCTGGGGTGAGTAATTAATAAACACAGTCATTGTGTGGTGAAAGTAATCCCTTAAGGGAAAAGAGTGAGACAAGAAACAAATTAGTCAAATGTAACTGCAGTAAACTGTACACACTCAGTTCAAGCTGCTGCACAATCTGCATATCAATTCATTCAATCATTTATTAGACTGTTTGCAATCTGTTTTCTGAACACAAATCATTACATGTAGAAGAAACAAAGTTGTGTAAGAAACTGTACCTTTTACAGCTCCAAGACTACAGTGACCTGGATGAGTACTCTGCACAGTTTTCTGTTTGTCCACTGCAGCCAATCAGTGTACAGTAAATATGATCCCATTTCCTTTTGCTGCTTTCGAAATGTATAAACTGATATTAGTACTCCTTCTCCGGAGTAGGTCCAAAAGCCGGGCTGCCCTCACTCAAGTGGCTAGTGGTGGCCTCTCGCCGACCGCAGCCAACACCTGATGACCCCTCAAACAAGCTGTGTGTGTTGTAAGACTCTTCTGACCTCTGTCTGCTGGAGACCAGACAGACAGGTGTCTTTAAAAATCTCTGTGTGTTCAGTTCCCAGTACTTTTATAACTTCTAACTGTGGTTTGGGGTTTAGTTTCTCTCCTGCGTCCTGTTTTTACTTTACATATCTGCTTTATTTTACTGTTGCATGTTAATTATCAGCCGTATTTGAAGTTGTGTGAAGTTGGTGCTCAAAAACTCAACATTTACTTATTTTGCTACTTAACAATAAAAGTTTTAAAACAACAAAATAAGGAGTTAAAATATGTTTATTACTGAATTAGCAGAACTTTATTAGAGGCTTTTCTTCAATTAAGACAAGTGTAATAATACAGCAGGGAGGAAGAGTAAAATCAGAAACAGAGACCGTGAGATGTTGATGTTTGTCCATATCGCCCAGCCCTAGTCTGGAGTGAAACAGATCCTTATTCACATTAAATGCAGAAAGACACTAAAGCAGAGGTTACTTACAGTAGATTAGCCAACAACGATAACAAAATAGAAAATACTGCAAAACAGCATCAAAACATACAGTAGTCTACTGTACTGTAATTATGCATCACATAAAAACTCAAAACTGCATCCTACACACATTCTGTGAACTACCATCAGCTGTGTGTGATCCTGTACAGACTGAACTATCTGTTCAGCAGTGACAAAGTTTCTGTAACAGGAGGAGACTCTCCCTCCTACAGAGAACACAGAGACGCTGAGGAATCACGTGACCAGAGCAAAAACCCAGGATAAAGAGGTTCAGTGAATGTGGCGTTGAAGGTGTGGAGGTGGATCAGTGTGTCAGAGGAGACTCTGAAGAAAGACAGAGTGCCAGCAGGACAGTCCAAATACACTGCTACTGTACCAGAGGAGAAGGAGGAGGAGGAGGAGGAGGAGATGGATGTCATTCTGTTATTGTGCCAGACAGAGTAACCACCATCAGAGTAGCTCAGACTCCAGGACTGATCATTCCTTCCAAACACACAGTCCTCTTTGTTTCCTCTCCTCCTGATTCCTCTGTAACTCACTGATATATAAACCCCTCCTCTCCACTTGACCTCCCAGTAACAGCGACCAGTCAGACCAGTTCTACACAGCAGCTGAGGCAAGATGTCAAATCTGTCTGGATGATCAGGATATGACTGATCCTCCTCCATAACATGTGTCACCTTCCTGTTGTTGTCAGACAGTTTGATCTTTCTGTTCACTGTGTTTTTGTCGATTGTGAGTTCACAGGAATCTGATGGAGAGAAGAAGACACAATACAGCTGCAGTTATTCATCTATCATCACTCTGATGATGACATCAGAGATTTGAATGAGTGATGTCACAGTTTGAAGATCAAATTAAAAACACACTTACACTTCCTCAGACCTGGTCTCAACCATCGGACTCCACCAGGCTCCACCCTGAAAGGAGGAGGGGGGTCAGAGCAGCACTTCCTCTTTCACCATGGAAACATGGACATTACCTCACTCTCATACACACACAGGGCTCCAGACTGCAACCAATTTGGAGTCAGGTGGGTGTGACCCTCAAGTCTCAGTCAGAGATAACAGATACCATGAAGGTGGTTTTCAGCTGTCTTTTAACTCAGGCTTTCTTCCTTTGAAGAATCTTCAACAGTAAAAAGCAACACTGCGGCTTCAGTTACAGCCAGAGAGGAGTGTTTGCATTAATATTACTGACTGTGTGAACTCATATGTGAATATATTTATTTTACCTGTCTGTTTATTTCTAACGTGGCAGCTGCTCTTTCTACAGCTCTGAAACTTTAAACTTGATGCAGCAGATTTAAACAAGAACTGCATTTACTGTCCCTTAATGAAGGAGACACACACATCACTAAAGTTTGGGGGCAAATTAAAATGAAATGAATTTTACTGATTGAATATTATCTGTGATAAATACCAATGGACTAATTCATTTTCTAATCAGTGTTCTATCAGCTGTCATATACCAGCAGTGTAAAACAGACTTCAGCAAATCAGGACCAAACATAAAACCTAATCCACAGTGGTAACGTTATGGTGCTTTGACAGGATTCTATCATATTTCATATGAAAGTAAACATCATCCTGATTAATAAAATAGTGACCTGTTTGCTACCTGTGATTTTAAAGAAGCTTTTCTTAGAGCCAGCGTGGACAGATGGACCAGAGGACACACATATATTCAGGAGTTCAGTGAGAGCTACAACAACCTTACAGATAAAATAAAACAATCTTCCTCAGATTTTCAGCATCACTGATGGACTCTAGGTTCCTGTGTTAAAATAAAGTGATGTGATAGATACAGTAAACACTACTGTAATCACACAGCTTTGTTCAGGGACATGTATGTAACGTTACGGCTCAACAAGTTGGATAAAGTGCATTTATAATGTTTTCCCTCAGCTAACAATCTGCATCACTCAGATATTCACATTGATTATAGAGTGATGCTTCTCAAAGGAGCAGTGAAAGGTGCTTTTTAGCTGATTTGAAGCTGAAACTCGGAGCATAAAGTTGTCCCAAGCAGGTGAGGTTTGTAGCAGAGGTTACCATGGCGATCTAGCCAGGTTAAAAGAGCCACCTTTGTAGTACAGAAAACCCAACTCAACATGTCTGGCTAAGCCACTGATCTTGCTTCGTGGTACAGCCCTCTGCAGCATGACGATGTTGATGAATGCCAACCCACCATGAACCTACAACATGTCAGGATACACCACTGTCCTATTATCCAATGTTGAAACAAGACAATACTCCAGAAACATTTCATCACCTTCCCTTCCTGTTTTGGCACATCCTGGCTACTATGGGGTCCCGTTTGTGAAGTGGCTCACACTGAAAATAACATCAACTTTTTGCCACATTTAGCTTCAAACAATGTTTAAAAAAGTGTTGTGAATTTTTTAACATCACCTTTTACCACATTTACAGCAGTATTTGTTAACTTAGAAATATATTAAATAGTTAAATCAATGTGGCACCTAAATGTTAAATGTTAAATCTAAATATTAAATCTAAATCTAAATCTAAATGTTAAATCTAAATGCTAAATCTAAATGTGAAATCTAAATCTAAATCTAAATGTGAAATCTAAATCTAAATACTAAATCTAAATCTAAATCTAAATGCTAAATCTAAATGTTAAATGTTAAATCTAAATGTTTTGGGTGAAACTAAATATTTAGCTAATATGCAAATTCACACCGCCAGTCACCGCAAGTACGAAAATAAAAGCTCGAGATGGTCAGACTGTGTTTATAGAATCAAATAACGAATTAAAACCAACTTATCGGGGGAAATGGACACTTGAATATACATTAGCGTGATAATAACTTCACAAAATAACAAAAAAACATGTTTGGAGAAAGTTTATTTGACGTGTACTTTGAGTTGTTAGTGTCCCTTCGGGAACTGCCGTGTTGTTTACAAATACGTCCGGGTAGAAAACCCATTAGAAAACCGTAAGCTGTTAGCCCCGTTAGCGGTGTCTGTAATGACTCAATAACTCAGTGAACGGTCCGTGAAAAAAATATTTTTTTCCAGCGGATGTCTTTGTTACAACATTATTGAGCTAACTGGAGTAGTTTCATGTCGTATCCGACAACGGGAGGCTTTTAACAGATGACGTCCTGATGTTAGCTTTGCTGCTGCTGCAGCCACTGATGCTTTCTAGACATCGTGATTTCCCAAAACTGAATAAATACCACACATCGCAACACAAAACTGCTTTGCTAGCTCAATCATGTTGTAACTAAGACATCTGCTGGAAAAAAAAAATTCACAGACCGTTTATTAAGTTATTAACGTTACAGACACCGCTAACGGGGCTAACGGTTAGCCCAGCTTATCTACGATAACCATGTTATTTATTTCAAAGCGTGCACACAGAAATAGTAATGTGTGTTCAATCATGGTGTTTATGGACTTTACAAACATCAGATTAGTCTAAATGGTGCTTTAGTGACGTGAAAGATGTGAGATACACACACACATATATCTAGCTAGACTCTGCTGGTTTTCTACCCGGAAGTATTTGTAAACAACCAGGCGATTCCCTCCGAAGGGACACTAACAACTCAAAGTACACGTCAAATAAACTTTCTCCAAACATGTTTTTTGTTATTTTAGGTAGTTATTATCACGCTAATGTATGTTCAACTGTTCATTTCCCCCTATAAGATGGTTTTAATTCGTCATTTGATTCTATCAACACAGTCTGACCATCTCAAGCTTTTATTTTGGTACTTCCGGTGACCGGCGGTGTGAATTTGCAAATGAGCTAAATATTTAGTTTCACCCAGAACATTTAGATTT
Source organism: Epinephelus awoara (assembly GCA_035609425.1). NCBI lineage: Eukaryota > Metazoa > Chordata > Actinopteri > Perciformes > Serranidae > Epinephelus > Epinephelus awoara. The sequence continues at coordinate 6,051,440 of CM069308.1, forward strand.
AACATTTAACATTTATATTTATATTTAGCATTTAGATTTAACATTTACATTTATATTTAGCATTTAGATTTAATATTTAGATTTAGATTTAACATTTACATTTAGATTAAGCATTTAGATTTAACATTTATATTTATATTTAATATTTAGATTTAACATTTAGATTTAGATTTAACATTTAGATTTAGATTTAGCATTTAGATTTAACATTTAGATTTAGATTTAACATTTAGATTTAATATTTAGATTTAACATTTAGATTTAATATTTAGATTTAGATTTAACATTGAGATTTAGATTTAGCATTTAGATTTAGATTTAATATTTAGATTTAGATTTAACATTGAAATTTAGATTTAGCATTTAGATTTAGATTTAATATTTAGAGGGCTGCACAGTGATGTGGTGGTTAGCACTTTCGCCTCACAGCAAGAGGGTTGCCGGTTCATTCCCGGGTGTGGGAGCCCTTCTGTGCGGAGTTTGCATGTTCTCCCCATGTCAGCGTGGGTTCTCTTCGTGCACTCCAGCTTCCTCCCACAGTCCAAAGACATGCAGATTGGGGACTAGGTTAATTGATAACTCTAAATTGTTCGTAGGTGTGAATGTGAATGGTTGTTTGTCTCTATGTGTCAGCCCTGCGATAGTCCCCCCGCCTCTCGCCCAATGTCAGCTGGGATAGGCTCCAGCCCCCCCGCTACCCTCAAGAGGATGAAGCGGTTAGAAGATGAATGAATGGATTTAATATTTAGATTTAGATTTAACATTTAGATTTAGATTTAATATTTAGATTTAGATTTAACATTTAGATTTAGATTTAATATTTAGATTTAACATTTGGGTTTTAAACATTGTTTGAAGCTAAATGTGGCAAAATGTTCATATTATTTTCAGCGTGAGCCACTTTACAAACGGCACCCCATAGGCTGTATTGATGGTCTGATGGGACACAAACACTTTGATGAGTCAGTGTTTATCAGCTCTGGTTGTGTGAGGTCAGCCTGGTGTGTCAGGGTCATATGAGCCAGGCTGACAGTGTGACAGAGACAAAGTTTCCAGCTCTACCTCCTCTATCAGACTGAGCATATGTGGCTGCAGCAGGCCTCTTCATACCTGAGAGTGTCCAGTCTCCAGTGTGGATCCTTCAGTCCAGCCGACAGCAGCTTCACCCCTGAGTCCCCTGGATGATTGTAGCTCAGGTCCAGCTCTCTCAGATGGGAGGGGTTGGAGCTCAGAGCTGAGGCCAGAGAAGCACAGCCTTCCTCTGTGATCAGACAGCCTGACACACTGCAAACACACAAGACAACACACACGTCACATAATCTGAGGGTGAGTACCACAGTACTGCCATACTGTCGCCTACTGTGGGGTTACATCAACATTATTACTGACTCTTTTCTAGTCACAACCAAACACCCACTAATGTCCACCAACTATCTGACAACATCACTGATTCCTCTCTGATATTTCAAGTTCCAACAACAGAGAAAAAAACAAGATAAAACATGTTGATGGAAAGAGACTGAAACACAAAACACAACTGGTTTGAAATCATATCAGCAGAGACAATCCTGTGATGGTTATGAGTTTATCAACTAATGTAAATCAGGATCTAAGTGGCCATCAGTTGAACATGTTGATGAATCCTGACCTGAGAGTTTCCAGTGTACAGTGTGAACTCTTCAGTCCATCAGACAGAAGCTTCACTCCTGAATCCTTCAGGTTGTTGTCACTCAGGTTCAGGTGTCTCAGACTGGAGGACTGGGAGCTGAGAACTGAGGACAGAGCTTCACAGCTTCTCTCTGAGAGGTCACAGTCACTCAGCCTATAGAGAGAAAAATATTTGTCTTAAAATGCAATTCTCTTTGATTAATGAGTCTGGACTGAAGTCAAATCTAATGGACCAAAGATCTCAGTTAGTACTTCAGCTAACAGGACACTACCAGACCTGCATTATAACACTGAGTCAAGAAGAACACTTTAAATTTGTTCGGTAAAACTGAAATATCAACTTCATCCAGATGATAACAAGTGAGGACCCACTAAATTTGGTGATCTACAGTATAATCTCTTCTGAGCACAGATTAAAATCCTTACAGTTGAAAGAGTTTCTGAACTGTGAAGTTTCAAATCCTGATTGAACATTTGTCAGATTCAGAAATGCTGACATGAGAGAGAATGTTTAAACTGTATGGAGTTCAGAGAAATATCTGAAATCATTTCAGATGGTCTGCAGCTTGATCTGACCTGAGAGTTTCCAGTGTACAGTGTGAACTCTTCAGTCCATCAGACAGAGGGTTCACTCCTGAATCCTTCAGGTTGTTGTAGTTCAGGTCCAGGTGTCTCAGATGGGAGGGGTTGGAGCTCAGAGCTGAGGCCAGAGAAACACAGCCTTCCTCTGTGATCAGACAGCCTGACACACTGCAAACACACAAGACAACACACATCTCACATAATCTGAGGGTGAGTACCACAGTACTGCCATACTGTCGCCTACTGTGGGGTTACATCAACATTATTACTGACTCTTTTCTAGTCACAACCAAACACCCACTAATGTCCACCAACTATCTGACAACATCACTGATTCCTCTCTGATATTTCAAGTTCCAACAACAGAGAAAAAAAACAACATCAAACATGTTGATGGAAAGAGACTGAAACACAAAACACAACTGGTTTGAAATCATATCAGCAGAGACAATCCTGTGATGGTTATGAGTTTATCAACTAATGTAAATCAGGATCTAAGTGGCCATCAGTTGAACATGTTGATGAATCCTGACCTGAGAGTTTCCAGTGTACAGTGTGAACTCTTCAGTCCATCAGACAGAAGCTTCACTCCTGAATCCTTCAGGTTGTTGTTACTCAGGTCCAGGTGTCTCAGACTGGAGGACTGGGAGCTGAGAACTGAGGACAGAGCTTTACAGCTTTTCTCTGAGAGGTCACAGACACTCAGCCTATAGAGACAACAATCAACAGAGAGAAAAATATTTGTGTTAAAATGCAATCCTCTTTGATTAATGAGTCTGAACTGAAGTCAAATCTAAAGGACCAAAGATCTCAGTTAGAACTTCAGCTAACAGGACACTAACAGACCTGCATTATAACACTGAGTCAAGAAGAACACTTTAAATTTGTTCAGTAAAACTGAAATATCAACTTCATCCAGATGGCAACAAGTGAGGACCCACTAAATTTGGTGATCGACAGTATAATCTCTTCTGAGCACAGATTAAAATCCTTACAGTTAATTATGATTAACTCATAAATAAGGAGTCAATCCAAATAACATGATATGAAAGCATAATGGTCTTTTCTATATCGGCCAGAGTTCATATCTGTATGTAGTTCAGTAGGTGGGATTGAACCAGAAAAGAGTTTCTGAACTGTGAAGTTTCAAATCCTGATCGAACATTTGTCAGATTCAGAAATGCTGACATGAGAGAGAATGTTTAAACTGTATGGAGTTCAGAGAAATATCTGAAATCATTTCAGATGGTCTGCAGCTTGATCTGACCTGAGAGTTTCCAGTGTACAGTGTGAACTCTTCAGTCCATCAGACAGAAGGTTCACTCCTGAATCCTTCAGGTTGTTGTAGTTCAGGTCCAGGTGTCTCAGATGGGAGGGGTTGGAGCTCAGAGCTGAGGCCAGAGAAACACAGCCTTCCTCTGTGATCAGACAGCCTGACACACTGCAAACACACAAGACAACACACATCTCACATAATCTGAGGGTGAGTACCACAGTACTGCCATAGAGTGCCGAAGTCACGTCGCTTCCGGCAGAAGCTCATGGGACCTTAGATCGGAAAAAGCTTTCAGTCGCTTCCTGCAGCTTGGCCTCCCCGCTGAAATTTCACTGTTTTATGATTAATCGATTTATGATTGAAGATGTCTGTGTGTTTTGTGCCAGGATGCCGTCACTCCAAGCTGCTGGAAGCGAGCGAAAGCTATGACGTCACATACGCGACCGCCTCCTGTGTACTCTTGAGTCTTTCCAATTAAAAAGCTTATATCTCAACAGTTTTACCACAAAGTGTGACTTTATTGACCTTAAAATTTATGTTTTAAATTCATTAACGACATATTTGGATTTCATGTCACAACTCAAACGGGACCAAAAGATAACATTGCTCTCCTCATTCACTGCATTTCATATTTTTTCCTATCTAAGGTCCCATGAGCTTCACCAGAAGAGGCCTGACTTCGGCACTCTATACTGTCGCCTACTGTGGGGTTACATCAACATTATTACTTATAATGATTGTAACTTACTTATAATTATGACTTTTTTCTAGTAAATGTCCACCAACTATCTGACAACATCACTGATTCCTCTCTGATATTTCAAGTTCCAACAACAGAGAAAAAAACAACATCAAACATGTTGATGGAAAGAGACTGAAACACAAAACACAACTGGTTTGAAATCATATCAGCAGAGACAATCCTGTGATGGTTATGAGTTTATCAACTAATGTAAATCAGGATCTAAGTGGCCATCAGTTGAACATGTTGATGAATCCTGACCTGAGAGTTTCCAGTGTACAGTGTGAACTCTTCAGTCCATCAGACAGAAGCTTCACTCCTGAATCCTTCAGGTTGTTGTTACTCAGGTCCAGGTGTCTCAGACTGGAGGACTGGGAGCTGAGAACTGAGGACAGAGCTTCACAGCTTCTCTCTGAGAGGTTACAGTCACTCAGTCTGAAGAGACGATGTAATAAAGGAATAAAAAGATAGTAAGCTGAAAAGACAACAGAGCATTTAAGTTATGATATATGAATCCAGCTGTCTCTGTACTTACAGAGCTTTGTTGGAGGCTTTGACCACTGGCAGCAGCCTCAGAAGAGCCTCCTCTGAATCACAGTATTTCTTCAGGTCAAACACGTCCAGATCTTCTTCTGATGACAGTAAGATGAAGACCAGAGCTGACCACTGAGCAGGAGACAGTTCATCTTTGCAGAGACGTCCTGAACTCAAGGACTGTTGGATCTCCTCCACTAGAGAACGATCATTCATTTCATTCAGACAGTGGAACAGATTGATGCTTCTCTCTGCAGACAGATCCTCGTTGATCTTCTTCTTGATGTACTGGACTGTTTCCTGATTGGTCTGTGAGCTACTTCCTGTCTGTCTCAGCAGACCTCGTAGGTGTTTCTGATTGGTCTGCAGTGAAAGACCCAGGAGGAAGCGAAGGAACAAGTCCAGGTGTCCATTTGGACTCTGTAAGGCCTTGTCCACAGCACTCTGGTGGAGATACTTCAGATTCTGTTTGTCTCTGACGGCTTTAGACCACCGGGATGTTGTTTGCTGTTCTGCCATCAGATTGACTCCAGAGTTGATGAAGGTCAGATGGACATAAAGAGCAGCCAGAAACTCCTGAACACTCAGATGGACGAAGCAGAACACCTTGTCCTGGTACAGTCCTCTCTCCTCTTTAAAGACCTGTGTGAACACTCCTGAGTACACTGAGGCTGCTCTGATATCGATGCCACACTCTGTCAGGTCTGATTCATAGAAGATCAGGTTGCCTTTCTGCAGCTGATCAAAAGCCAGTTTTCCCAGAGACTTAATCATCTTCCTGCTCTTTCTATTCCAGTGATGATCTGTCTCAGCTCCTCCATCATACTTGATGTTCTTCACTTTGGTCTGAACCACCAGGAAGTGGATGTACAGCTCAGTCAGGGTCTTGGGCAGCTCTCCTTCCTCTCTGCTCTTCATCACATCCTCCAGAACTGTAGCAGTGATCCAGCAGAAGACTGGGATGTGGCACATGATGTGGAGGCTTGGTGATGTCTTGATGTGGGAGATGATTCTGCTGGCCTGCTCCTCATCTCTGAATCTCTTCCTTAAGTACTCCTCCTTCTGTGGGTCAGTGAACCCTCTGACCTCCGTCACCATATCAACACAGTCAGGAGGGATCTGATTGGCTGCTGCAGGCCGTGTGGTTATCCAGAGGCGAGCAGAGGGAAGCAGTTTCCCCCTGATGAGGTTTGTCAGCAGCACATCCACTGAGGTGGACTCTGTAACATCAGTCAGGATCTCACTGTTGTGGAAGTCCAGAGGAAGTCGACACTCATCCAGACCGTCAAAGATGAACACAACCTGGAACTCTTCAAACCTGCAGATTCCTGCTTCCTTGGTTTCAGTAAAGAAGTGATGAACAAGTTCCACCAAGCTGTACTTTTTCTCTTTCAGCACATTCAGCTCTCTGAAAGTGAATGGAAATGTCAACTGTATGTCCTGGTTGGCTTTGTCTTCAGCCCAGTCCAGAGTGAACTTCTGTGTTAAGACTGTTTTCCCAATGCCAGCCACTCCCTTTGTCATCACTGTTCTGATTGCTTCATCTCTTCCAGGTGAGGCTTTAAAGACGTCTTCTTGTCTGATGGTTGTTTCTGGTCTGTGTGGTTTCCTGGATGCTGTTTCAATCTGTCTGACCTCATGTTCATCATTGACCTCTGCAGTCCCTCCCTCTGTGATGTAGAGCTCTGTGTAGATCTGATTCAGAAGGGTTGGGTTTCCTGCTTTAGCGATCCCCTCAAACACACACTGGAACTTCTTCTGCAGGTTAGATTTGAGTTTACGCTGACAGACTGCAGAATAACTTCCTGAATGAACACAACAAAGAACATCAATAAGACAAAGAAACCATTTCAACATGTCATTTCCTCAAAGAATGAGTATATGGCGAGGCAAGGCAAGTTTATTTGTATAGCACAGTTTAACACAAGGTAATTCAAAGTGCTTTACAGAGACATTAAAAGCAACAAGACACAATTTAAAACAATAAAAACAGTCGATTAAAAAGGGCAATAGAAATTGAGAATGATTGTGATAATAATAAAATACAGTAACATAAAATAAAAACAGGCTCAATACATTTAACAGTCAGGATAAGAAAAGAAGTAGAATAATAAAAGACATAAATCAGCAGTGTGTAGTTAAAAAGTACGGGCAGTAGAATACAGCAGGTAAGTATTTAATCTAAGAGTACGCTTCAGTAAACAACAGTGTTTTTAGCCCTGATTTAAAGGAGCTGACAGTTTGAGCAGACCTCAGATCTACGGGAAGTTTGTTCCACAGGTGAGGAGCATAATAACTGAATGCTGCCTCACCTTGCTTGGTTCTTGTTCTTGGAACACACAACAACCCTGTTCCAGATGACCTAAGGGGTCTGGATGCTTCGTGTTGGAGCCAAATGCTTGATTTATGTTTTGATGAATATTTTATTTTTTCTAGTTTGCTTTTATTATTTGTCTGATCGGTTATGAGATATGAACATGATATACTCTGGTTTGAATTATGAGTTGAATTGATAACAATTATGAAATTGTGAATTGTTGCTAATTTTGATTATTCGCTGCTATGCATAATTGACGCCATTTCTCACCTCCGCCTCCTCTTTATAGACAGGTGACTGCAGCACCTGGGATATATTAGCGTTGGCTATTGGGGCCGGGTGAGCTCTCGGTTTCAGGCACGCAGCCATACAGTTTTAGACCGCTGCTAAGTGTTGTTTTATGTTTTGTTTGAATGGATGGAAAAGAAAGAAATGAACTGATATGATCTGCCTGTCACTCCATGATGCGGTAAGAAACCCCTAAGTTTTTTTTGGAAATAAACGTCTTGAACCAGAGGAAAGAAGTGTTTTGGATTTCATGGTCACTTTAAAACATTTGACAGCGCTGGAGCGCGTCAGACCTGGATGCATGTAAGCCGAGAGCCGAGAGCATCTTTATAAGAAAAGATCGCGCTTTTACTTCGTAGGGAACCAGTAGATCAAGCATGTATTTTGGTCCGAGACCATTTAGGGCTTTGTAGACCAGCAGTAAGATTTTAAAATCTATTCTTTGACTCACAGGAAGCCAGTGTAGCGATTTAATGACCGGTGTAATATGGTCCAGTTACCTGGTGTTTGTAAGGACTCTGGCGGCAGCGTTCTGAATCAGCTGCAGCTGTCTGATTGATTTTTTTTTCTTAAGGCCTGTAAATAAGCCATTGCAATAATCCAATCTACTAAAAATGAATGCATGAATAAGTTTTTCCATGTCTTGTTTAGACAGAAACCCCTTAATTTTAGCTATATTTTTCAGGTGGTAAATTAATACCTCTGTCTCTTCTGGATTTAGCTGGAGAAAATTCTGGCACATCCAGTCATTGATTTGATCAATACAGTTACTCAATGAGAGTAAGGGACTATAGTCGTGTGATGACACTGAGATATAGAGTTGTGTGTCGTCGGCATACGTATGATAGGAGATGTTGTGATGTTCCATAATCTGGGCTAGGGGTAGCATATAGATGTTGAATAGAAGTGGTCTGAGAATGGACCCTTGAGGAACCCCACATGTGATCGTAGTTCGCTCAGATTCATGGTTACCAATTGACACAAAAAAGTCCCTATCTTGTAAGTAAGATATGAACCATTGTAGCACAGTGCCGGTGAGTCCCACCCACTTTTCCAATCTGCTAAGTAGTATATTATGATCAACTGTATCAAATGCAGCACTGAGATCTAGTAATACCAGGACAGAGGATTTGCATACATCATTATTCTGATGAATATCATTTAAGACTTTGGTAAGTACAGTCTCAGTGCTGTGATGTGGCCGAAATCCAGACTGAAATGTTTTAAAAAGATTGTTTTGCATCATAAAAGTATGGATTTGCTGAAAGACAACCCTTTCAATGATTTTCCCCAAAAATGGCAGATTTGATATTGGCCTATAGTTACTAATTGTTGTGGCGTCCAGATTTGATTTTTTCTAGGAGAGGTTTTATTACTGCAGTTTTCAAGGCCTGGGGAAACTGGCCTGCTATAAGAGAAGTATTTATTATCTGCAGTACATCTGGAGCTATGCAGTTAAAAATGGTTTTAAAAAAGTTTGAAGGCAGAATATCAAGGCAGCATGTTGTGGGCTTTAATTTTGAAACTGTTTCTGTGACAGCTGTGTAATCTAGGAGGCTAAAATGTCCTAGATTAACCGGAGGACAGGAAGGCACAAGAGTTATCATTCCAGAGCTGGAGCTGCACACTGCCTGTCTTATCTGTAATATTTTGTTTGTGAAGAAGGCTGCAAAGTCATTACATGACTATATATGAGTATATGAATATATTTTGGTCCGTCTCTTGAGACATTAGAAAACGTCCCGTTTATCCATCGTGTTAAATCTTTATAGAAATCCTCTTACTGCTCTGCAGACAGTCAGCCAGCTCCTCCTGCTTCATTCTCCTCAGGAAGGTCAGTGTGATCTTCAGAAATGCCTCTCTGCTGCTGCTCCTCTGCTCTTCATCCTCACCATCCAACCCCTCCTCATCCTCCCTCTGACTCTCTAAGCATTCTGGGTAATGTGAACTCAGAACCTTCTGGATCTTCTTCAGCTCGTTCTTCACAAACGTGACGATGTTCTCCTCCAGCAGCTGGAACAGAATATTATATGAATGACACAATCAAACATCAGATCCATGTTGTACAGACTGACAATCCACTTGTGTAAAAAGTGCAGCATGGAGATGATTGTGAACAGAACAGATGTTAAAGTAGTTGTTGTACATGTACAGACCATAAATATGGAGTCCAGGTGTGTTTGATGCTGCTTGGCAGACTGACCACTGGGAACCTCTGAGCTCTCCTGGTTCACTCTGTGGAGGAATCATCAACAATGAGCTCACATGATGTTTGCACCAGGAGACTGTAGAATTTATATGATTCACAAAAACACACACAGACCATTTAGTCAAAGATACTGTGTTCTGTCATGATTGATCAGAATGAAAACCAGATGTAAACAACACTGTAAATGATGGACACCTGATTCTGTGTCTCATGACTGAGGATCAGAACAGTTAGTTCATCTGTTTCAATCAACAGTTTTATTTACTTACAGCAGGTCAGAAGAACGACGTCCATCTTTGAAGTCAATCCAACGATCCATAGACCGATCACTCTTCATGGACACACAGCTAGGTACAGGGGACTTTTCTCTCTGCTGCTGGAAACTGATAGAAACACTGAAATTAACTGAACATACAAGATTTCTGTCTCTGATTTCACTGGTTTTATTTGGCACTGAAAGTTATTTTATTGTCATCAAAGCATGTTTTTAAAGCAAAGAAGACTCTGCATTTTTATGGTGCTTGTTGGTTGCTTCTCCACCCAACTAAGCAACAACAGCATTTTAAACAAGACGTCACAATCACAAGTAATAAGTTAACCTGCTAGAGTCCCATTACAGCAGTTTGACTTGGAGCCCAGGAACCAGTCAGAGTTCAGGTCAGACAAGGATAATGTTTCTTAGTTAGGTACCAATCACCTCCAGAAAGGACCCATGTCTTTCAGTATATGAGCCTTGGAATAAGAATCAACCAAACAAGGCACCAGCCGACAACATAAAATAAAACACACACAAGAATTTGAAGTTCAAAGGTCAACCACCAACAAAATAAGTCTTTATCTCCATTCAAATCTCAGCAAGAGTCCACGTCTCAACAAAAAAAGCTCTCTTCAGGATTCCAACAAGTCAAAATGAAAAACAAGCAAAAAAAACAACTCAGTTTTATGCTTCACACAAAAGTTGGCCGATGAAAACAAAACCAAGTGACGCTTGTTACGACTCAAGCTTAGTGATTCTCTATAAACACCAGAATGACCTCCTGTAGTCCAGCCAGTGTGCTGCAGTCAGCTGCAGGGGATGGACGTCCTTGGAGACGGGCAGTTGGATGGTGGATATACAGAGTTAATCTGGTTCTGTAGAACGAGTGAACTATGAACGACCTTTTCTCTCATTGCCAGGGATTGACAAGCTAACTGACTGTCTGTCTGAGGATGGACTGGACATCTTCTGCTGGTGAGTGAATATGCACCATTTTTGTTTGAAAACCCAGCATAGATATTTTTTGAGTTGAGTAGTGGATGTGTGTGACGCAGGGCACCGACCACCACAATCTGATGTGCTATGAGGAATTTGGGAATTTTATACCCACGCCAGGTTAAGACTTAATACTCTTGACCTTCCACCCACTTGAAATTGTGGCCTGTATTTGGTTTGAATCACAGCACACCTGAGAGTAAGGTCAGATTGTGTCAGTGATAAACCTTTGTCTTGGTCATTTGTGGGCGGAGCCTGAACTGTTCACTGATTGTGATTGCAATTAGCAATCTGAGGCTTTAGCTTTAATCAGAGGGCATTTCTGGAGGCGTCTGCAAAACAAAAGACTAGTTATAAACAAATGGCAACCTTCCAACCAATTCTGTGGTCAGAGCACAGACCTCTGTAGCAAGACCCCAAACATCTGACACTGGTCCACATACCTTTACAACTTGTTCACAGAGCTCTGCAGCTTGAACAAAGACCTCTGAAAGTAGGCCACAAACCCCCACAGCAAGTCCTCAGACCTCTGCATCTGATCCAGAACTGCTCCCCAAACCACCACAGGTAGTCCCCAAAACTGTGGAACTAGTCCAAAGACCACTTAATCTATTCTCAAGACCTTTGCAGCTGGTCCTCAGTCTTGTGTCAGTCCCAACAAATCTACAGCTACCTGAAAATATGACCTCTCCTGGTCGACTCTGAGGAGGAAGTAGCTCTGATTATGTTTGCATCATAAAAATGTTTACAGTTCATGATTTACACACACACACACACACACACACACACACACACCAGTTAGTTAAAGACGTGTTCTGTCATGATTGATCAGAATGAAAACCAGATGTAAACAACACTGTAAATGATGGACACCTGATTCTGTTTCTCATGACTGAGGATCAGAACAGTTAGTTCATCTGATTCAATCAACAGTTTTATTTACTTACAGCAGGTCAGAAGAACGGCGTCCATCTTTGAAATCAATCCAACGATCCATAGACCGATCACTCTTCATGGACACACAGCTGGGTACAGGGGACTTTTCTCTCTGCTGCTGGAAACTGATAGAAACACTGAAATTAACTGAACATACAAGATTTCTGTCTCTGATTTCACTGGTTTTATTTGGCAGTGAGTTATTTTATTACAGTTAAAGCATGTTTTTAAAGCAAAGAAGACTCTACATTTTTATGGTGCTTGTTGGTTTCTTCTTCACCCAACTAAGCAAATCAGCCTTTAAACAAGACATTGCCATGAGATGCAGTAACTTAAACCATTAGAGTCACATTACAGCAGTTTGACTTGGAGCCCAGGAACCAGTCAGAGTTCAGGTCTGACAAAGATAATGTTTCTTAGTTAGGTACCAATCACCTCCAGAAAGGACCCATGTCTTTCAGTATATGAGCCTTGGAATAAGAATCAACCAAACAAGGCACCAGCCGACAACATAAAATAAAACACACACAAGAATTTGAAGTTCACCACAGTGTGTTACACATTCAGTGCCCAATATAAAACCTACAGGTCAACCACCAATAAAATAAGTCTTTATCTCCATTCAAATCTCAGCAAGAGTCCACGTCTCAACAAATATCTCTTCAGGTTTCCAAAAAAAACCAACTCAGTTTTATGCTTCACACAAAAGTTGGCTGATGAAAACAAAACCAAGTGACGCTTCTTACATAGTCCAGTCCTCCTGTAGTCCAGCCAGTGTGCTGCAGTCAGCTGCAGGGGATGGACGTCCTTGGAGACGGGCAGTTGGATGGTGGATATACAGAGTTAATCTGGTTCTGTAGAACGAGTGAACTATGAACGACCTTTTCTCTCATTGCCAGGGATTGACAAGCTAACTGACTGTCTGTCTGAGGATGGACTGGACATCTTCTGCTGGTGAGTGAATATGCACCATTTTTGTTTGAAAACCCAGTATAGGTACTTTTTGAGTTGAGTAGTGGATGTGTGTGACGCAGGGCACCGACCACCACAATCTGATGTGCTATGAGGAATTTGGGAATTTTATTCCCACACCAGGTTAAGACTTAATACTCTTGACCTTCCACCTACTTGAAACTGTGGCCTGCATTTGGTTTGAATCACAGCACACCTGAGAGTAAGGTCAGATTGTGTCAGTGATAAACCTTGGTGTTGGTAATTTGTGGGCGGAGCCTGAACTATGTTCCCTGATTGTGATTGCAATTAGCAATCTGAGGCTTTAGCTTTAATCAGAGGGTGTTTCAATCAAAGCTACATTGCATCCCCCTCGTTAAAAATTAACAATTCGACCACTGCACTCAATGATTTACACACACACAGACCAGTTAGTTAAAGACGTGTTCTGTCCTGATTGATCAGAATGAAAACCAGATGTAAACAACACTGTAAATGATGGACACCTGATTCTGTGTCTCATGACTGAGGATCAGAACAGTTAGTTCATGTGTTTCAATCAACAGTTTTATTTACTTACAGCAGGTCAGAAGAAGGCCACAGCACACCTGAGGAGACCTCCTCAACTAGTCCCCAGTGCTCTGCAGAGTTAGGGTTAGGTCCAGAAGGGTACTTCCTGTCTGTTCTCAACCCTAATCGAGTTTTCCAACATCACTTCTCTTCTTTGTTCTCCACACTGACTCCCAGCCTCAGCTCACATCCAGCTCAGGACTCTGGTGCTGGTCTATGGGGAAGTGAAGGGACCTGCTCCTTAATACTAAGAGGCCATGGTCAGACCCTACATTCCTCCTCTACCTCTGGACATTTGTCCGTCCTGTCCCTCAGAGGACCCTGTGGTCTCTCATTTCAGTCAAGACTCTTCTCTGTTCTGGTCCCACAGTGGTGGAATGAACTCCATGCTGAAGTCAGGACAGCAGAGTCACTGAACATCTTCCACCTCAATCTGAAATCTCTCTCTTCACACACCTGACAAGTTCTTACAAACATCTCAATTCTGTTCAAATAAAAACCTTCATCCCTTGAACTGCAGCTCTCTGACACATGTTCAGTTGTTTATGTGAGAGGGATGCACTTTTATTTTCTGATGAAGTCGACCTGATGTTCCTCAGTTTGATTCAACTTGTTGTCAGTCACTGTGGACTGTAATGTCCTCTGTCCCTCACTGATTGCCTGTATTCATACAGACTGTGACGACTGTAGTTTGGACACATATCAGATAATAGAATCTCTTCATGTTTTATCCAGGAAGTGACTGATGACCTGATATGTAGTTTTAGTTTTACTCTATGGTCCTTTTCACCCAACAGGACAAAATATCAGCAGCCTCCACTGCCCACTTTTCTTCATAGAGAACTTAAATATCAGCAGTAGAAGACCAGTTATACTGGGAAGCTGTCAGCTTCATTTGACATTTAATGTCAGCTTACTGTGCAGCAGAGAGTTTTTGTCCTTTAACATCGATGCCATGTTCATGTGACTGGTCGGTCTCAGGAGACACACAGCTGGGGTCAGGTTCAGGTCCAGGTGAGTCTGGTCTCTGATGGATCCTAGCACACAGAGAGGAAGACCACTGGAGGGAAATTCACTTTTTAGTCTTCGGCCTCAGCAGCTGCTGGAGAAACTCAGCAGGAAATCAGCTATCAACAGGAAAAGGATCAACACAGCAACGTTTAACTAGAACTGAATTTACTGAAGAAAATGTGTGTGAGTGCTGACAGCTGATGATTATGGTTTAACAAGATGTAGTTATGTGTCACATAAGAGGAACTCAACACTGTATATGTTTTTGTACAGCTGGGATTTAAATTGATGATTAGGGATGCACCGAATATTCGGTAACCGAATAGGCTGAATATTGCAAAAACACACATTCGGTATTCGGTGGAATAAGTTAAAAGCAAGAACGAATAATAGCGGCGTGTTTTGATAACGCAATCAAACAGCTGCCGTGACGGGCGGAGTAAAATATCGGCAGTGTGCCGATCCGTCCTTTACCGCACTCGCATTTGCGACTAAAAATAGTTTTGAGCGAGCAAAATAGGCTTAAATCATTCAGCACGCTGTGTGAGTACAGATTTCAACCACCAACAGAAACGACAGTACCTGAACAGCCGAGCCAGCTCAACACAGGTATGTGGCGTGTCAGAAGAGAAATGAGCTGTTCACATTTCTGTCATTGTGGCAGATAACAGCCCACAAACCTCGCCGCACTTTAGGGACTGTTCTTTCCTTGTCAGGGGAGGAGGGTGGCTGGTTGATTCTTATTTTATTTATTTATTTTATTTTGATCCTCCCTATGTGAATCACTTATTGATGCTGTTTTTGAAGTATGAATAAGTCAATAAGTAATTTATTCCATTGAAATATCATTGATGTATTACAGAAAAGTGATTTATTAGCCCCTGACGTGACACAGGCCTCTGGCATGACAGAAGTGACGTGTTTTGCTGGATATTATTGTCGCGGTCTTTGTGTGGAACTTAGCTCGCAGGACACAGCATCTCTACGCAGCAGGTTTCAGGTAAGATAAGTGGAATAAATTGGCAGAAAATAGCTATGTTGTTTATTCTGTGACCATTAGAAGAGGATCCTGGTGAGTGGCGAGGGCAGGGCTCGAGACTTGGGATCCACTCACCCGTGGTCCCGCCCGGGCCTCCAGCCTGACCTCTGCGGCCTGGACGGATGCTCAAGCGTGGGTGAGAGGAGCGGAGAGGAGCGCGGAGGTCAGGCCGGGCAGGCCGTAACTAAATTAAGCAGAGTGACGGACCCAAAGCCTTCAATCTGGCTATAAGACAGCTGAAATGCTAAACAAAAAAAAATACAGCGGTGAAGTTGGGATTTGTTTCTTGTAGTTACGTGCTCATTATCTTTTCTGTCTCTTGCAGGCTGCCAGTAGAAGCGGACTGGCCATCAGATATTGTTTGTGGAAATTTGAAAATAAGGTTTGTCAAATTAACTTTTGTCTCTTCATTGTGCACACTTACACACGAAATAGGTTAACAGTCAGCTATTTTTGAATGTTAGCACTGATTTCTCACATTGAGTGGCGAAATATTTGTAGTTTGAACGGTCCGACCTAAATGAATACAGGTCATAGTTAACGAAGTATATGAATATTAATATAGAAGGAGCGCCCACTGAGCGCAGCTTCTTTTATTCATGGTTCGAACGTGGCGATGTGGTCAAAAACAAACAACAAAAAACAAAGTTGACTTGTATGATTAAATAAACGGTAAAATAAATGGACAATTCTTCAATTCATAGACGCTATGTTATGCAATTTTACAAGCCAAAGGCTTGTGTCACGTCACGGGCTTCTGCTCCGGGGCTGCAGCTGGATACTATTGCCAAGAGGTATATATTTGTGAATTTTTATTGCATATATTTAAAACAATAAATATTTGTGTGTGCATCAGAAATACATTTGTGAAACTTTTTTGGTTATTTGTGGATTTTTTTTTTACATTTATATAAAATGCCAAATATATGTGTGTGCATTGAAAATATTTGTGGAGTCATTTATATATAAATCTTAACATGTATTTGTGAATCCTTCTGTGTGCATTTATTAATATTGAGACTGATCTAACTCCATAGAAACAGGATCAAATGTGATGTCAAGTGTTGAGTGTGATACCTTTTCATGTTGGTGATAACCTGCAGCCTCCTGATGAAGACAGACAGACAGACAGACAGACAGACAGACAGACAGGTTCATCATTAGACTTAAAGTATTTGTTGTCAGATAAACTCTATCAAAGACAGGAGGTGAACACATGAACCAACAGAGACACATTAGAGACTGGAATCAATCAAAGGTCCACTTACTCAGTTTCTTCTCATGGACTTCATCACTCTGCAGCTCTCTGCTGTCTGGACCAGGTCTGTGGACACAAAGAGTTTTCTGTTGATCTGAGTGGGACCATGTGCTCCATCAGGACTCAGACTGGAGGCAGACTGGCTCTTTTAAGCCCTCTTCAGACAGTAAATATGTGACACTGCTGCCGTCATGTATTTGTATTAAAGTGATATTTGCTCATTGAGACAGAG
This sequence comes from Epinephelus awoara, assembly GCA_035609425.1. Lineage (NCBI taxonomy): Eukaryota > Metazoa > Chordata > Actinopteri > Perciformes > Serranidae > Epinephelus > Epinephelus awoara. The sequence continues at coordinate 6,068,305 of CM069308.1, forward strand.
GAGACTGTTATGTTGATGTTTCTTACAGCTTCATTCAGACATGACAGCACATTTATGGACAGACTCAATGAGAGAGAGAACAACAGTGAGTTAAATGATTTGAAGGATGAAGAAGGTTTTCTCAGCCTCTGTTAGAGTTCATAACGTGTCCTCTTCTACACCAGAGAAACACACTTCATGTTGCTTTTTCTTTGCCTTTCTTTGGGGATGACGTCACTTTTCACTCCTGTTTGACTGACTCTGAAAAGCTCTTCAACATTTCAAACGTTCCAATGTGCTCGTCACATCATCCAAAATCAATCATTCACATCTACACCAGCTCCCAGAGACTTTCTACCTTCATCTGTAGAGGAAACACTGAGAGCATCAGTCCGATTACTGATCAGCACGTCATCACTCATTCATCCTTTACATCATTTCTCCTGAATTCAACCTCCTGATCACTGATGGACTCTGAGTCACGTGACGTCCACCACTCATGTCTCTTCTCAGTCAGGCTGTTGGTGGATTTATCGCCCTCTGGTGGCACAAAGGGAAACTGCACCATGTCACTTTGAGCTGACACACTCAGTTCACCCAAAATAACAACAGCCATCATTATTTCTGGGCTGACTGAATATGGCTGATGTGCTTTGAAATCTTCATTTGTATTCTTTCTATTTATTTATTAGGGACTACAGATGCAAATTAGCAGCTTTGCTACAATCAGGCATGTTTACAGAGATGTTTGATCAATGTTCATTAATGTACACTGTCCCTATCCAAATAAAGTAAACTAACTAACTAACACCTTATTTATGCAGACGGTCACTTACAAACATAAAACAAGTTTCTATCTAAATGTCATCGACCAGTAAAAACTTTCATATATTGATGGATCATCAACAGGATCACGTTTCTGTCTCAACATGAAGATTAAAGAGGAAAATTAATTATTTTAAAACTGAACTCAACTTTAAAAAAAGTCAGAAACATCAACATGATAAAAACTAGATCACATATTAAATTCTACTGCCGGTGTATTTGTGGCTCTGCACTGTATTTCACTGCAGATGTTGCTGAGAGGATGATTGTGGTGACTGATTGAATGGAGCACTATCACACACAGGAAACATGGAGACTGTCGGATGTTCAACAGGTCCAGAAAAGTGAGTTGAAGTTAAAAAGAGTGGTCATGTGATCAGTGCAGGATGTTTGTGTTCACATGTGAAACTCTGAAGACAACAAACTGTGTGTTCCAGTCCCCATACTACCATACTGTTTAGTACACCAGAAAAAGATACCAGATGTCAAAAATACCAGGATGTTCTACTACATCTGGTCGTATTGTACAGTTTACAATCCAGCACGCTTTTCTGTTTATTCTGACCCACAATCTTCTGCACAGTGGACGATACGTCACATCGACTGAGCCGCAGACAGATGACAGCTTTCCAGCTATAAGGGAAGTGTCCTTCAAAATGATACACAGATATTACCCAGCTGATCATTATCTTGTCAAGTTGAAAAAGGACGTCAGTGTAAACTGATCATTCTGTGCAGAACTCCCACAAACACTTCTTCACCTGTTTTGGCACTGTGCCCATACTAAAACGCTGTGAAAGGATGTGAGTAGATTTGTTATTGATAATATTGACTCTGATGTCACTTTATGCCTGGAGAATGGCAGTAAAATCAAAGAAGATTATATCATTAGCTGAATCAATATTTTGACTAAATATCATATCCACAAAGATAAAAATCAACAACTGTCCAGCTCAGTCAGTGTAAAAGTCCATGGTACAGGCAGGCAGTACAAAATGCATCCAAGGCTCTCTGACTGTAGTTAAAAATATTTTATTAATATACATGGACAAACCAACACATTTCCACTAGAGTCTTCATCAGGGTGTAAAATGCATTGGAAACAGGTGTGCAGTTTAAGAGCTCATGTAGGGGTCATGTGACACAGGTCACGATATACTGGTGTAGCCCTAATAGACAAAAACAACATTGAAAGAAAGTGCAAATGAAAATGAAGTAAATCTACTGTATACTATGAGTAATTTACATATCTAGTAACAAGAAAAAAGGTCCAATGCCAAATTAAAAGAAACAACAGTGAGATGAAGTAAGAATTGTTCTATATTGTGACAAACCTGCACATTAAGTGACAGAAAATGAAAAATATGCATTTTTGGACTGCCTGCCTGTACCATGGACTTTTACACTGAGTGAGCTGGACAGACTTTGTTTTTTATCTGTATGTGACTATTTGCCCCGTCCTCCAAGAGCACCTGATGTTTGCAGTTATAACTTTAAACATGGCAAAGTAACAACAGCAGAGCTCTACGGAGGGGTATTCCAGAAAGCGGGTTTAGTGAAAACTCTGAGTATGTTAACCCCGAAATGAGGGAAACTCTGGGTTTTCAGTTCCAGAAAGAGAGGTAGATCAAACTCTGAGTCAATCACCATGGCAATTGACTCTGTGAACATAACCTGCTCGACGGCAGGTTTTCTTTAAGAAAGAGTTTCTCTCTGTCTCCTCCCTCTTACACGCTGTTTCATTTCCTCATTCATTCAGTCCGTGTCAAAGCTTGTATTGAAGCGCATTCATTAGCGGATATTTACCGTCTGTCACAGTCTAAATCCTGCTGGATATTAGTTTGTTACTCAGGACTGTGTTAAGTTACTGAATTTATGCACATCAATCCCTTATTTGGACATCAGTTTTTGTCTTTACATTCAAATATTACACAGCGAGAATTCATCCTCAGCTCAGAATCAAACCTCTGTCCTTTTTATATTTATTATTGTTTATAACACTGCACAAGGATCAGACTGTCAGTGTGTTAGAGCAGCTCCCACATGTTTATTGCACATAATGTGTAGGTCTAATTATTTAAATTTTAAAAATCGGTATGAAGCTTTAGACACGTAGTATCAATAACTAATGATCTCTATCACTGATGTCATTGGTCGCACTGGTGGAACATAATTCCTATAGCCTAATATTGGGGATTATATGTTCATATTTCTGAGTGAGCAATGGTGCAGCATTTCAGTGTCTTTAAATTTACCACATTTGTAGCTGAAATAAAGTCACTGAATGCTGTCGAGTCAAGATACAAATAGATGTCCAACATTTTAAAATCTACTGTATTTTAACCTCAACATCTTTTCAAGTGCAAATCACCAAACATATTATTACTGGGTCAGACTGTGAGTTTACAGTCATGTCTTTATGTCTTTGATCTATAGCCTAGCCTATATGTTTTACATCTTCCTATTTTTCAGTTGCTGCCTCCTGTGTTTTTCCCCATCAGATTAAATCTGAACAAATATATTATTATATATTATTAATATAATGCAATGTATCTACAGCCTGATACACAGTCAGATTCCACCACTTTATCTTCATTAAGGAAATGTAAGTCTGATAATTGATGACTAAACAGACAACACTGAATAAAACTTTTTTATTAACTTTATGGTTAACTTGTTTACACTTTCCTCGCTCTGACTCAGGCTCTTCTTTTAAAGATAAATGTGCACCGTCTGCTACACATACATTAATATCTCTACATCCACTGGATTAAAATGGAGGCGCTGTCTTTTATTTACCCGTTGCCGTGGTGAATCGTGGAGTCGGAGCTCCATTGATGATGGCTTTTTATGATGTTATGAGACAGTAGTCTGTCCTGATTGTCCTGATCGGAACGCTCCCAAAGTGTCCTCTGAACAAAAAGAATCCTGAAAGTGTCCGTGCGTCATGACGCGGGGAGCTACGCACCTGTGGCGCATTTGGGCGCGTGCTGGCATCCGAAAGATTAGCCCATATTATTGAGGCTGAGACGATCATGGCCAATCACATTCAGTCTTTTCATCCCTTTAAAAGGAAGCGAAAGAAGCTGAAGTGCGACATGCGCGCGCTCTTAACTGTTGATCAACACTAAAACGCGCGTGCACGTAACCAGGGCAGCCCCTCTCACCGTAGAGAAATCGTGATCCTCTAACTTTTTTAGAGTTTAAATAGTTGGTGACAAACTGTGAGAGGAGAAAGTGAAGAGTGATTAAGTCCGGACTGAAGAGTCTCTGTTCCTCTTCAGTAGGTCTAGAGGGACGTGTCTGTCCGGTCCTCACTGATCCTCCTCTCATGGTGGAAACTGAACTCCACTTCAACAAGTTTCTACAGGAACTGAACTAACAAAGAGTCATTCAAGAGTCACACAGTGAAAAGTGTCAAAGCTTACAAACCTTTAGATGGAGAGAAGAAGCTGCGACACAACGACGAGCCCACAAAGTGAAACTAAAGTTGTTGGGGATTTTTTTGTTGTTTTTTTTTTAAAGTGAAACTAAAGCGCCAACAGGAAGGAAGGGGCGGTGACGAACAGGCTGCTCTCAGATCAGTCCCCAATTCACCTCCACCTAGTGCCGCCTCCACACTGCAGGTGGCGCCCTCGGCCCAAATATACAGCAGCTCCAATATGAATGGACAGCAGCAGAATCTTCATGTAGTCAATGAGACATATTCATACACAGCTGCCCAAATGTCTCTTACAGCCCATCTGTCAGTTAGTTCAGACAGATTAAAGCCAGATGTCAGGTGTTAGTACACTGACTGCTGCTGATATAATACAGAGCTGGACCACAGACCAACATCACAAAACACAAATATGTTTAGAAGTGTTGTGCGGCACCCCACAAAGGCTCTGTAGGCCACAGTGTCGGTCAGTAAAATCCGCCTCTAACTGACACAAACACAACCAGCCCTACACTACCACCGTGTGGTAGCAGTGGAAAATGGAAAACTTTTTAAATGGTTTTATTTCTTTCCAGAAGAAGGAAGAAGACAAAACAGAAAGTAACTGGTAAAATTTGACTTGTATTCTTGAAAGTGAGTGATAGCACCCCCTGTATAGCTCATTGTTGATGTCTGCAACTCAGCAGTGCTAGAAGAGGTATTCATATTCTTTACTTCTCATATTTTGACTCAATGTAAAAGTGACATTCAGACAAATTGATTGCAGGTAAAAGTCCTGTATTTAATAGTGCATTTGAGTAAAGGTATTTATGTATTATCAACAAAATTCACTTCAAGTAGCCTATCAAAAGTAAAAGACACAGAAGAGTGGTTAAAAAGTGGAGTTGAAGCGTCTTTAAGCTTGCGAGAATCTTACTACTTCATTCGTCACTGAAACTGAACTTTGAAAACATTAAATTTTGGACTTTTGGACAATGCAAAATCAGGGACAGCATTTCTAAAATAGATATCTGAAATGCATATAAAACGGCTAACCAAATAACATGTAACTATAGACATAGATCAATATTTGCAAATATTTTTGTGAGTTCTTTCTTTTGTATTTGTCGATGGTGTTATTAATAATGTTGACACAAATCTATTGCCATAAAAGTTAATATACCACAAAAAAAAACTCCAGTTACATCAGACACTAATCTATAAAGACTCGTGGCCTGGTCATGAAATATTAAAACAGATAATGCTGAAGTCTTGGCTTTAGTCAATCAATTTCTCATCTGGTGTCCTTAAATATAATATAATACAGCCTTGGCCTTGCTGATCACAAAGAGATGTCTAAAAGGTTTTACTTGGTTGTAAATATTCCTCCAAAGCTGGCTTTTTATTTGTTTTTGTCATATCTGTAATTGCTGCTCTCTTACTCTATTCTTACCCTTGCTATACTATATTGTATTATGTTATATAAAAAAATCAACACACTGACACACCACTAAAGGCCACACATTCCTGAAAATATGGGGACAAAACTAAATTACCTTCTCTACGCTTAACTTTTGGATTTATTTTAATTGTTATTGTTTATTATATCACATAATAAAAAAGTAAAACTATGTAATAATAATAATAATAATAATAATAATAGTTTGTATTTATATAGCGCCTTTCAGGAGACCCAAGGATGCTTTACAGAAAAATAAAAAATAACAGATAAACAAACAAAAAACAAGACAGAGCAAAATAAACAGACTACCTGCCGAACCCTGTGTGAATAAGTGTGTTTTCAGCGCAGACTTGAAAGTGTCCAGAGATGGAGCAAGGCGAATCTCCGTAGGGAGAGAGTTCCAGAGGGTGGCAGCTACCACACTGAAGGCTCTATCCCCAAAGGTCCACCTACTGGTGCGGGGGATGGACAGGAGACCTGAGTCAGAGGACCTCAGGTTCCGTGATGGGGTATGCTGGTGGAGATGGTCCGATAGGTAGGCTGGATGTATGTAAGCAGAAGAAGTTTGTAGGTTATGCGGAACTTAACCAGAAGCCAGTGCAGGTGAATGAGGGTGGAGGTGATGTGCTGCCAAGGCTTAGTGCGGGTAAGCACCCTGGCAGCTGAGTTTTGCACATACTGGAGCCTGTCGAGAGTTTTATTGGGGACCCCGAATAGGACTCTGTTGCAATAATCCAGCCGGGATGTAATGAAGACATCGATCAGGGTCTCAGCCACAGAATCTGCGAGTGAAAGGTGGAGTCTGGAAATGTTTTAAAGGTGAAAAAAGCAGATTTGGTGACAGATTTGATGTGTGACTCAAATGAGAGTAGAGTCCAGGATGACGCCCAGGTTGCATGCTTCTGGCACAGAAGAGATGGAGCAGCCGTCCACATGGAGGAGAAGATCTCCAACCTACCAAGCAGTGCCTTGGGAGCCACGACCATGAGCTCTATTTTTTGCTGTTGAGTTTGAGGAGGTTAGAGATCATCTGGGTTTTTATTTCTTGGAAGCAGTTGACAAGGGAGGGAGCTGGGTGGATGGTGATGTGCTAAGGTACAGTTGGGTGTCATCGGCATAACAGTGCAATTCTAGACCATGGCGGCGGATGATTGAACCAAGGCAGAGCATGTAGATGGTGAAGCCTATATGGGGAACATATTATTGTTGAACTGTTTAATTTTCAGTTTGTTTTTTAGATGTATTTGTTTTGTTTGCCTCTTTTTGTCCTTAATTGTTGTGGGGAAAATGCTTTAAACCAATTAAAATATAAAATCTTACATGACTGGCCCAGTAGAACTTTGTATTTTATGTTGCAGGCACTAGAGGGAGCCCTTTACTTAGTCTAAATGATATGCTGAGCCCAAATAAACATCCAGTAGAGTCCATCTAAACTGAGTGCAACATGAGGCCAGGGAACCAGTATCCTAAAATGACATTAGTTTTGATGGGAGGGGGGAAATGTGAAGTATAATATAGAATGCAGGGGAATTACAATCCCTTAGAAGATTTCCTGACAGCTCCTCCATATCAGACATGCATACTGTACGGTCCACACATCTGGAGTTCAGTACTGCTCTGGTGGTTCTGTCACTGTTCTCTGACCCTCTCTCTAAATTTATCAGGACTTGTGTCATCGCATGTGTCTCTCATATTTCGGCTGGCCGGTGGGACCGGCTAAGAATAGAAGAGCACTGACACAGATTAACACGGCTGGTCTCTCTCACTCTCTTTCTCAAAAGCAATTATTTTCCATCCCTTCTTTCTATGTGTGTCTTAACTTCTGCATATGTTTTGAACACTGACCTCATCCATTACAGTGTATGGAAGATGGGGGAACCTGTAAAGATAAATAGTTAAGGTTAAGAGTCAGAGGACAGGCCGAGATTTGATCTGTATTAGTGGGATATTGTTGTGTTGTGAAGAACTCCTCTCAATTTGGACTGCTGGACCCAGATTCTGCTGTCTTGGTTCCCCACAAAGACCTTAAAATATAGTTTACAAGTGCCTGCAAAATATCAAGTTTACAGTCAGGAAATTTCCTTGACAAGAAGTTTAATCTATGACTCTGGAAGTGAAGCAGAACAGGAGAGACCAGAGAGTCCTTTTGTGACTCCTAAATGTCATCTTTAATCCTGGGATGGAGCGGGATCTCCGGGATATGTGGGGTTGTCCCTCAGAGAGAGAGTGTGTTGATCCAGCATTCATCAGGCATCCGATCACAGTTAGTCAACTAAAATCTGATTGGCTCATGTGCAGGGTCACTTAAGGTGAGCTTCAAATGCATCTTCAGTGTGCCTGTCCCTTTCCTCTTCCTGTCTTTGTCTCCTTGGCTGTGTGTAAATGTACACTGACCCTGTTAATGTGTGTGTGTCCAGGTCATATCAGTTAGAGTTTAGAGCTGGAAAGTTATAACATTACCTTTGATAACTTTCTCCAGACAGCAGCTTTGTTAGGTAGCTTGGTGCAAATGAAAACACACCTCACTGCTGCAGCTAATGCAAACACATCAAACCAAGGCTGCAGACTGAGGCCCTGTTTACGCCTGGTGTCAACATGCATCTGTGGTGATCGGGTCTGTCTGTCTGTTCATACCCAGCATTAAAATGCATCTCCATATGCGTCTCACATGACCACCTGTGATCGGATCTCACTTCCCTGCTCTATATGCAAAAAAAGACGTTCATCATTTCCGTATGCAAAGCCCTAACGTGTTGTTGTTTCCGACAGGCTGGAGGAAGTAATGCACTTTCCAAACCTTGTCTGCCAGAAAGATAAAGAGGGAGAAGTTTGCAAAGACCTTGGTGTGTGGGCAAAATCAAAATACAAACAGGGTCTGTTTCTTGGTATCTTCCAGGCAAAACAAACCGTCCAAGATGTGAGGCATTCGTATAATAAAATGACGCTATTGGCTATGCAGAGGATGTCAGCTTAGTAGGCGGTTCTTCAGTGTGACCCAATATGCAAGGGTTTTTTTTTTGCCTAGGATGGAGAAGGCATAACCCGTCTTATTGCCATAACCTAACTAACCCAACCAACAAAGGCAACAAGAACAGCCAATCAAAGTAAGAGTAAAGCGGGTCATGCCTACACATTAGTGTAAACACTGCTGAAGGAGTGTGGCCATTCAGACAACCTCTAAATGTGGTCTGAACAATCAAATCTCACCTGTACTTAGAGCTGTCCACTCGTGATCCAGTCACCCAAGACACATGTTAATACCAGGTGTAAACAGGGCCTGAAACACCCCTATTAAAGGCAAACATTAAGAAACTACTGTAGTTGAGTCATTGTCAAAACCATCTCACTGCAGGGTCCATTTAGAAGCTGTTGTAAAGTTTTTGTTTTTATTGCGTGATCGCAGAGCAATGGACTGTGTACACATGTCTGGAATTGTAGATGTTGAAATTTCTACTTTTTATGATGACTTTCAGGTAGGTAAAAGAATAAATAATTGTTTCCCAAAATGTCAAAATAGTCCTCTTTATAGTTACGTGTTGGGTCAAAAAAAAAAAAGTGACACAGATCAACTCTGTAAAATACATTATACAAGGGAATAATAATAATAGCAATAATAATGTTACTTATATAGCACAATTTATGCATAAAATGCAACACAAAGTACTGAACATAAAAGAGAATCGAAACATTTATCCCACGTTAAAGGATTTTCTTGGGAGAGGTTTTCCTTATCTGCTGTGAGGGTCCAAAGGACAGAGGGATGTCGTATGCTGTAAAGCCCTGTGAGGCAAATTGTGATTTGTGATATTGGGCTTTTATAAATAAAATTGAATTGAAACATTTCTGATAAAATGGAAAAAAGATTATTAAAAACAGAAGAAAATAGATAGAATAAAATAAAATAAAATTCAGTTAAAACTGCAGGTTAAGGCAACATACAGCAAACGGCTATCAGTTAAAAACACATTTCAGGGGAAAGCAATAGAAAAATTATGTATCTTAAGAGTCTGTTTGAAAGTTTCAACAGATTTAGAGCCCCAGTACCTTCAGTACCTACATAGATAGGCTACTGAGTAGGGTTGGCTGTCAAAAACAATATTTGACGGACTGCCATTAAATTAGTATACAGACATTTGTGGTCCCCAGATGATAAAGTCTACTGATTTAATGATCACCTGACTTTTCCTCTAGTGTCACAAATAGGTTCATATTTGTCTCAACAACAATTGGATGGATTGGATGAAAACTGTTACAGATAATTTAATTCGCCAAGGCTACCCAGTAGCTCTGTGGGTGGAGTGGGCATCCCGTGTGTAAGGGCGGTGTCCTCGTTGCAGCGGCCATGGGTTTGATTCCAGCCTTTGCCAATACATTTACGACGAAAACACCTGCAAAACGATTATGGCTGCTAAACATCAGCATTGCATCATAGCATGCAATTGTTAGCATTTAGCTCAAAGCACAACTGTGCCTTTGACAGGGAGACTATTGTTTATTTTAAATTAAAATCTACAGCCACATACTTGATTTTAATTAGTCTATGAAAACATATCTATTGGTTTTAGGCCCCTATCTTTCCCTGCAGCAAACTGAGAGCCGCACTCTGCAGCCAACTGTATCTGACAGGATTACAAGGCTTGAAGAAAAGCTGCCCTCCTATTTATGCATCTCTGTCAGCAGATAGTCTTTCCACAATGTCAGAACATAGTGCTGGACATGAACAGCTGTGTAAATACATAGAGCCAGTTTACTCACTGAAGTGAAGAGCTTCTATGACTTTTTGTTCAGCAGTAATCATCACTGAGAGCAGTTAAAACACCATAAAGTTAGAAAGCGGAGAACAACATATCTGCACAGTGTCAGAGATATCTGGCTAAACACAAGAGATAAGTCTTATCTTTACTGTGGGCAGTCTGCCTGTGAAAGCAAAATCAACAATTATAAAGGTACACAGAGGGAGGAAGCATAGTTCAGTGTACAAACATTATACCACGCCTGCTAGTGGCCACAAGAGGTAGATAGGGTAACAGTGAGTGATGGAATAATCAGGTTTTATGTGTCAAATTTAAACAAACTAGCCTAGCGGTTCTGTGAGAATAGACACAGCAGTGCTTTGAGCCTCTGTAGTTTAGCGTGTTAGCATGTCAGTATTAGGTAACTAGTGCACTAAACAAAGTACAGCCAGGACTGATGGGAGTGCCAGTAGTTTTGCAGGTATTTAATTATACACCAAAGTATTACAGCTCATCCCGATGAGGACATCATGTCTGTCTCTAATTTCATAATAATCTATGCTAGTTGAGATATCTCACTAAAACTCACAAATGTCAACCTCATGATGGCACCAGAAAAGTCTGAGTCATTAGATATCATCCTCAGGAGAACATTTCTGTATAAAATGTCATGATTTGAAATGCATGCTGGTGTTGCTTCTGCCAGAACCCAAACAAGACCGAGCAAAGTGAGTGTGGGCAGTCCGAGATATGCTGAGGAAATGAATCTAATTTCCTCCAAGATCCCTGTCTCACATTCTTGGGATGGAAAACAATGTTGTTGATGACAATGACGCGAGTGTATGGGGTACTGTGAAGACAAAATGAACAAAAAACATGATCTTATGGCCCAGTGGTATCAACAAAAGGACAAAATGGTGATGCTGTTGTCATAAAATGTAAATTTGAAGCTTCTGTGAATGAGTATCAGATTGTCAGTTATCTTCCAGCACGCAATAGAAAGGATGGTGCACTATGACCTGTATTAGGTGGTCATTAAACAACACCAAAACCACATAAAAATAAACTCACCAAATAGATCAAATGACAGCGACAATGTTTTCTTCTGCAAACTGGATCAAACCACATACACACAACCCTTATGATGACACAAATAAGAGTTTTGTGAATTAAACATGGATTCATTTATCAATATTTTAAGTTCAATTTGTAAAATATAAAGATCTAAAGTAACACTATTAAAAAACAAATGTGCCTGCATATATATATTCCCTTTGTTCCACATTGTATTAAAAGCGCCACGTTTGTGTTAGGAAACAAAAACACTGCATTTTTTTATGGTTGCACCATGAGACCACTCATGGCTGATGCGGCACCTATTTTGTATCTTTGAAAACACTTGGATCTTGAGAATTATTGAACATATACCTAATTAAGTTCTGTGGGTTTAATGGCACTTTTCTGAGTACAGGTTTGTATTGATGGATCAACAAGGCCTGTAAGGTGTAGGTGTAAGTTTCTGTAAATTGTAAACAATGATATCATAGTGCAAAGTGTGCTGGGATATTGATTACTTAATATGTTAGAGGCAGTGGTTGAGAGTAAGCAGTTACAGTTATATAGTACCTTGGCCATAATTAGTTACATGTAGTTACGTGTAATTAAATTACAAAAAAAATGTAAATGTAATCAGTTACAGTTACTGAAAAAAAATGAAATTCAATCACTGTTAATGATCAAAAGTTGGTGATTACAAAGGTTTTTTATGGGTATATTTACTACACTAAATGTGCAATATTCAGAAAAATCCTATGTGTAGTTTTTAGCTATTACACTTATTTATTGTTTATTATTTGTTATCGTGTAGATTGGATGGTTGTGTAGCAGTTGTGTTGTAGCACTCCTAATGTCATTGTGTCTTTTAATGATATGGTGAAAGGTACGGTAGCACATTTCATTCACAAAACTTTTTGCGTAGTTTAAAACATAAACGTACGGAAGCCCATCGCTGCCACACCTGAAATAAAAATAAAGTATTACATTATAAGGTGAAAAGTTTATTCTTCTAACAAGAAGTTTTTCACGTTATAACAATATATTTCAACGTTATAACATGAAAATTTATATTGTAAGAACGTGAAAAGTTTCATTATTGTTATAACTGGGACCCTACAATACCAGAGTCACGACACTTCCATTGACTCCTGTGGTATGCTAAAGATAAGCCTCATGCGCCCTCTAGTGGGGCATGAGAGCATTACCTTTCCGACCAGAAAACCCATTCACTTACAGTATGTCTGACGCACACTTGCTTGTAAATTGATGAAAATGGCCTTGTTTTTACTTTTAGGTGTCTTGGTCATATTAAGTCATGCTTGGGATTTGTTTATTTCAAAATGCATAGAGTAACATTATGGTAGACAACTGTTTTTTTTTTTGTTTTTTACTTGTAAACGGGGCACAGATGCTCCTATTACAGTAGATTACGGTAGATTATGCTTTTAGCTTTGCTTGATTTTGGAAACGCACAAGAATTCCTGGTCGGCAGCAATGCAGCAATACTGAAGTTCAGTCAGTTCTTGGTTGGGTATGCAACGCGCTATCCCGCCACTAGAGGGCACGTGACCAACTTTCCGCTTGACCTATGTGCGTCGCTACTCTGGTATTGTAGGGTTGTAGCTATAACGTGAAACTTTTCATGTTTTTACAATACAAATTATCACGTTATAAGATGAAACTTTTTTACGTTTTCACAACATAAGTTATCACGTTTAACATGAAACAATATTGTTTTAACGTGAAAAGCTTCTCCTTAGAGCAATAAACTTCTCATGTTATAACGTAACTTTGTACTGATCCATTATTTTTTTCCTGATGTGGCAGCAATACGCAGCCTCCGTATAAATGTAATCAAATGTAATAAGTTACTTTACTTTGATTAAGTCATTTTAAAAAGTTACATTATTTGTTACATTTTTAACAGGGTAACTGGTAATCTGCAACCTATCACATTTTAAAGTTACATTCCCAACACTGGTAGCAGGTTACTTTATACTCCTGAGGTAGGTGGATGTAACAGCGCAACTGTGCAGCTAATGCATCACTTATGGTCTGTAGGTAAGATAGCCTGTGTTATTTCAGTGCACATGAAAGAATATGTGCTCTCGATAGTTTAAGAAAACCTGAAAAGACATGGTGTTTAGCTTAATGGTGTTTGCATGGAGGTGCAGGGGAGCTGACCGGGTTGCAGCAGCAGCAGCAGCAGCTGCAGCAGCTGCAGCAGCAGCAGCAGCCTCGGGGCGGAAACGTTACCACAGACTGAACTTCAGCAGACTGCGCGAGAAGAAAAAAAAGCTCCTTTGACGTCAGCCACGTTAGGTTTCAGTTGTCCAAGATGGCGGAGGTGAGCGGGTTGAGGAGCAGAAATCACTTCGAGCCCAACTGTAAAAGTCGAGTCGTTGACGAAGGTAAACTGTTGTTGTTCGTGTCGAGTAGGTTTATGACAGTGAACCGATGAAGGAGCACAAAGCTGGGGAGCGGGAGGATTTAAATTTAAAGTGTTTTCGCTCCTGTCGTCTTTGTCTGTGAGTGAGTGAGTGGCAAACTCGCTTTTCCGTTAGCTTCTGTTTTCAGTTAGACACCAGCGGTGTCCTGGAAAATGTGGCACCCTCTGCCAGAGTGTGTCTCCTCGTACGTTAGCTCGCAAACATGATGTTATCACCGTCCCAACTGTGGGGAAATACGCTAAAGCGAGGATGGCGGTGTCTGTGTGTGTTTTCTCTCCGTCAAAACATGTTTTCTGTGTAACTAAAGTTGAGAAGCTGCTGTGTGTGTTTAACCGCGACACCTGTCGGCTCGTTTGTCCCGCTCGTCACTTTCACCTGGCCCCACAGAGGACCAGTGTAGCTGCACAGTTTGGCTTCATCATTGCTGAAGTTTAAAACAATCCGCTTTGTGCTTCACCAGTTTTCTGTAACGGGGGTTTCAGCCTAACTACACACAACAAGTAACAGTTACGTTAATCTCCTCATCCCACTAATGACTGCGATATTTTTAAATGCCCTATTATTAGTCCGTTCACTTCGCCGGCAGACTTATCCACGTAATTGCGAGGTTAATTTTGTCCCCTGAATGCAAACCGATACGTTAGTGTGAGCGCATTTTACAAGTAATTATTAGCTTAATCGCAACAAAAGGAAATAAAGTAGAGTCATTAACACACTGTTGACTGATGCTGATGTGTTTTTTTCTGGCATTGACATTGACTGACATTCACTCAGTGTGGTGTTAATGTTGGATATCATGATGGGTGTAAGTTACTCACAAATGTGGCAGCTATTAATGTCTCTGTTGTAAACAGGTTCACCGTTTCTTATGCCAGGGTTTAGTGTTGAGGTTGTTTCTTGAAATCAGGATCAAGGGCTTTTTTTGTTAGTAAACTGCATACAGTATTTATGGGTAAATCTGCAAGGATTCTTCTCCCCATCTGTGACAACGACGCTGTTTTGAAAGTGGATTTAAAGCAGAATATGTGTCTGTTTGGGCAAGTTGGAGACAGAAGGCTACAGCCAGTGCCCTGTTTATAAACAAGCAGGTGGTTGATTGACAGAAAATTTGCAACATCTTAAAATAACTTTGATAATCCAAAAGTTATGTTAAGCAAACATGGTAATGGTATGTAAATTCAAACTCTTTGGGCTTTTGGAGTTTTTTGTTTGTTTGTTTTAAAAAAAGGTCAATTTGTGGCTCTCAAAACTTGTGACATGTATTTTTAACAGTAAGCATTTTGTTGATATTTTATACACCATAATTGAGTGATAAAAACAAAAATAAACTGAGAGATTATGTTGTTTTACCATCTGTAAAGAGAAATACAATCTGATATTTTCCCCAGCAGAAAAAAAAGATTAAAACAAGATTACTACAGCACATTCGCTGTTATTATAACCTTCCTCTGAACCTTGTAAAGACTGGTAAGCAAACGGTAAACTGTCACTGTCCAAGGCTCATCACTGAGACATGGTCAGGAGGACGCCTTCATCTTGATAACCCTTATGTCTACTTTCAGACAGGCCAGCTGACTCTGTGGCAACAACACTCACTCACTGCGGCTGCTCTCAATCTGCACTTTGTCCTCACAGACTCCTGATAGGTCTGCTTGCTGCAATTGAACATTTGCCCTTCTTGACTCTTGTCCAGGGAGGCCGTGTCAGGTTGTCTGTTGGCGCTGGCGTGCAGGGAAGTCAGTGTACCGGCATCTTAATAGACTACGGTGAATCCCTCCTCCTCTCTCATAAACTCAGTGTCTGCGTTGTTAGTGTCTTGACACATAATGCCTGGTCATTCAAATAGTCATTTCAAATGATTTAAAATGCATAGCCTGGATCTAGAAAGTGTTGAAACCTTGCTTGGGAAGCACAGACATTAATAATCAGTGTTGCAACGGTAGAGACTTTTGCACGAATTTTCCACTTAAAATCCCAGTGTTCCCTCTTAAAACTCAAACATGAAATGTTGTAACAACGGTCATCAGCAAATAATTAACATAGTCTTGATAGCAGACCAGAGTATTTGTCGCTGCCTAACTTGCAGTTGTTCGTATTCCTTGCATGCCTTACTTCCAGAGGTTTGGTTTCCTACACTAAAAGCCAGGGAAATTGCCTCTTTATGAAAGTATGAAAGCTCCCATATTTAGACAGCTGGTTAAGCTAAGTGGACCATGGCCTTATCAAAGTCTGCCTCAGATATAGTGCAGGAGTCCAGGGAAGGGAGAGCTGCTTTGGGAATGCAGGGCTGAGATGTAGGCTAGCTTGCGTAGACACACTCTATTCTTGCTGTACATAGTTAAAGATAGACCCCCACTTGTGTGCTTATGTGCAACACTTTATGCTGTGATGTACTGTACAAACTTATCTCATCCCCTGATAACTTTGTGTGTGAGTGTTTCCTGTGCAAGGAACATGTAGGTCAGTTAACATCTGCTCAGTTCTTCCGTAAGATAAGAAGTAATGTAGCTAATTTTAGTTCTGCCCTCGTTTTCTGCAAGCGGAGGACAGTGCATTTGCCACTTTATCATGAAGTCTGAGTGCAGCTGTGAATGCACATATCAGCGGAGCTATTGGTTTTTCACTGGCCTTGCATGCTTATTGTGTTTTGTCTCTGACACACATTCTGCTGCAACACAGACTCCTCGCAGTCCCAGCAGAATAGTGTCTTTGTGTGGGTCCCCTCTGTGGCTGCAGCCTGTGCCACTTCATCCTGCTGAGTGCTGCTCTGGACTAGATGGGAACCTGCACTGCCACAGACTGATGAAATCTGTAGGGCTAATTTGTGTGCAGAGCAGATTACTGTAACTGCTCTGTGCTTACAGCAGCTCCTCCAACACTAGCACAGCATTGCTGCTGCCCCTTGGGAATTTGCTGCAACTTCAGGTTGATCTTTGAATGCCCCATTTACAGTTGTCCTATTGGGCAAGAATATCGCCTGGTGTTCCCACAATTGCCCTCCCACAGTCTTGAAATGGTCTTAAGCCTCTGCCAGTGCTGGGCTGGGGAGTCAAACGAGCCTGCATTCACTGGCTTAAAAAGTACGTAAAGAAAACACAAAGCACAACAGCTAAGATGTGTAATGCACTTTGTGGTGTGCAGGAAAATAACAGAGTTCAAAAAAGTTGCCCCAGTCTTGAACATCTCCCAAGTCTTGGTTTTATAGTTGCGGCAGTCTTGTTAAGGATCTCATTTGACATTGACTGGTTCCTTTGCTAAGCCCATCAGATACAGTGTTGATCTTTCTGATAGAGGACCATTTACTTTCATTGGAAATGCTCATTGGAAATATATTATGTACTTAAGGAAAAGGTGTGTTCTCTGTCTGTCTAGGTACTGTGAAATCTAATTTGTGTGTTCCCTGCTAATGTAACTACCAGGCCCTCACTACCCGAGGCCATGCATGGGAGACACGTTTGTAATAAACTTGTTTGTATAGCATAAACTCTCTTCCTGTGTCAACCACATAAGGCTCCTCTGTCACTGCTCCCTCCCTCAATTAAACACAGACTTGGAGACATTTGGTTTGGATGTCTAAACCAGCAGATTCAAGCTGCATGAAAAACAACAACAACAAAAGAGCCTAACTTATGACTTTCACTTGTAGCGTTGTCCTTAGACAGTTATCAACATTAGAGCTGAAATGAGCAGTTGATTTCTAAATTGTGCTGTCTTGATTTGCCTTCAGCCTTTAACTGCTGGATGTAAATAACATTACAGCAAAGTTGACTTTATGCTGTATTAGTTTTCTTACTGTTGGATTCAGGTGGATTACCAAGGTGTATCTGTGAAGCTATAACAGGAGCTCTTTTGTACACTCTTCAAATATTTTGGCTTCCTGATGACAGTAGTTGCTTCGCTGCTGGTCCTGTGGTGATCAAGGGTGGCAGTCAGATTGGATGGGATGAGTCATGATGGTTAGGCAAAACCTAATTTGTATGTGGTGAGAGACGTCTTGGTGCTACAGCTTGGTGCAGGACAATGCCAAATCATTTCAAATATTTGAATGAGCAATCCTTGATACTTGTCCTACCTGTTGAGTGGACCGTGGCAAAGGGATTGCCACTTTGAGTGTGTACTTCAGGGTGTGTCATCTTAATCCTGCACCAGGGGTTATTTCTCTATCTGGCAAGCTGGTGAAAAAAACTATTTACCTTATGTCTGGAAAGCAAGTACAAAAATAAACAGTGATAATGTAAAGCGCAACATATTTTTTTAAAGCAGCTTTGTGTGTACTAAATTACTTAATTTATAAAATGGGTTCAGTCATAAAAGGTCAACAGCACTTTGAAGTTGTTTTACAATATTTGTTTACCACTCCTTAAATTTTTTAAGTGCAGTTTGGTCAAAGAAAGTAGTGCTGCATCAATAGCTGATTAATTGATTGACGATTGACAGACAATAATAAGCAAGTGTTCTCATTACCAAATAATTGTTTTATGTCTTTTTTAAAGAATAAGCCTTGTAAACATTTTGTGACAGTTTCACAAGTTCAGACATTTACAGGCCTGACGACAAATTAATTAAAAAATAAAACAATATTCGGATCAATCCATGATAAAAAGCCTAAACATAATGGCACCAAGACATGCTACTTGTCTCTGTGCATTACAGTTTGTGGGTCAGCACAGTTTGCTTATGCTGCAGTTGTGGTGCGGTGACGCTGTGACAAGAGGAACCCTGCAGTTTTAGATTTAAAGGAAAGACGTTGTCAGAAACAACGAAATGGCTGAGAAAGAGAAAATGACAACGCTGTCCTCCTAACTTCCTTTCCTTGTGTCCTTTTCACTGGCCCTTTGTGATTTTCAGCACAAGGCTATTTTTGAGTTTGACCTAGATTGGTAGACCAGAGTGGATGACAGTATTTAGCCCAGCACAGAATGCTGGAAAGATCTACAACTTGACCACATATAGGGCATAGTGGTCTCTCTTACACTTCTCAGAACAATAGTCTCAGAAGTAAACAAACTTGACAATGAAACCTGTTCCTTTTAGAAAAGTGGGTTTTGGTCTTGCTGCAACACCCGGCCTCCACTTTCTTCTTCCTCTCACTTTACACCCATTGTCTACTAACATGCAGCATGATGTTATCTAACCAGTGTAATTTAATATTTCTCTCTCTCTGCTTTGTGTGGTTATCTACAGGCTTGAGTGGAGTGGAAGATGTCCCTATTTTTCGGCATAAACCGAGGCCTCCTTTAGCCAGGCCTGAAGACCTGGAGGATGAATTTCTCCCCAGGACCACAGCCTCAAACTCAGGCAAAAATGCCAGCCTCACCCCCTCAACAGATGAAGAGACTCCGGAAGAAGAGGTAAGGTGTTGCTGTATTTCCTGACATATTCCTGTCTGTTCACAAGCATGTTTTCCATATCAAACTTAGATTTGTTTAAGAGAAAAGGTTTTTTATTTGTGAGTACATGCTGTACATTTAAAGGAAGGGAAGAGGCAAGAATATTACAAAATCTTATGCAGTTTTTTTGCATTGTACATTTAATATTCTAGCCATGTCTTTGCTGTACATCAGGCTCCTGAATGTGTTCACCGTATTTTCCCCCAGACGCTTTGTTCGCTGATCTAAGCTCTGTCATTTTCAGTTCCCTGTCTCCTCCAGAAACTTGCCTCATCATCAGTGTAATCACTTAAATGCTCTCTCGATGCCACACAAAGCCCCTGATTGATTGCAAACTCATGTCTTCAGGCTGCGGTAGAGGAGGAGAAGGCCAGGCCCATCCAGGTTGTCCTGGCAAACGAGGATGAGCACAGCTTTGAGCTGGACGCCGCAGCGCTGGAGAGGATCCTACTGCAGGATCACATTAAGGACCTGAATGTGGTGGTCGTGTCTGTGGCTGGGGCCTTCCGCAAGGGCAAGTCCTTCCTGCTGGACTTCATGCTGCGATACATGCACAGTCAGGTGAGATAAATGATGTGTGACTTTCCTTTTGCTTGTTGACACACAAGAGTACATTATCCAGTGGAGATTGAAAGAGAAAGTTATTCATTCAAGTACTTAATAATATGATGTCAGGTGTTGCCTGCGTGATGCTGCATATTGATTAGACATTTTTTAACATCAGGACAAAATAATATTTAACACCATTTGTGCACTGATGCCAAGAGATATTTGTCTGTAATTTGTTCGTGTCTTTGCACAGGCTGGAACTGGGAAAGTGTGTCTTTCTTGTTTCACAGTGCACAATGTATTGTTTGTTTGTGAATAACTTGTGCAGTGATGTGGTTATTGGATATTGTTTTATTGAAGGAGTTGCATTGTTGATATATATTATGTAAAATAGGGTCAAACAATATTTAAAAAAAATCAGATACCATGGTCATTTTGGTGGAAATAAAACTGAGATTTCTTCTTTGACTGCCACACAACTCCATGTGTAGTAGGGCTATAACAATTGATTTTCATTCATGATTGATCTTTAAGCTTTCATAATTATTTTCTTGCTTAATAATTCAGTGAATGAAAGGACACAAAATAGTAAAAAACTGAAAGATGTATTTAATTTACAATCACAGCAGACTATATTAAAATATTCACATTGGAGATGCAGTTAATTTGGCCATTTTGTTTTCTTAAAAAGTGACTTGGCGACTAATTAATAACGAAATAGTTGCCGACTAATTTTCTGTCAGTTGACTAATCAATTAATTCACCAATCGTTGCACATCCAGTTAGTAGTAGATAGTTTCCTATTTTACTGTTACTGTGATGCTTGGTGTGAATGCAGACATCTTTAAAAAGCACTAATTTATTCACACCTGTTTAGATTTTATTACTAAATCCTTCGCCGTTTCTGAGTAGATAAGTTAATGTCGATGTAACATTTACTTTGGCATAACATTGTTGGTTTGGCATTTGTTGTGTAACTGGTAAATCCTTTTTGAATTGATATTAAAAAAGAGTTATCTTGTTTGTTGAAGAATCACAGAAGTGTTTACAAAGGCACAGCATTTAGATATTTATCTCATTTACACTGAGATGACCAAATAAGTTGTTCACACTTGTAGTAATTGTGAAAGGCCCCTGCTGATGGTGTGTTTACATGAGCTAAGTAAACATTTAACAGCTCGTCCGTCCTCTGGGGCTTTAATATTGTGTAACATTCGCAGTCAGGAGAGGTTGTGAAAACAGGTGGGCTCGATGAATATGTACAGCAGATGAGATTACAACCAGTACTGGCATGTGTACCAGAATGTGACAAGTAAAGACGAGTACTTCCTGTTTGCTCTCATACTGAGATACTTACTCAACAAGGGTGACGAAGACAAGCATCATGGAGCATGAATAAAGCAGAGTTGTTTGACTGGTCTCAGATGTCTGGGAAAATCAATTTGATCATGATTAAGTTTCACTGTAAGAGTTTGGGAACTTATATATAATAATAAATCAGGTTTATCAATGGTTTTGGGTTAATGCACAATTTGCTTGTGAGGTTACTGACCTGTTGAAATATTGCCTATAAATATGAATAACATAAAGTGGTACATTACATACCCACACACACTTCTTCAGGCATGTCCATCCAACAACTGTGTGACTCACTCTGACACAAGTTTCAACAACTAGTCCTTCAGAAGCAGCCAGGATCACCTTACACACACACACTTTAACTCACACCAGGAGAGACGGAGGAATGTTTTTCCCACAGCTGTTGGGCAGCATGAACGTGGGTATTCATGCAAGTCGGACCAGATCTGCACGTGTTCACATTTTCCCCCCAAACACTGACACTTATTGTTCAGACTGTGGTTCTTTATATAAAATTATATTCAGATATTAATGCCACAAAAAGTAACTTTTACGGTTGTGTATTTATTTATTGATGTTGAACAGCAGGTATTTGTTGTTATCAAATAACAAATTATCATCCTGCTCGTGTCATATTATCACGGCGAGGCATTCAGCACAGATGTCATGTTGTAGAAACCAGGAATCAGTGTTCATGCACACTTTGCCTTGCAAATCAGGCATTTGTTTGTGAGGCTTGTGTACACGTTTCCTATTTGTGGTCAGTGGCTCTCCTAACTCGTCAGCCAGAAATACAAACAAGGTCACAATTTGTTGCTTTAATTTGACTTTTTTGTGTTGAACTGATCGGGTTTTTTCAGTAATGAGGAGCTGATAAGGTTTCATGAAACAAGAGACTGTGCCAGGATGAACATGAAATTCTTTGCTGTGGTCGTCAGTCTCAAATTGACGCCTTGTGCTGCAGCGCCACTCGTCCTGTTTCTGATGGAGACACATTTTTCAGTGTGTCCCAGATTGATCTGTCCAGACCTGTTACTGTGTACTATACAATGTAAGAATATGAGTAGAACCTTGTGTGTGACTAACAGGAAGTAAAAGGGTTTATATCTTATACTTACTCAGGAATTTCACAAATCATAGGGTGGGAAATGTTAGGATTGAAACAGAAATGGGAAGGAGACCTTGAGAATAATTTTGAAAAAGCAGAACTGGAAGCGCTATGTGCTGGTAGTCGGTATTTCTCTTAAACACCAGACATTACAAAGTATAATCTCATCCATAGAATATACTGTACCCCTTACAGGCTGCACCAAATAAAGCCTCAGTATTCCCAGTTCTGCCCAAGATGTAAAAGTGGTATAGGTATGCTGATACATATGTTCAGGGCCTGCCTGTGTCTATATTTTTGGTTGGGTTGGGTGTGTGAGGGTATCGAGGGGTTAGGGTTTGGACTCAGGGCTGTTTTGTCACCAAACCAATAAATATAATGTTGAAACACAACTGCTAAGTGTGATGCTACAGTGTCCTGTGGACTATACAATAAAGATTAATTTATTACATTGCACATTGTACTGGTAGATGACAGGTAAGTTATATGAGGGTAGTCAAAGTGTGGCCTGATGGTAGTGTCAGATTATAAACTACTCAGTCACCAGAGTCAAGGCTTTTTGTCTATTAGAAGTGAGAATGTGCAAATTAAATGGGTTTGGAAATACTGTGGTCACAGCCTAGTAAAATAAAAACTCTTGTGTTTAATGAAGGTTACGACTTTATAATATGATACTTAATTTCACCACAGCTGCATTTGAAAAATCTTTTTTTCCTCATGTGGTAATCTGAGTTTAACTTTGGTGAACCTCAGTACATTGACCTGTACCCTTTTTTCCCTCCCTCTTTCTCTTGTACCGTTATCTTTCCACATTGGTCTCCTCATCCCCTCACACTTTACTCCTCATCTGTCCCCTTTTAATCCATGTGGGTTTACCCCCTTTTCTTCTATTTCTCCTTCCTCTCATCCTACCCCCTCCCTTACTCCTCCCTCTTTCCCTCTGCAACAGAGTGAGTCATGGATAGGAGGTGATGATGAGCCCCTGACAGGGTTCACCTGGAGAGGAGGCTGCGAGAGGGAAACCACAGGAATTCAGATCTGGAGCGAAGTCTTTGTGGTTAACAAGCCTGATGGCAGCAAGGTAGTCTGTTAACACAAAAACAATACAATGAGTCCTTATGAGCTTTATGAGAAAATGTTGTCACAAATACCCTGCTTGGTTTACAAGCTGAAGTTGGCAGTGCATTTGTTGCATCTCGCCCTGGCAGGTTGCTGTGCTCCTCGTTGACACTCAGGGAGCATTTGACAGCCAGTCCACCATAAAGGACTGTGCTACTGTGTTTGCCCTCAGCACAATGACCAGCTCTGTGCAGGTGAGACTAAACAGCTCTTGAAAATACACTGTTTGGTTTTTTTTTTATCTTACACTGTCAACATTTGTGCTTCATGCTGTGTTTCTTTCTTCATTTTCAGGTATACAATCTCTCTCAGAACATACAGGAGGACGACCTGCAGCATCTGCAGGTTGGTGTCATTTCTTCTCCTGCCTGGAAAAGGTAGCACCAAACGCTGTCACAGTAACTCCTGTTTTCTAATCATAGTATATTTTTCCTTTAAATGTAGCTCTTCACAGAATACGGTCGGCTGGCAATGGAAGAGATCTATCTGAAACCTTTCCAGGTACTTAATGCTTTTGACTCCTAATTCATGGATGTCATATACCATTGAAAACGCACCTTGTCCATTAAATCTACCTGTTCCATTAAGTACATGGCTGCACAGCAATACATGTTGCATACTTTCAAAGATTAATATTAGCTGGCTGTAATTTTTCTTCCCAAAATCTAGCATCATGTCTCATTGTGTCTCTGTGATGTTGGCGGTGTGTTTCAGTCCCTGATGTTCCTGATTCGTGACTGGAGTTATCCTTATGAACACGGATATGGATTGAAAGGAGGCAACAACTTTCTGGACAAAAGACTACAGGTAAGAATTGTCTTTCTAGATCAAGTTGAAAATGCGCATTTGTTTTTGAAGAAGATATTTGTGCAGCAAGTCACATGCTCACAGCTCCTGTCAGACACACCACACCCCTTTCTTTTTAAAAGCACCAACATGCTTAATGTCACTGTCTGTTCAGAGGTGTGCAAATAAGCTTAGCGTGTCATTTGTGTGTAAACATTCACAGTCAGTGCCAAGAAGTGAAAGCACACTCTTTCACTGTGAAAGTAAACTGTTGTCTGCTGACTCAGGTGAAACAGAACCAACATGAAGAGCTGCAGAATGTGAGGAAGCACATCCACTCCTGCTTCTCCAACATCGGCTGCTTCCTGCTGCCACATCCCGGCCTCAAGGTGGCCACCAACCCGTACTTTGACGGCAGGCTGAAAGGTGAGGAAACAGGACCATAATGTAAACTCGTAATGAAGAGTGCCAGATAAAACATGATGCAGAGAACAATCAATGTGTGTGTTTTGTGTGTTTCAGACATCGATGATGATTTTAAGCGGGAGCTGGCCAAGCTGGTGCCTCTCCTCCTGGCTCCAGAGCGACTGGTGGAGAAGGAGATCGGAGGCAACAAAGTCACCTGCAGAGATCTCCTGGAGTACTTCAAGGTACTACAGGTTTTTATTTAAGCGGTCCAGTTGTCATAAAGCTTCAAATTATAAACAAAAGCTTAATGAGTTGTAAACAACAGTACTTAAAAAATAGTTGCGTTTTTTTCGTGACAGTAGACCTGTTAAGAGCAGTGCTGTGTCCATCCAACCCGAATCATCCAACTGACTGATCCTAGGTCCTGCCCCCCTTAGTTAGAGTTGCTAAGTTGGACAAGCTTGGCAAAAAGAAACATAGCAGTGCCAGTTCCATTTCGCCAGGTGCCGCAGTGTTTAGGTTGTGTGGGTGTTTGGTCCTGCACTGCAGGGTATGTGCCCCCTTTTCCCTTTCTGGGGATCAGTAAATTACTGTATGTATTTACTACCTAATGTTAGTCTCTCTTTAAAGTAGAAAGTTACGTTAGCTACTTTGGGATGGCATGTCACCTCACAGAAATAATATAAACAAAGGAACGTTAGCCTTGATCTTTTCTGGCTAAAGATAATTGATGTCATCTTAAAAATATGTCGGCAAACAATCTATCTATCCTTTTCCAAATCTCTGACATCAACACAGAAATAAGGGGGAAGCAAACCTGGCTGATGTTGTTGATCCGGCATGCGAGGTTTTAAGGTTTATTTGCACAAAGCAAAACAGAAATACAACAACAACAAAAGAAAAAGAAGAAGTTGTGTAAGTGAAGAAAACCCCTAGGGACCTATAAGGACTCTCACCTCAATAAGCATAATCTATACAATTGAAGACACGTCATCAATTAAAGTAAAGAAACAAGTAAGCAGTAGGTTGATAAGCAAACAAAAATAATAAAATAAGCAACAAAAAATATAAATTAGACTAACCCCTCTTGATGTAGCTAAATGTTAGCTTTCTAGTTAGCATAGTGTTGTGCTAACCTAAGATGTGACTGTAGACAATGTAATGTGTCCATGAAGGTTGTAAGCACATAGCCTATCTAAGGATAACAGAAAAGGGGAAAGGTGACCAAAGATCTGCCAGGTTTTAAGCTTGCTTTACTATGGGCGGTGTTAAATCCTGTTTTTTTTAAAGACACAACCCATGTGTAATATTTTCCTCATAACAAGTCTTTTGCCAGACTGTTAACGTCCTGTGTTAGCTGCCAGAATATTAACATTGTGCAGGAAACACTGTGATAATCTGTATTATTTTCATGCAGGCTTACATAAAGATCTACCAAGGGGAGGAGCTGCCTCACCCAAAGTCCATGCTGCAGGTTAGTTACTGTCTCAAAGTGGAGGAATCTTGTTAAATATGGGTCACACATTTTAGGTTTTAACTCTCATATCCTGTGGTCATCAAAGCTTTGTTGAATCTGACTGTGTTCTCTTGTTAATCAGGCGACAGCAGAAGCCAACAACTTGACTGCTGTGGCAGGAGCCAAAGACTTGTACAGCAAGAACATGGAGCTGGTAAGGACTTGTTTTCTTTTACGATCATAGTGAATCACAATCAGTTCATGAGCCAAAGGTTGCCAACCTGATGTCACTGAGGGAGAGCAGGGCGTAGTCATGGTGTGATTTTGATATGGTTTACAGGAAGCTAGCAGCTCACTAACTGATGTGATTAAATACTATAATGTCTAATGCTCCTGCAAATGTGGCCTAAACACTTTCTCAGTCTAGTCACTTTCTTCCTCGTCTCTCATACCGACATGTCTTTCCTTTCAGGTCTGTGGTGGAGACAAGCCATACATTGCCCCAGCCGACTTGGAGCGCTGCCACGAGGAGTTTCGCGAGCACTCTGTGCGTTTCTTCCGCTCCGTGAAGAAAATGGGCGGCGACGAGTTCTGCCAGCGCTACCAGAGCCAGCTGGAGTCCGAGCTGGACGAGGCCTTCACCAACTTCTCCAGGCACAACGACGGCAAAAACATCTTCTACGCAGCACGCACGCCCGCCACACTTTTCGCTGTCATGTTTGTCACCTACGTGGTCTCCGGGGTGACAGGCTTCATCGGTCTGAGCACCTTGGCAGTGCTGGCTAACCTGGTCATGGGCATGGCGCTGCTGTCACTCTGCGCCTGGGCATATGTGAAGTATTCTGGAGAGTTTCGGGAGGTGGGAACACTGATAGATCTGATCGCCGAGACACTCTGGGAACAGGTGGGTTGACAGTGTGAGAGGAGGGAGAAGTGTGTGTGTGTTTGTCCACGTTAATCTAGATAATGAGAGCCGAGATTGTTATTTTTTAAGATGTGGCTTATTTTTCCTCATACCTGTAGTACTATTTATCAGTCAAGGTCTTTTGTTGTGAGTTGCTGAGTGTTGGAGATATCTGCTGTAGAAATGTCTGCCTTCTCTTGAATATAATGGAACTAGATGGCACTCGATGCTCAAATCATCCAAAACATTTGTAAGATTCAACAGCAATTTCACTTTCCAGAAATCATTACCCAGTTACTCAAGATAATCCGCAGACTTTCTAAACTCAAACTCAAATTTACTGATAAAGCACATTTAAAATCAGCTCACGTCGACCAAAGTGCTGTACAAAAGGAACAAGTCGCTAAAAACACATGCACCATAACGGTTAGGTACACAGCTCACACATGTAGAGACACAACACACACAGGCACACATCAGAGAAAGCCACAACAGGGGGAGTTTGGGGGCAGACACAGCACAGGCACGACCAACCCCTGAGCACTAGTCTGGAGCGTGGGACAGCCAGGAGCCCCAGGTCAGCTGACCTGAGGGACTTGGGGTTAGATGTAGGATGGGGCCAGACCATTAAGGGCTTTGTAAACAAACAGGAGAACCTTAAAATCAATTCTGAATTTAACAGGTGGCCAGTTATTGATGCAGATATTTATCAAAGATAGTTAAGTAAAAACAAAGTTTAACTAAGTTGCTTAAAGTATAAGACTACATAATGTCAGATAATAGTGACAAATGGCCCACCACAGTTTTTAAAGCCTAAGATGATGTCTTTAAATTTTATTGTTTTAGTGCATGAAACATTTACTGCAATATGCAACTGAAAAAAGCTACAAATTATCCCATTTGAGAAGCTGGAATCAGCAGCTCAATAAATAATTTAAATAATCAATCGGTTAAAGAAATGGACATTTACTGGAATTTTTTAGCTTGTGAGTGTTGATACCCAAGTCAAAACTTATAAATGGGGTCAAGTTTTTAAACGACTGACATTTCAATTGCATTTTTCTTTCAGTTTGTGTAAGTTTTATTTACTCTTGCTGCCATTGGTTTCTACTATTGTTTAAGTTTTATTTTTCCTTAAAGGTCTAGATTCTTATTTTCAGGTGATTATAAACTAATGAAAACACAGTTATAAATATTATATACAATTTCTGCTAATAGATGCCCTAAATGCTACACACTGGACCTTTAAGTTCACCTGTTTGCATTTTTTAGGTGTCTAAAAAGCCCGAGAAACAAGAATCCTTCCATCAGTTTTGACTTTCTTTTGTCCACTGCATGTTTATGATTGTCCTCACATCCATCTCACAAACTCTACATCACTTCCCAGTGCTCCCTCCACACTGAAGCTCCATCAGCACCTGCTTTCATCAGAATCTCTTCCATCAGATTTTGGCCTGCAGACTCAGCACCCAGGAGCACAAATATGAAGTTTCTGTGTTTCTTATCTGTGTGGAATTTCATGAATATTTGAGATTCACCACAAAGGCAGCCCTCGTGTCTCCTCTGACTTCTTCCTCCTTCCTCTGCTTTTGTGTCTCTTCCTCCCTCCCTGCTTTACAGAAGACGCTGAGAAAGGTGAGAGGTGTCGATTAGCATTTCTCTGATCTTCTGCCTGCCGTTACCCACATCCTGCCTCATTTCTTTCCTTTTACTTTCTCTACCTCCTGCTACCGGTCTCCTTTTATTCTTTCAATTTGTATGGTTCAACATGTATCCAGTTTTCTCAGTCTTTCATCTCTCTTCTTTTCTTTTTTTTTTAACGTTTTTATTTCTCCTTAATCTCTTCCCAAACGTCTGGATCAATTTTTTTTCTCCTCTTCCTGCTCCACGTCTTTGTTCCTGTTGTTCCTTGTTCTAACTCTCCCGTTCCTCCCTGCTGTCCTCTCAGGTGTTTTCCAAACTTCTGGAGCCTGTCAGGAGCCGCCTGGCTTGGCCCATCTCTCTCCTCCCTTCATTTCCGTCGGGAGCAACACTGGGACTCAGAGCTCTGTCTCCTCTCAACAATAACTACAAGAAGATGAACTAGCTGCTGGCTGGATTCACAGACTGTCTAACTTCCTTTTAATATCGAAACTTCTGCAGTTTGGCTTCTTTATTGTTAATTTATCAGTCCAATGGTGCTGCATTCTTAGACTTTAACCCTGGACGCCCTTTGAGCTTCACTGAATGTATCTGAGCACCTGCAGGCCAGGCTCCTCTCAGGATCTCATGGACATGATGCCTGCCCAAACGGTGTTTAATAAGCTCAGACACCTAATTTCTTTTCTCTTTAATGTTTGTTTCAGTTGAAGAGATTTTGTTGTTGTGATTCTTGGGTTGTTTTGTGGTTGTCATGTTGGAGACTACATTCTGTTTTTCTTTATTTTATCTTGAACGTTTTTCTTCCCTAACCTTCTTTCTTTCAGTTTCTTTGTCCCTTTTTATAGATGTGTTTCAGATTATTTAACTTGTTTTGTTCTGACGCCAAATCCTCTCTGTCCCGTCTCTCCTCTCCTGCAGGTTTTGAAGCCACTAAGTGAACATTATATGGAAGACAACGTCAGGCAGACGGTGGTTAACTCTATCAAAGCCAGCTTGACAGAACAGGCCTCGCAGCACACCAAGTTAAAGACTCACTGACGCTCTTCCTCCTCGTCATCTCCCCCGCAATGTTCCTCCTGCCCACTCGCTCATCGTGTTCAATCCTAGAACTGTGGAACTAGTTCAACACCAAAGCTGACCCTCTTTTATCCACCCCCCCTCCCTCTAAACGTCCATCATCACATTGCTGCCCCATCTTTACTTGCTGTTGTGGACCTGTAGGCTCGTTCGTCTGCCCTGCTCTTCATCGCCCCCCAGTGCCTCAGAGCAGAAACTGCATGTTCATAAGAGGACCGAGCAGAGAAGGCGGCAGCGGCGGCGCCTCTTGCCAAAACAGGACCTGAAGGACTGTCATCTTCTCCAGTGTGCCATGCTGTGATAGATGCATCTTGTGCTGTAATGCATACTGTAGGCTGACGACACACACGCACTCGCGCACACACACACACACACACACACGTATTTGCTGGCAGTGGACTGCACTCGCTTCAGGATTGAGCTGTAATTCAGGGAAAACTGACACCGATGTGGGCAGCTGTTATCAACAATGGATGCAAACTGAAACACTTTTTCTGAGCGTTAAATCATTTTGTCTGAGAGGCCAGAGCTCAGTTCACTTTCTCTTCAGCCTGTTGATTAACGTTTCCCACAAGCACAAGTGACTAATCAACTAATAACGAGGTGATTGTCGTGTTCATGTTTTTTGTTATTTCAGGAAACTGATTTGATTGAATCTGCTGAAGTGAAAGTAAATTGAAAAGCCTGTCATGGACGAGCTGGAGAGGCTTTTTGAACGGTCAAACTTCCAGCTTGTCCTGGTAAATGAATCTGTCTCCTACAATTCTGAGCAAAAAAGAAATCAAGCAAAACTGTATTTTTTCTTTTCACATACCACTAGTTCACCTGCCTGTCTCATTCATTCAGATTCTCACACTAAGTGTGGAAGGTGCGTTCACCAGGAAATATTATCAAACTCTGGGCTCAGGTTGCTTCTAGACGTCTGCACGTCCTTCCCTTTAATATTGTGTGATTGTAATCCTGGAGAGAAATGTAAGTGAGCCAGTTTTCAACGTGTTTTTAATTTAGGCCTGACATGTTTTTTAGTGTCTTGGTAGCGGACCTGCCAGTGTTTGGCCCTCTGCATGATATTAAGAACAACTGTGTTGTAGCATTTAAGCTAGCGAAGAGCTTTTAGAGCTCAGGTCTCTGTAGTCAGGTAGCTCAGGAGCATTTTCTCTTCTACTGCCTTTCATGAAAACCACAGAAGCCCTGGAGGTTTTGCCTCACATTTTTAGGACCTCCATTATTGCTTTTGGGAACCCTCTTTGGTCAGAGATATCTCTCTTTTTTAAGCTGTTATTACACCTCTTTAAGGAATGTTTTAGATTTTTGGAAAGTATGCTTTTTTGGTTTCTTGAGTCAGATATGAGGCTTGATGGTCATAGGAGCTAGCAGCTAAGACTTATAGCTCAGCACAGACTTGAAGCAAGGTGATACTTGAACCTATACCAACACCTCAAAAGCTCAATAATTAACCCTTTATATAGCTTGTTTGTTCACTCTGGTTTGTGTATGAATTCAACAAAGACTCTTTAAGTACACGTAACAATTAGTGAGCTTTATTGAGCTGGTGGGCAGATTATTGACCTTTATGGACAAGGCCCAGTTGCCCAGGGTGAGCAAAATGCCACACTGGGCTAGTAAATCTAGCAACCCACTTTCCCGATGGTACAAAATTTAAAAAAATAAGTAAATGAATAAATTTCAGGAGCTGACAATGGAAATAGCTACAGTGAGCCATCTCGCTTCCTCATCTCTGTTGAGCAACCCCCTGCTCCTTAGTCTTTGTTGTAATTTAATAACTGCTAATGAATAAAGTGAAAATTGACTTTGGGCAAATAGATTTTTCCGACCTGGCCACTTCCTCCTTTGCCGAATCTTTTGGCTGCTCCAGCTTCCATTTTGAACTGATCGATCTTCTCTCTGCAACAACATGAATAAGCGTATCTTCCAAAATGTTGAACTATTCCTTTAACTCACAATAAAGGACTGTATCTGCTGCTGCCTCCTCCTCGAGAGCTGGATTTATCTATCTGGGTCTCCCAAAAGCAGCCTGATAAAATAACAGGAACTGAAACATGTCCTCCTCCTTCTCTGTTCTTTGTTCAACAGCTGCATCACGTCTGTCTGAGCTCATCTGCATTGATTCCATCCACATGATCTCTCACCTTAAGCGCCAGTCTCATACTGTACAGTCTCTCCTGCTCTGTGTTCACATATTACAAATTGGGCATGTATGTTGGATTAAATATTTAAATAAACTTTGTATACATTTTATAGTGAATCAGTTGACAATGGCTGTTTTGTTTTTCTTGATCAACTTAACAACAGTCTGTGGTTTGTTTAAATGATAAGTTGCTGCTGTAGGGTTTACACTAGTTTATCTCTGTGTCCACGAGGACGGACGTTAATAGAAACATGTGGTGTGAATATTTGGATTATGATAGGGAATTGTTTTGATTGTGACGAGTGGGTCGGAGACTATGTCTGTCTGCCTTTTAAAGATATCGCCGGTAATTTATTTTTGAATAAAATGTTTACCTTAAGAATAAATCATAAATTCAAGTCTTTTGGCTCTTTTTTGTCTGTTCTGTTCAGTTTCAGTTTTTAGTGGTTGTTGTTTTTTTTGTTTTTTTTTAAAAAGACTAGTTTATGTGAATGAAATTACCAAAACCACTTTAACACTTGAGTTTTACATTTGTTTTCTTACTTGCACTTTTTTTTGTTTTTGCATATTATCACAATCCACGTGTCATGTCTCCAAACAAATTTTGTCTACTGCACACATCAAAAGCAGTTTGTCTAACAAGGTATCACATTTCTTTACACAATTATTTTAAAGGAGCAGTTTGTAGGATTAAGTGGTGTCTTGTGAGATTGTGGATCACAACCAGCTGTAATTTCATTGTATGTCATCAGAAATCACGAAAAAAATGTCATAGTACAGTATGTCGTCAAAAATTACTAAAAAACATCATAGTATAGTATGTCGTCAAAAATCATGAAAAAAATATCACAGTATAGCATGTCGTCAAAAATCAAAAAAACCTGTCATAGTACAGTATGTTGTCAAGAATCATGAAAAATGTCATTTTATAGTATGTTGTCAAAAATCATAAAAAAAAGTGTCATAGTATAGTATGTCGTCAAAAATCATGAAAAAAACGTCATAGTATAGCATGTCGTCAAAAATAGCAAAAAAAAACATCATGGTAAAGTATGTTGTCAAAAATCATAAAAATATGTCATAGTAGTATGTCATCAAAAATCATGAAAGAAATGTCACAGTATATAGCATGTCATCAAAAATAGCAAAAAAAGTCATAGTACAGTACGTCATCAAGAATTCTGAAAAAAAATCATAGTATATTATACCATCAAAAATCATGAAAAAATGTCATAGTATAGTATGTCGTCAAAAATCATGAAAAAACGTCATAGTATAGTATGTCGTCAAAAATCATAAAAATATGTCATAGTATAGTATATCATCAAAAGTAGCAAAAAAACGTCATAGTACAGTACGTCGTCAAGAATTCTGGAAAAAAAAATCATAGTATATTATGCCAACAAAAATCATGAAAAAAATGTCATAGTATAGTATGTCGTCAAAAATTATGAAAAAAATCACAGTATAGCATGTTGTCAAAAGTAGCAAAAAAAGGTCATAGTATACTATGTCATAAAAAATAGCAAAAAAAGGTCATAGTACAGTATGTCATCAAGAATTCTGGAAAAAAATCATAGTATATTATGCTATCAAAAATCATAAAAAAAACGTCATAGTATAGTATGTCCTCAAAAATCATGAAAAAAATGTCATAGTATAGTATGTCGTCAAAAATCATAAAAATATGTCATAGTATAGCATGTTGTCAAAAATAGAAAAAAATCTGTCAGTACAGTACGTCGTCAAGAATTCTGAAAAAAATCATAGCATATTATGCCATCAAAAATCATGAAAAAAATGTCACAGTATAGCATGTCATCAAAAATAGCAAAAAAACGTCATAGTACAGTACGTCGTCAATAATTCTGGAAAAAAAAAATCATAGTATATTATGCCATCAAAAATCATGAAAAAACGTCATAGTATAGTATGTCCTCAAAAATCATAAAAAAAAATCTCATAGTATAGTATGTCCTCAAAAATCATGAAAAAAACGTCATAGTATAGTATGTCCTCAAAAATCATGAAAAAAACGTCATAGTATAGTATGTCGTCAAAAATTATGAAAAAAATGTCACAGTATAGCATGTTGTCAAAAGTAGCAAAAAAAGGTCATAGTATACTATGTCATAAAAAATAGCAAAAAAACGTCATAGTACAGTACGTCATCAAGAATTCTGAAAAAAAATCATAGTATATTATGCTATAAAAAATCATAAAAAAATGTCATAGTATAGCATGTCATCAAAAATCATAAAAAAACGTCATAATATAGTATGTCGTCAAAAATCATGAAAAAAATGTCACAGGATAGCATGTTGTCAAAAGTAGCAAAAAAAGGTCATAGTACAGTACGTCATCAAGAATTCTGAAAAAAAATCATAGTATATTATGCTATCAAAAATCATAAAAAAACCGTCATAGTATAGTATGTCCTCAAAAATCATGAAAAAAATGTCATAGTATAGTATGTCGTCAAAAGTAGCAAAAATTGTCATAGTACAGTATGTCCTCAAAAATCATGAAAAAAATGTCATAGTATAGTATGTCGTCAAAAGTAGCAAAAAACGTCATAGTACAGTACGTCGTCAAGAATTCTGGAAAAAAAAAATCATAGTATATTATGCCATCAAAAATCATGAAAAAAACGTCATAGTATAGCATGTCGTCAAAAATCATGAAAAAAAAGTCATAGTATAGTATGTCCTCAAAAATCATGAAAAAAATGTCATAGTATAGTATGTCCTCAAAAATCATGAAAAAAATGTCATAGTATAGTATGTCATCAAAAATCCTAAAAAAATGTCATAGTATAGTATGTCATCAAAAATCCTAAAAATATGTCATAGTATAGCATGTCGTCAAAAGTAGCAAAAAAATGTCACAGTATAGCATGTTGTCAAAAATAGAAAAAAAAACGTGATAGTATAGTATGTCATCAAAAATCATGAAAAAAATGTCACAGTATAGTATGTCGTCAAAAATCATAAAAATATGTCATAGTATAGTATGTCATCAAAAGTAGCAAAAAAACGTCATAGTACAGTACGTCGTCAAGAATTCTGGAAAAAAATCATAGCATATTATGCTATCAAAAATCATAAAAAAAACGTCATAGTATAGTATGTCCTCAAAAATCATGAAAAAAATGTCATAGTATAGCATGTTGTCAAAAGTAGCAAAAAAAGGTCATAGTATACTATGTCATAAAAAATAGCAAAAAAAGGTCATAGTACAGTATGTCATCAAGAATTCTGAAAAAAAATCATAGTATATTATGCTATCAAAAATCATAAAAAAAATGTCATAGTATAGTATGTCCTCAAAAATCATGAAAAAAACGTCATAGTATAGTATGTCGTCAAAAATCATGAAAAAAATGTCATAGTATAGTATGTCCTCAAAAATCATGAAAAAAATGTCATAGTATAGTATGTCATCAAAAATCCTAAAAATATGTCATAGTATAGCATGTTGTCAAAAGTAGCAAAAAAAGGTCATAGTATAGCATGTTGTCAAAAATAGAAAAAAAAACGTGATAGTATAGTATGTCATCAAAAATTATGAAAAAAATGTCACAGTATAGTATGTCGTCAAAAATCATAAAAATATGTCATAGTATAGTATGTCATCAAAAGTAGCAAAAAAACGTCATAGTACAGTACGTCGTCAAGAATCATGAAAAAAATGTCATAGTATAGTATGTCCTCAAAAATCATGAAAAAAATGTCATAGTATAGTATGTCATCAAAAATCCTAAAAAAATGTCATAGTATAGTATGTCATCAAAAATCCTAAAAATATGTCATAGTATAGCATGTTGTCAAAAATAGCAAAAAAAGGTCATAGTATAGCATGTTGTCAAAAATAGAAAAAAAAACGTGATAGTATAGTATGTCATCAAAAATCATAAAAAAAACGTCATAGTATAGTATGTCCTCAAAAATCATGAAAAAAATGTCATAGTATAGTATGTCCTCAAAAATCATGAAAAAAATGTCACAGTATAGCATGTTGTCAAAAGTAGCAAAAAAAGGTCATAGTATACTATGTCATAAAAAATAGCAAAAAAAGGTCATAGTACAGTATGTCATCAAGAATTCTGAAAAAAAATCATAGTATATTATGCTATCAAAAATCATGAAAAAAACGTCATAGTATAGTATGTCGTCAAAAATCATGAAAAAAATGTCATAGTATAGTATGTCCTCAAAAATCATAAAAAAACGTCATAGTATACTATGTCCTCAAAAATCATGAAAAAAAATGTCATAGTATAGTATGTCATCAAAAGTAGCAAAAAAGTCATAGTACAGTACGTCGTCAAGAATTCTGGAAAAAAAAAATCATAGTATATTATGCCAACAAAAACCATGAAAAAAACGTCATAGTATAGCATGTCGTCAAAAGTAGCAAAAAAACGTCATAGTGCAGTACGTCGTCAAGAATTCTGGAAAAAAAATCATAGCATATTATGCCATCAAAAATCATGAAAAAACGTCATAGTATAGTATGTCATCAAAAGTAGCAAAAAAACGTCATAGTGCAGTACGTCGTCAAGAATTCTGGAAAAAAAATCATAGCATATTGTGCCATCAAAAAACATGAAAAAAATGTCATAGTATAGTATGTCGTCAAAAATTATGAAAAAAATGTCACAGTATAGCATGTTGTCAAAAGTAGCAAAAAAAGGTCATAGTACAGTATGTCATCAAGAATTCTGAAAAAAAATCATAGTAGATTATGCTATCAAAAATCATAAAAAAAACGTCATAGTATAGTATGTCCTCAAAAATCATGAAAAAAATCATAGCATATTATGCCATCAAAAATCATGAAAAAAATTTCACCGTATAGCATGTTGTCAAAAATAGAAAAAAAACGTCACAGTATAGCATGTTGTCAAAAGTAGCAAAAAAAGGTCATAGTATACTATGTCATAAAAAATAGCAAAAAAAAGGTCATAGTACAGTACGTCATCAAGAATTCTGAAAAAAAATCATAGTATATTATGCTATCAAAAATCATGAAAAAACGTCATAGTATAGTATGTCCTCAAAAATCATGAAAAAAAACGTCATAGTATAGTATGTCATCAAAAGTAGCAAAAAACGTCATAGTATACTATGTCATAAAAAATAGCAAAAAAAAGGTCATAGTACAGTACGTCATCAAGAATTCTGAAAAAAAATCATAGTATATTATGCTATCAAAAATCATGAAAAAACGTCATAGTATAGTATGTCCTCAAAAATCATGAAAAAAAGTCATAGTATATTATGCTATCAAAAATCATGAAAAAACGTCATAGTACAGTATGTCCTCAAAAATCATGAAAAAAAGTCATAGTATAGTATGTCCTCAAAAATCATGAAAAAAATGTCATAGTATAGCATGTTGTCAAAAATAGAAAAAAATCTGTCAGTACAGTACGTCGTCAAGAATTCTGAAAAAAATCATAGCATATTATGCCATCAAAAATCATGAAAAAAAAGTCATAGTACAGTATGTCGTCAAGAATTCTGAAAAAAATCATAGCATATTATGCCATCAAAAATCATGAAAAAAAAAGTCATAGTACAGTATGTCGTCAAAAATCATGAAAAAAATTTCACCGTATAGCATGTCATCAAAAATAGCAAAAAAACGTCACAGTATAGCATGTTGTCAAAAGTAGCAAAAAAAGGTCATAGTATACTATGTCATAAAAAATAGCAAAAAAAAGGTCATAGTACAGTACGTCATCAAGAATTCTGAAAAAAAATCATAGTATATTATGCTATCAAAAATCATGAAAAAACGTCATAGTATAGTATGTCCTCAAAAATCATGAAAAAAAGTCATAGTATATTATGCTATCAAAAATCATGAAAAAACGTCATAGTATAGTATG
Source organism: Epinephelus awoara (assembly GCA_035609425.1). Lineage (NCBI taxonomy): Eukaryota > Metazoa > Chordata > Actinopteri > Perciformes > Serranidae > Epinephelus > Epinephelus awoara. The sequence continues at coordinate 6,106,070 of CM069308.1, forward strand.
TCCTCAAAAACCATGAAAAAAAGTCATAGTATAGTATGTCCTCAAAAATCATGAAAAAAATGTCATAGTATAGCATGTTGTCAAAAATAGAAAAAAATCTGTCAGTACAGTACGTCGTCAAGAATTCTGAAAAAAATCATAGCATATTATGCCATCAAAAATCATGAAAAAAAAGTCATAGTACAGTATGTCGTCAAGAATTCTGAAAAAAATCATAGCATATTATGCCATCAAAAATCATGAAAAAAAAGTCATAGTACAGTATGTCGTCAAAAATCATGAAAAAAATTTCACCGTATAGCATGTCATCAAAAATAGCAAAAAAACGTCACAGTATAGCATGTTGTCAAAAGTAGCAAAAAAAGGTCATAGTATACTATGTCATAAAAAATAGCAAAAAAAAGGTCATAGTACAGTACGTCATCAAGAATTCTGAAAAAAAATCATAGTATATTATGCTATCAAAAATCATGAAAAAACGTCATAGTATAGTATGTCCTCAAAAATCATGAAAAAAAACGTCATAGTATAGTATGTCCTCAAAAATCATGAAAAAAAGTCATAGTATAGTATGTCCTCAAAAATCATGAAAAAAAACGTCATAGTATAGTATGTCCTCAAAAATCATGAAAAAAAACGTCATAGTATAGTATGTCCTCAAAAATCATGAAAAAAAGTCATAGTATAGCATGTCCTCAAGAATCATGAAAAAAATGTCATAGTATAGTATGTCGTCAAGAATTCTGGAAAAAAAAATCATAGTATATTATGCCATCAAAAATCATGAAAAAAACGTCATAGTATAGTATGTCGTCAAAAATCATGAAAAAAATGTCATAGTATAGTATGTCCTCAAAAATCATGAAAAAAATTTCACCGTATAGCATGTTGTCAAAAGTAGCAAAAAACGTCATAGTATAGTACGTCGTCAAGAATTCTGGAAAAAAAAAATCATTGTATATTATGCCATCAAAAATCATGAAAAAAACGTCATAGTATAGTATGTCCTCAAAAATCATGAAAAAAATGTCATAGTATAGTATGTCCTCAAAAATCATGAAAAAAATGTCATAGTATAGCATGTTGTCAAAAATCCTAAAAATATGTCATAGTATAGCATGTTGTCAAAAATAGCAAAAAAAACGTGATAGTATAGTATGTCGTCAAAAATCATGAAAAAAATGTCATAGTACAGTACGTCATCAAGAATTCTGGAAAAAAAAAATCATAGTATATTATGCCATCAAAAATCATGAAAAAACGTCATAGTATAGTATGTCATCAAAAGTAGCAAAAAAACGTCATAGTGCAGTACGTCGTCAAGAATTCTGGAAAAAAAATCATAGCATATTATGCCATCAAAAAACATGAAAAAAATGTCATAGTATAGTATGTCGTCAAAAATTATGAAAAAAATGTCACAGTATAGCATGTTGTCAAAAGTAGCAAAAAAAGGTCATAGTACAGTATGTCATCAAGAATTCTGAAAAAAAATCATAGTAGATTATGCTATCAAAAATCATAAAAAAAACGTCATAGTATAGTATGTCCTCAAAAATCATGAAAAAAATGTCATAGTATAGTATGTCATCAAAAATCATAAAAATATGTCATAGTATAGCATGTTGTCAAAAATAGCAAAAAAAACGTGATAGTATAGTATGTCGTCAAAAATCATGAAAAAAAAGTCATAGTATAGCATGTTGTCAAAAATAGAAAAAAATCTGTCAGTACAGTACGTCGTCAAGAATTCTGAAAAAAATCATAGCATATTATGCCATCAAAAATCATGAAAAAAAAGTCATAGTACAGTATGTCGTCAAAAATCATGAAAAAAATTTCACCGTATAGCATGTCATCAAAAATAGCAAAAAAACGTCACAGTATAGCATGTTGTCAAAAGTAGCAAAAAAAGGTCATAGTATACTATGTCATAAAAAATAGCAAAAAAAAGGTCATAGTACAGTACGTCATCAAGAATTCTGAAAAAAAATCATAGTATATTATGCTATCAAAAATCATGAAAAAACGTCATAGTATAGTATGTCCTCAAAAATCATGAAAAAAAACTTCATAGTATAGTATGTCATCAAAAATCATGAAAAAAATGTCATAGTATAGCATGTTGTCAAAAATAGAAAAAAATCTGTCAGTACAGTACGTCGTCAAGAATTCTGAAAAAAATCATAGCATATTATGCCATCAAAAATCATGAAAAAAAAGTCATAGTACAGTATGTCGTCAAGAATTCTGAAAAAAATCATAGCATATTATGCCATCAAAAATCATGAAAAAAAAGTCATAGTACAGTATGTCGTCAAAAATCATGAAAAAAATTTCACCGTATAGCATGTCATCAAAAATAGCAAAAAAACGTCACAGTATAGCATGTTGTCAAAAGTAGCAAAAAAAGGTCATAGTATACTATGTCATAAAAAATAGCAAAAAAAAGGTCATAGTACAGTACGTCATCAAGAATTCTGAAAAAAAATCATAGTATATTATGCTATCAAAAATCATGAAAAAACGTCATAGTATAGTATGTCCTCAAAAATCATGAAAAAAAACGTCATAGTATAGTATGTCCTCAAAAATCATGAAAAAAAGTCATAGTATAGTATGTCCTCAAGAATCATGAAAAAAATGTCATAGTATAGTATGTCGTCAAGAATTCTGGAAAAAAAAATCATAGTATATTATGCCATCAAAAATCATGAAAAAAACGTCATAGTATAGTATGTCGTCAAAAATCATGAAAAAAATGTCATAGTATAGTATGTCCTCAAAAATCATGAAAAAAATTTCACCGTATAGCATGTTGTCAAAAGTAGCAAAAAACGTCATAGTATAGTACGTCGTCAAGAATTCTGGAAAAAAAAAATCATTGTATATTATGCCATCAAAAATCATGAAAAAAACGTCATAGTATAGTATGTCCTCAAAAATCATGAAAAAAATGTCATAGTATAGTATGTCCTCAAAAATCATGAAAAAAATGTCATAGAATAGCATGTTGTCAAAAATCCTAAAAATATGTCATAGTATAGCATGTTGTCAAAAATAGCAAAAAAAACGTGATAGTATAGTATGTCGTCAAAAATCATGAAAAAAATGTCATAGTATAGTATGTCCTCAAAAATCATGAAAAAAATGTCATAGTATAGTATGTCCTCAAAAATCATGAAAAAAATGTCATAGAATAGCATGTTGTCAAAAATCCTAAAAATATGTCATAGTATAGCATGTTGTCAAAAATAGCAAAAAAAACGTGATAGTATAGTATGTCGTCAAAAATCATGAAAAAAATGTCATAGTACAGTACGTCATCAAGAATTCTGGAAAAAAAAAATCATAGTATATTATGCCATCAAAAATCATGAAAAAACGTCATAGTATAGTATGTCATCAAAAGTAGCAAAAAAACGTCATAGTGCAGTACGTCGTCAAGAATTCTGGAAAAAAAATCATAGCATATTATGCCATCAAAAAACATGAAAAAAATGTCATAGTATAGTATGTCGTCAAAAATTATGAAAAAAATGTCACAGTATAGCATGTCGTCAAAAGTAGCAAAAAAAGGTCATAGTATACTATGTCATCAAGAATTCTGAAAAAAAATCATAGTAGATTATGCTATCAAAAATCATAAAAAAAACGTCATAGTATAGTATGTCCTCAAAAATCCTGAAAAAATGTCATAGTATAGTATGTCATCAAAAATCATAAAAATATGTCATAGTATAGCATGTTGTCAAAAATAGCAAAAAAAACGTGATAGTATAGTATGTCGTCAAAAATCATGAAAAAAAAGTCATAGTATAGCATGTTGTCAAAAATAGAAAAAAATCTGTCAGTACAGTACGTCGTCAAGAATTCTGAAAAAAATCATAGCATATTATGCCATCAAAAATCATGAAAAAAAAGTCATAGTACAGTATGTCGTCAAAAATCATGAAAAAAATTTCACCGTATAGCATGTCATCAAAAATAGCAAAAAAACGTCACAGTATAGCATGTTGTCAAAAGTAGCAAAAAAAGGTCATAGTATACTATGTCATAAAAAATAGCAAAAAAAAGGTCATAGTACAGTACGTCATCAAGAATTCTGAAAAAAAATCATAGTATATTATGCTATCAAAAATCATGAAAAAACGTCATAGTATAGTATGTCCTCAAAAATCATGAAAAAAAACGTCATAGTATAGTATGTCATCAAAAGTAGCAAAAAACGTCATAGTATACTATGTCATAAAAAATAGCAAAAAAAAGGTCATAGTACAGTACGTCATCAAGAATTCTGAAAAAAAATCATAGTATATTATGCTATCAAAAATCATGAAAAAACGTCATAGTATAGTATGTCCTCAAAAATCATGAAAAAAAGTCATAGTATATTATGCTATCAAAAATCATGAAAAAACGTCATAGTACAGTATGTCCTCAAAAATCATGAAAAAAAGTCATAGTATAGTATGTCCTCAAAAATCATGAAAAAAATGTCATAGTATAGCATGTCCTCAAAAATCATGAAAAAAAGTCATAGTATAGTATGTCCTCAAAAATCATGAAAAAACGTCATAGTACAGTATGTCCTCAAAAATCATGAAAAAACGTCATAGTACAGTATGTCCTCAAAAATCATGAAAAAAAGTCATAGTATATTATGCTATCAAAAATCATGAAAAAACGTCATAGTATAGTATGTCCTCAAAAATCATGAAAAAAAGTCATAGTATAGTATGTCCTCAAAAATCATGAAAAAAATGTCATAGTATAGCATGTTGTCAAAAATAGAAAAAAATCTGTCAGTACAGTACGTCGTCAAGAATTCTGAAAAAAATCATAGCATATTATGCCATCAAAAATCATGAAAAAAAAGTCATAGTACAGTATGTCGTCAAGAATTCTGAAAAAAATCATAGCATATTATGCCATCAAAAATCATGAAAAAAAAGTCATAGTACAGTATGTCGTCAAAAATCATGAAAAAAATTTCACCGTATAGCATGTCATCAAAAATAGCAAAAAAACGTCACAGTATAGCATGTTGTCAAAAGTAGCAAAAAAAGGTCATAGTATACTATGTCATAAAAAATAGCAAAAAAAAGGTCATAGTACAGTACGTCATCAAGAATTCTGAAAAAAAATCATAGTATATTATGCTATCAAAAATCATGAAAAAACGTCATAGATAGTATGTCCTCAAAAATCATGAAAAAAAGTCATAGTATATTATGCTATCAAAAATCATGAAAAAACGTCATAGTATAGTATGTCCTCAAAAATCATGAAAAAAAGTCATAGTATAGTATGTCCTCAAAAATCATGAAAAAAATGTCATAGTATAGCATGTTGTCAAAAATAGAAAAAAATCTGTCAGTACAGTACGTCGTCAAGAATTCTGAAAAAAATCATAGCATATTATGCCATCAAAAATCATGAAAAAAAAGTCATAGTACAGTATGTCGTCAAGAATTCTGAAAAAAATCATAGCATATTATGCCATCAAAAATCATGAAAAAAAAGTCATAGTATAGTATGTCGTCAAAAATCATGAAAAAAATGTCATAGTATAGTATGTCCTCAAAAATCATGAAAAAAATTTCACCGTATAGCATGTTGTCAAAAGTAGCAAAAAACGTCATAGTATAGTACGTCGTCAAGAATTCTGGAAAAAAAAAATCATTGTATATTATGCCATCAAAAATCATGAAAAAAACGTCATAGTATAGTATGTCCTCAAAAATCATGAAAAAAATGTCATAGTATAGTATGTCCTCAAAAATCATGAAAAAAATGTCATAGTATAGCATGTTGTCAAAAATCCTAAAAATATGTCATAGTATAGCATGTTGTCAAAAATAGCAAAAAAAACGTGATAGTATAGTATGTCGTCAAAAATCATGAAAAAAATGTCATAGTACAGTACGTCATCAAGAATTCTGGAAAAAAAAAATCATAGTATATTATGCCATCAAAAATCATGAAAAAACGTCATAGTATAGTATGTCATCAAAAGTAGCAAAAAAACGTCATAGTGCAGTACGTCGTCAAGAATTCTGGAAAAAAAATCATAGCATATTATGCCATCAAAAAACATGAAAAAAATGTCATAGTATAGTATGTCGTCAAAAATTATGAAAAAAATGTCACAGTATAGCATGTTGTCAAAAGTAGCAAAAAAAGGTCATAGTACAGTATGTCATCAAGAATTCTGAAAAAAAATCATAGTAGATTATGCTATCAAAAATCATAAAAAAAACGTCATAGTATAGTATGTCCTCAAAAATCATGAAAAAAATGTCATAGTATAGTATGTCATCAAAAATCATAAAAATATGTCATAGTATAGCATGTTGTCAAAAATAGCAAAAAAAACGTGATAGTATAGTATGTCGTCAAAAATCATGAAAAAAAAGTCATAGTATAGCATGTTGTCAAAAATAGAAAAAAATCTGTCAGTACAGTACGTCGTCAAGAATTCTGAAAAAAATCATAGCATATTATGCCATCAAAAATCATGAAAAAAAAGTCATAGTACAGTATGTCGTCAAAAATCATGAAAAAAATTTCACCGTATAGCATGTCATCAAAAATAGCAAAAAAACGTCACAGTATAGCATGTTGTCAAAAGTAGCAAAAAAAGGTCATAGTATACTATGTCATAAAAAATAGCAAAAAAAAGGTCATAGTACAGTACGTCATCAAGAATTCTGAAAAAAAATCATAGTATATTATGCTATCAAAAATCATGAAAAAACGTCATAGTATAGTATGTCCTCAAAAATCATGAAAAAAAACGTCATAGTATAGTATGTCCTCAAAAATCATGAAAAAAAGTCATAGTATAGTATGTCCTCAAGAATCATGAAAAAAATGTCATAGTATAGTATGTCGTCAAGAATTCTGGAAAAAAAAATCATAGTATATTATGCCATCAAAAATCATGAAAAAAACGTCATAGTATAGTATGTCGTCAAAAATCATGAAAAAAATGTCATAGTATAGTATGTCCTCAAAAATCATGAAAAAAATTTCACCGTATAGCATGTTGTCAAAAGTAGCAAAAAACGTCATAGTATAGTACGTCGTCAAGAATTCTGGAAAAAAAAAATCATTGTATATTATGCCATCAAAAATCATGAAAAAAACGTCATAGTATAGTATGTCCTCAAAAATCATGAAAAAAATGTCATAGTATAGTATGTCCTCAAAAATCATGAAAAAAATGTCATAGAATAGCATGTTGTCAAAAATCCTAAAAATATGTCATAGTATAGCATGTTGTCAAAAATAGCAAAAAAAACGTGATAGTATAGTATGTCGTCAAAAATCATGAAAAAAATGTCATAGTATAGTATGTCCTCAAAAATCATGAAAAAAATGTCATAGTATAGTATGTCCTCAAAAATCATGAAAAAAATGTCATAGAATAGCATGTTGTCAAAAATCCTAAAAATATGTCATAGTATAGCATGTTGTCAAAAATAGCAAAAAAAACGTGATAGTATAGTATGTCGTCAAAAATCATGAAAAAAATGTCATAGTACAGTACGTCATCAAGAATTCTGGAAAAAAAAAATCATAGTATATTATGCCATCAAAAATCATGAAAAAACGTCATAGTATAGTATGTCATCAAAAGTAGCAAAAAAACGTCATAGTGCAGTACGTCGTCAAGAATTCTGGAAAAAAAATCATAGCATATTATGCCATCAAAAAACATGAAAAAAATGTCATAGTATAGTATGTCGTCAAAAATTATGAAAAAAATGTCACAGTATAGCATGTTGTCAAAAGTAGCAAAAAAAGGTCATAGTACAGTATGTCATCAAGAATTCTGAAAAAAAATCATAGTAGATTATGCTATCAAAAATCATAAAAAAAACGTCATAGTATAGTATGTCCTCAAAAATCATGAAAAAATGTCATAGTATAGTATGTCCTCAAAAATCATAAAAATATGTCATAGTATAGCATGTTGTCAAAAATAGCAAAAAAAACGTGATAGTATAGTATGTCGTCAAAAATCATGAAAAAAAAGTCATAGTATAGCATGTTGTCAAAAATAGAAAAAAATCTGTCAGTACAGTACGTCGTCAAGAATTCTGAAAAAAATCATAGCATATTATGCCATCAAAAATCATGAAAAAAAAGTCATAGTACAGTATGTCGTCAAAAATCATGAAAAAAATTTCACCGTATAGCATGTCATCAAAAATAGCAAAAAAACGTCACAGTATAGCATGTTGTCAAAAGTAGCAAAAAAAGGTCATAGTATACTATGTCATAAAAAATAGCAAAAAAAAGGTCATAGTACAGTACGTCATCAAGAATTCTGAAAAAAAATCATAGTATATTATGCTATCAAAAATCATGAAAAAACGTCATAGTATAGTATGTCCTCAAAAATCATGAAAAAAAACGTCATAGTATAGTATGTCATCAAAAGTAGCAAAAAACGTCATAGTATACTATGTCATAAAAAATAGCAAAAAAAAGGTCATAGTACAGTACGTCATCAAGAATTCTGAAAAAAAATCATAGTATATTATGCTATCAAAAATCATGAAAAAACGTCATAGTATAGTATGTCCTCAAAAATCATGAAAAAAAGTCATAGTATATTATGCTATCAAAAATCATGAAAAAACGTCCTCAAAAATCATGAAAAAAACGTCATAGTATAGTATGTCGTCAAAAATCATGAAAAAATGTCATAGTATAGTATGTCATCAAAAGTAGCAAAAAACGTCATAGTATAGTACGTCGTCAAGAATTCCTGAAAAAAAATCATAGTATATTATGCCATCAAAAATCATGAAAAAAACGTCATAGTATAGCATGTCGTCAAAAACAGAAAAAAACCTGTCAGTACAGTACGTCGTCAAGAATTCTGAAAAAAAAAATCATAGTATATTATGCCATCAAAAATCATGAAAAAACGTCATAGTATAGTATGTCCTCAAAAATCATGAAAAAACGTCATAGTATAGTATGTCATCGAAAATAATGAAAAAAACGTCATAGTATAGTATGTCCTCAAAAATAGCAAAAAAAGTCATAATATTGTATGTCATCAAAAATCAAAAATATCTCATAGTATAGTATGTCATCAAAAATAGCAAAAAAACATCATAGTATAGTATGTCATCAAAAATTCCTCTCCAGCACAAACTGACCTGGTAATTCAAACCCCAAAAAACACAGAATTAAGAGGTTTCACGTTTTAAAATAATCAGGTTTTACTGTTGTTACTATGTCCGAGGCGAAAACATCCTAGAGCTTTGTGTTTAGTTTGTCCACTCTGGGCTACTATAGAAACATGGCGACTCTGTGGACAAGGACCCACTCCCCATGTGGGCCAGTGGCCGGGATTCTGAAGCCAGTTCAACTTACCCAGGATATCTTCTGATTATCTGGTTTGACTAACCCTGACATTGTCTGTCTGGATAACCAGTACTACACAGCTGGTTATCATCTAGTTCAGTCAACTCTGGGTTTTCCTATCCAGCCATGAGTGCATTCATGTTAAAGAGGTGGGCAGATCCATGAATGAAGGAGGCTGCTTCATGTCACATGAGATGAAGCGGTATTGAAAGTGTCTGCAACATTAAAATGTCAGTGGTGCTGGATGTAAACAATAATCTGTAACATTAAAATGGAAAATCAGCTAAGACTCAAATTACGTGTAGGTATCACCAGGCTATGTGACATCAGTATGTTGTGCTATTTAGTCGGAAGATGACAAAACCACTCTGAATATGTCACATAAGACATTTAGTGTAACACCACACTGTTTCTGCTACTTACGTAAACAGTGGAAAAGTAGTTCATGACTGATGAGGTCTATCTGACTAACTTTATATAAGGGGCGCTAATTAACAGTATGTGGGTGTTTTTTCTTTAAGTTAACCCTGAAGTTACCTCGCTAACTTCAAATCCTGCTTCATAGTGCAGGCCTCTGCTCATTCTAAAGTAACCAAAACTCAATTATTTGTAGTTTTAGGTGACAGTAAACTTAAGAAAATATACTTATTATATTCCATTTCTGCCCATATATCCCCCTAAATCCTACACACTGGAACTTTAATGTGAACCAAAGGATCAAAAGCAATTTAACATTTCAGTTTTATAGTTTTTTCTCTTACACTTTTTTCTTGTATTTAAATAAACTCACATTCCTCGTGTCATATCTCCAAACACATTTCATCCGCAGCACAAATCAAAACCACTGTTTGTCAAACACAAGCATCACACGTCTTGGCACAATTATTTATTGAGATTTAATGAAATGTGTAAGCATTTAGACTTTCATGGGAAATCTGTTTCACAATCTTATATTCTTACATTTCAGAGCAGAGCATTGAGAAGTAGAGCTCTCCCTGAGCAGAGTTTAGAGTTGCTCAGTCAGCAGCTAAATTGTGTCATAAAGGTCACTGAGAAGGTGCCAAGACAGGCTGCATTGACTGAGGCGTTTTCATGTGAACGACACTCAGTCACATGCAGACGCAGCACAAGGGAAAGAGCAGCAGGTCATACTGTACATTCAGTTATTTAAGCTCTTCTTATATCGTCAGTTTTACTAAAAAGTACGTCAGCTACATTTCTTCATTTCAGCTGCTGAGGTGTCAAGCAGTGTTTCCAGAAAAAACCAGCAGGTGGAGCCAGATTCTTAAAAATACAGTTTTATTTCATCACTGAACAGTTTGAAGCTGAAATATAAGTAACATTTTTATGGTCCGTGACTCCCATACCAACCAATACACAAAGTGCGGAAGACAGGACCAATGCTGTGCTTTTAAACAAACAGGTAGTTAGGATGTGCACAGCTGGTGTTAATAATAACAATAATAATAACAATAATGATGTGTAAAGCAGACTTAAAAAACAAAAAAGGCCACAAAAATATAACACTGACAGGCACTGGGGCCTTTCATAAATCTCCTCCCCATTCATAAACAAGAAAAACATACTAAAAACTATCTGTGATATAAAACTAATCCTCCATGAGAATACGTTTAAATGAGAAATGTCACAGGCTCCACAGAGCCAATGATTAAAAAAGTCTCCTAATCTCACACACAAATGGCACATTTCTCATCACTCACAGCTTCTTCTTTTTGCTGCATTCAAAACAAATACTTGGCGATAAAATTTGCTCATCAGGAAGACAGTAACTGTAAAAACTTCAACGCGTGGGCTGAAAATGAGACCTCGGTTTCTGTGTGCTGAAGTCAAACTGAAGGACATTTTCAGATAAACAAAACAGACCCACGTTGGTACAACTTCATCTAAAACTACAAACACACACCACTCTCTAAGACAACAAATACTCTGTGGTTAGTGGCCCAGATTATTGATTAAAACCTCGTCTTTAGGATTCAGTCAGACCTTACATTCTTTGAAAATTTACCGATTAGTCATGAGGACATTTGCAAACACAAAGTGACCAAGAGTCGACACTGAACGTAGGGCGAGGGAGCGAATCAGTTCACACACGGCATATTTATCGGCCGTCTGATGGATTGTGACCTCCCTTCAAAGTTCATCAGTTTCCCATGTTGTCGTCATGTATTTGGTTTGATCAGAGTTAAAGAGCTGCAACAGTCCACAGTCAAGTCATTAAAAAAAGAAAAAAGTCTATTTAACTGATGATTAAATTTAGTGGTTAATGTAGAGGAGCTGAACGCCAGAGTCTAAGAGCCTCATTAATAAAAATGTGTTCGGACTTTATTTACACACCGTCATAACTTATGATTTCCAAACAATGTGACTGTTTCAAATTAAGTGTAAGAACTTTACATAACCTAAAAACATTATTGCATTTTAACATTTTATCATCTCTTTTGTATCATTTAGTGAAAAAGAACATTTTATAAGTGAGGCTCTGAGCTCCGGTGTGTTCGGCCGTCTTCATTAACACTGCCTGGATCAGAATTTGTGATATCTGGGGGAAAAAATGCACCTCGAAGAATTTTTGAAGTCCACTACAACTGATTTTAAACACTTTTGGTTTCGAGTTGCTCGTCCAGTTGCACTCTGCACCTTTCAATTCATCTTAGAGAAACAACCTGTTTGATCAATGGCATCGAGTTCAGACACTGCACTGCTGCAGTTTGAAGGAAAACAAATATTCAGTAACATGTTTCAGCTTATATTGTTGCCGAGACGGCTGGATGAGACGAGTCTCGACTGTACATCTGAGAAGACTGAGAAGAAGTCCTCTAGTCTTCTGTGCTGTCTCTGCTCAGTCGGAGATTGTTGTAGAGAAGCGAGGTTCTCCCATGACGGGTGAAGACAGGCAGAGTGTTGGAGGACCGGGTCGTCTAGTCTACTGAAGGGTCTACTGGAGTTTTAGATCATGGCCCGGAAGGCAAATGAGACCGCGGCACCCAGCGCCAAGCCGAGGGACAAGAAGAAGGCCATGATGGCCCCCGCCGTCTCCGCCTCATGCGGTGGCACCTTCCTGTACAGAGACAACAGAGGGACAAAATTCATTAGGAAGGAGTGGTTTAACATTATGCACAATGGTGTTAGATAAGGCATCACTTAAGGAACAGTTCAACATTATATGACGTCAGATTTTTGCCTTTCTTTCCAAGAGTTGGTTAAAATTGTTTTATGTAAGCGAGTGGGATCTTAACATTTCTTCTTCTTTTTTAATTAAAATTTTTCCCATTTACAAACTGTAACGTTAGATAACAAGACTGGTCCAGAAAACACAATAACCTGAGGTTAATTAATTATTGTGTGCGTCAATCTGATTCATATCCACTGTCCCTAATACAGACATTTATCTAATTTTTATCCATGTAAGTCCACGTTATATTCAAGTCAAGTGATTCCAACTGTTCCTTCCACTGCAGAAAAAGATGAGTCCTTCCATTAATACAATGTCCCATTTTTTCCAGAGTCACAACCTCGGAGACAAAAGATTTCCACATAGAATCTAAAGGAGGGTTGTCTCTGACCCGTTTCACCATGGTTTTCCTCGCCAGCATTAAAAGTGATTGAATTACTTCCTTATGTTGTTTAAAAGAGTCAGGGATGTGTCCAAGCAGACATAAAAATGGATTTGCTGACACCTGTTGCTGTACTGATGTTTGCGCACACCACCCTCCAGTAGCATATACACATTTTATTTTTATCTTAATGTGCATTTTCATTTCTCTCTTCTTTTATTGGTTTAAATTTACATACTTCCATTTCATACTCTTATTCTTACTCATTATAATTCTCTATTCTTTACATTGGAGCGACTGTAACAAAACAAACACTGAATTAATTTGAGTACAAAGGAGCTGATAGGAGTGATTTTGAGCTTTAAAGAGACTCAGCCTAATGTTTTTCTTTATGCTAAGCAAGGCTAATCTCCTCCAGGCTCCAGACCAACACTTAACACAGTACAAATTCAGATTGTGCCTCTGCACTCAATATTTGTCCATCATGAACACAAAATGTTAACAGATGCAGTTGAACCAGAGAAAGAACAGCGATACCGTCTTTTTTATTCCACACATTTTTCTTTTCTTGTCAAAGCCCAGCGCCTACATTACCCACAAAGCAGCTCCACAGCCAATAGCTCAGAGATTAGGGTGTGTGCCAAAAACGTTTTTACACAACTTGTCCCCGAGTTCCCCTTTAATATACAGTCATGAAACTGTGGAAAACAAATAGGCCTGAGGTTTCCACTGAGTCATCTGCCAAGTTAACATTCATCAGTCTTAGTGTTTCCTCACGGTGTGCAGTCTGTGTGTGTGTGCAGCTCTTACTTGGGTCCGAAGCACATGCAGAGACTAGCCAGGTATCCGTTGGAGAAGGAGAAGAAGATCATGAAGATGATGTACCAGGCGTCGTGAGCGAACAGCACAGGGAGGTACTGACGAGGCTGAACGTTACACAGCATGAAGAGGGGGATGAAGACGACCCGCAGGCCCACCAGAACAGGAAGCCAAATACTGTCTTTACCCGGCTGGAGAGAGAGATCACAGCAGAAACGTCAGCCACAGAGACAGAAACAGTTCATTAATGACACTGTAACATACTTTTGGGTGTGGGAAACTGTCTGAATCCTGATCTGTGTCTTCTAATGAAACAAAGTTACATGATCCCAGAGCAGCTGACTGCTATTATCTGCACTCATACCAAGAAGCTGCTTTCACAGTGCAGGTCAGGCCGGGGTAAGAAACTGTACTCAGTTTGTACAGAATGAATTGATTCAATTTGATTATTTCCGCAGGATCGCAGGAAGTTAAACACTGGACAGAGGAAAAAACTTTCACACTGAAGCCAAATGGAACATATGTGGTGAATAAAATACCATATAGCCAGAGATGCAACGGATCTAAAATAATCGATCAGAGCTTGTAGCAGAGAAGAAACGGCATCATGGAAGCAGACACGCTGCCCAGCTGTGGAGCTGCACTGAAGGTTCAATAGCCTCCAAACTGCCTCATTCCTCCAGATGGCCATGTGAGAGAAGCGGAAGCAAACCCCAAAAACACCGTCACCCTTCACTGACCCCCCAAACCACTTCCTTTACACAGCACAGCACACACACACACACACACACACACACACCTTTTTCCAAAATAAATGGAACTTAGCAACAAAACTCGCCTCCTTTATTTTCTCCCCAAACACTGCGCAGCCGATGTTTTCCCCGTCATGACTCAGTGATTTATCCCTGTGTAAACATTTTATGCAGCCAAAGGCTTCCATTAAAGTGTCAACAAGGGTGACTGTTCTCCACAGCGCCATTCGCACGCCAGACAACAGCAGATCACACTAAATATTTTTGATGCGGTCATTTTAAATGGGCTCTGTGAGGCACACGTATTTATAAACTGGTCACTGTCATTACTGCAGACTGGTACAGTATGAAATAAGCTCCAGCTAACTGTGGGTCCTGCTGAAACTACCAGGCAGTTATGACACCTGAACAGATCCTCTAAACCTGCAGGAAACTTCACGGTAAAATACAACCACCTGTGATGTCATCGAGCCCTGAACCCACAGAGGAAGCCCAAGCCTCCAGAGAAGGTTAGAGAGGTCTGTAAAACATGTTATTTGTGTCCTAAGTGTTGTTACTGACCCACATACAGACGGCCGTCAGACTCCTGCCAGCCCAGTCCATCAAGTTGAAGAGGAGGAAACATGATACGGGGATGAAGTAAGTTTCTGAGAAGGGAGCAAAACAAACAAACTGCTGTTAACAACAAGACTGCAAATGTCTTTGCTTAACAAAAAAAACCCTTAACTTCTGTGGGCTTTGTCCGTCATGGAGGTTCTTAGTTTGGACCCACAGCAGTGACGATGTATTCCAGAGTCACAGCACAGAAAGAATCAAATCATCCTTACGAAACCTCTCAAACTACTTTGGTGTTTTTTAATCCTTTTGTTGCCGTGATTCGAGCTGTGTGAATCCGAGCAACAGTTGAATTTAAAGCTTTTTAAGATCCATTTAAGACACCCTTTAACCAAATTTAGGACAGATCTTGTCTGTCATGTTTTACTGTAAGCATCACAAGTGAGCATTGCAGGTAAGTAGTATTTATGTGGTCTTGTGCAGAGGTAAGTGTTATGTAGGAATATGGTTGTCAGAGTGAGTTAGTGCGATCTACATTTTGCCAACAGGTAAATAAAGTGACAGTACTACAGTTTTTTAAAGATTTCTAACATTAGAAATCTGGACTTTCACATAGATAAGCTTCAGTCATTTTCACAAAAAGAAATAAAAATAAATAAATAAATGAAATTAGTAACATGTCTGTAGTAGTTGACCTCACAATTTTAACACTATTTAATGACTTTTAAGGCCCTATTCTTGTTATTGTTGTAACACTGAATTTAAGACATGTAAGACATTTTATGGACCTGTAGACAACCTGAACTTTTTCCAAACATGTTCATTAAAGTCTCATAAAAAGGTCTAACTTTAACAGTCGAAATGTTACTATTATCACATCTTGCATGTTGGTGCATGCAGCTAGTAGCAGCCAGAATGTCTACTACTCTACTACTTTACTCTACTAGTGAGTAAAGTTAGCAAGCACAAGCAGTTTGCTCATCTACACATGCTTTAGCAGTGTGTGTTTAGTAATGTCTGACGTTCAAAAAACAAATATAATGCATGACTCAGGAGAAAAATACTTGAGCAGCGCTGGATGTAGACTCTGCTTAAGGGAAGTTATCAAGACAGCCAAAAGGCCGCCCAACAGATTTCCAGTGTTGGCAGATATTTCACGCCTGCCATTGCTTGGCCAGATAATGTTATGACACTATATTCTATGTCACATTTTTGCTGTAGTACCTGTTTAAGGGCAAAGCACCCTGGAGTGAGAGGCTCATTACTGCACCCTGTTGGCTATACAGGCCTACCTATTTAAATCTAAAACTATAGACACACAAATGGAGCAAAATATTATGGAAAAGTTTTAAAAAGTCATTGATAAAATTGTGTGGGAAAGTAAAAACAAAAAAGTCTGCACACCAAGTAGCTCCCGTTTAGAAGGATTTTAACGCAGAGTGACGTTTTGAGACGCACAGCCTTTCGTCAGACTGTTTTTCACTTTGCCCAATGTCTCTTTGGTCCAGCACCCGCTCCGTTAGTCGTTTGGATGTGGGGGTTTTTTGTACAGTTTTTAAAAATGTGTGGGTACCCTGATTCTTAATACTAACGCCAACTTCAGTTTTTCTACTGGCTGCTCTCATGATCACAAATAGAGCGTTGTATTTTGCATTTTCAATTTAAACTACACAGATCTGCAGTGACAGCAACAGTAGAAGAGGTGGTACAATATTCAGCATCAGGAACAGAAATAAATAGGAAAATTATGTGAATAAGTTTGAAGTGTGTCTTTTGAAATAGGAAGATATTTCTGCCCTGTGAAGCATCCAATCTTCCAGTCTGATGTCAGGGGTTAGAATTTTCCCATCCTCTTGATGGGAAATGAAACAAAAACAAACAAGTTTTGGGAACAAAGCTTTAAACACAGACACAATTTGGCAGCCATTCCTCTTTCAAATGTCACATCATCAAAGTTATTGGCTCCCCAGCTGCTTTAACAGTGTATGCACTGTCACAAATGAGACTCACCCCAGGCGCCTCCATCTGCTACTTTTGACTTGACCTCCACTGTTACGGCTGGGAATGTTCCAATGGTGACGGTGAAGATGAAGCACACTGACAGAGCCATCACCCAGATCTGATTAGATAACACAAGATGAACATAATCAATATTATGTATCCAGTATAATCTCTGTCATATAGGTAGAGGATGGAAAATGCACAAAGAGGTCACCAGAATGACGCTGGTTATCTCTGGCTCACAGCAGAGGTTTTCTGCCTCTTTATCTGCACATACAACACTTGATTTGTGTTCATGTGTTACAATGTGAGAAAGGCACTTCACCTGTTTGAAGATGTTTATAACAGACACGGTGGGTTTGGCCTCATCCTCCACCAGGCTCACCACCGGCCGCTTCTCTCCCGCACCGTCTGAGAAACAAACAGCTCTCTGTCATTACGTTGGTCAAGTGACACATTGCAGTTAAGACCATCATTCCCACATTGGAGTGGATGTCCACACAAGATTTCAATTGTTATGCAACATCGGGTTCCCATTACACTCTCACACACTAGTAATTAACGCCACACGCTCACACTGGTCGAGTTGTCGCCAAAACACAAACATTTTCAGTGGGTTTGGCTTCCATGGTCAGTGTGTATTAAAAAGAGAGACACTAAGGCTACAGAGCAACCAGAAATAATCCACATGGCACATCTGACACAAAGTGACTCGTTGTGATAGTGTTATATTATAATGACAGCTTTTTTCCTGAGGTAACAGTCATAGTAATTTTCTGCATAGACAACATGAGCTGACTCGCAGTTGGAGCACTTTCAAGGCTCGGATGGACATGAAACTTTCATCCAGCTAAAGATGACTAACAACAGAAACCTGATAATGTTCAGCAGATAAAAATCATTAAAAACCATCAAACACACAAAAAAGCAAGAAAAAGGTGAAAAAACACACAACTGATGGATATTAAGTTATCTGCCCAACTTGCATCTTTGTTGAGGGTGTACTGTACTGTATTAGGGCTGCTTGATTACATAATCAATTAATGTGGTCAATAGTGAGATCACAGTAATTTAACACAGTTAGTCACTGACCAGCTCTCTTTCCTGTGTTTTCGCTTGAGGGGAACTAAGCATGTCACAGTCTGGCTGAGAGTCCTGATTATGTCCGATTTTCAAGACCCGCTCCTGATCCGGAACCGTGTACAATACTGCACCCGACCTGCCACCCACACATACGACCAATCAGTTCCGCAATCTGACCCGACTCACTGACAAAAGATCTGCAGCCCAACCAAAAACAAATCCTATAATAACCATGTGCAGTTCAAATAACTTGGTTAGGCAGCACATTTTAAGTCATCATTTTGTGACATTTTATACATGTGAAACTAAGCTAATTATTGGCTTATTCTCATAATCATGCGCAGCACATGTCTACAGTTTACGTGCCTGTTAGTAACACACCTGATTAAAGCAGGTGTCATATTAAAGCTGGTGCAGAAGAGAGAGTCATTAAATATATCATTAAATTACTCTCATTTTATTTTAGTATATTTATCATCTAACATCTGCAGTCTGTCGCATGTTCTTATTTTCATACAGAAACAAACCCAGGAATTAAATTATTCAGAGCAATTACCTTTTTCTCTAGATCTGTGATTTACAACTGGTGGGTCATGGATCCATTCTGATTAGACCACAGGTGACTCACAAATGTGTCAAGTTTGTAAAAACACACTTTATTTTTACGTGCAGTACATTTCCGGCAAAGAGCTTTTATTTTAAAGTCCTGTTTCCTGCTATAAAGTGAGTGACTTACGGACAGCTACTTGACAGAAACCGTGAATTAGCTCAACAACATGGCCGAACACATGTACGACGCTGACTGTATTAAACTCTGTGGACCTCAAACTAATGACTAAGGAGAAATCTGGACCCCGGGGCCGGACCAGTTGGGAACCACTGATCTAGATTATCTAACTGTTGGAAGTCAAAATCATGGCTGAAAATAAAATTTGATTAATTACACAGCCCTGTACTGTTTGTACCTTTATTGAGTAAGTCCATCTTGTTCTCCGCGTCAGCAGAGGGTCTGGATCCGTTACTCTCCATGTAGTACTGGAAAAACTCCTGTTGACAAAAAACACGTAATGAGGGATTTCCACTGAGCTGAGGAGAAAGGATACAGGAAGCACATCATGTTCCCTGATGTGCTATAAATCATCAGCTGTGTTATCAATCATCACAGACTGTAGAGTTTCGAGTAATTGCAAATAAAAAGATTGGACTTTATTTAGCAAATATCTAAAAGCATTAAGCACATTTACAAAGCATCTTCCAAAAAGGTGCAAAGTTATTAAGAGCAAATACATCTGAAAGTAGTTTTAAACAAATGATGAAAACAAAAAACTCTGTAAAGCAATATTTGTTTTAGCGAAGATGAGATCTTACCATCCTGGGCAGAGCGAGGTAGGACATGATGGCCAACAGAATAACAACACAGGCTGTGATGAAGTAACCAAAGGCGCTGTCCTGCAGGGCCGATCCACCTACGGACCAAGACGGGACACAGAGAATCATTAGTGTTGTTATCATAAGTATTGATTTAACTCAGCAGGTTTTCATAGCTTCAGGCAAATGTCCTGCACAATGTCCTCCAGTCAGTATACCTCTTTTCAAATTACATTTATTAATATGAGAAGCTGGAACCAGGAAATGTTTGTCTTTTTTCCTTGGTAAACATCCTAAACACTAAGTGGTTATCAAAATAGTTGCAAAGTATTTTTTGTTGCCCAACTAATCGATTAATTAACAATAATGTGAGCTCTAAATTGCAGTGTATCTGAAGACTTCAAGGAACAAGCTACAGCCTCAAACATGACCATCAGTTGGGACAAAAAAAACTCCTGCAGTGCAAAAAATAACTAAACATTGTAAGTATTTACTGTAGGAACCATCATCTGTGCAAATACAAACATGAACACTGCAGCACTCTTGGACAAGATGCTTTTAAAAAACTTGCCTCTGCATGTAAAGTATGTTGTAATTTTCTAAAGGCAAACTAATGCTGAACCATTCTCACATCACATCCCATAATTCACCCTCACAGCCTCATCAGTTAGTTAGTATGGTCAGATGGACTGAGAAGAAGAGCTTTGTCAAATTCACTGCAGCCTGCTGTAGTTGGAAAGAAAAGCAAAGAAACGGTATAGTGAGAGACTGATACAAAGCTTGATGTGATCTAACTGCTAACTGCATTGTCAGGTCTGAGTCAGCACCAAGATTATTATGGGGATTATCATTATCATTACAGGGATGTCTACATAACTGTGAGTCAAAGGCCTTCACAAAGTGTTGTTTGTACTGTAATACCGATTCTTCTCAAATCTTGCCTCTGAAAAATACTTCCCCATATTATAGTCACAAAAAAACTAAAACTAATACAGAAACTGATGAAAACTAAACATTTTTAAAATAAAAACTGAAGTAAAAACCACTCAGGAAACTAAACTGTGGTGGAAGCAAAACTGAAAATGAAATAAAAATGGTAAGTAATGAAAAGAAAAACAATATTTCTGGTCAACACAGAGAAATCTGACAAGAAATGATCCTGAGTGCCAAAAGGGCGTCCAAGCAGCTTCCTGTGTTCATAACTCTGTCTGGGAAATCAAACTCGAAAAGCAGCCAGCACAAGTTATCGTTAATGACCCAACACTTGGCTGACCTTTTACCCAAACTACATTCATCACGTAACACATTTAATATGGAGCAATATTTGGGTGTGAATGTGTGTTTCACACAGCTACAAAGTTTAGCTTTCTGTCGCTATTCTATTAAAAGTAAGGATTAGAAATTGTGCAGAGTCTTGTCTCTAGAAAGGTTATTGCAAGTAGACAGGAAATGTGCAGTTTTGTGCAACAAACCTTTCAACTTGTGCACCAGAGTTACACCTCCTTAAGAGTTAATGCACAGCACTGGTAGGTGTGTTGTGCTATGTTGTGCTGTGTTGTTTTGTCCACCTCTTGTGTATCTTTATGTCGAATGACAGAAGAAGTGTGTGTGAGACATACTGGCCAGTGCGCATATCATGGAGAAAGCAGCGAAGGTGCCGGCCAGCCCCTGTCCGCTCATGATAGGAGTGGTGTAAGAGGCAGGCAGGATCCCTGCCAGCCCGAACAGACTGCCCTGAAGAATCGCCCCGAACGCTGGGAACAAGACAAGGATGTTTAAGAGTTAGTATGCTTTACAAAGTCACTGTGACACAGAGAAAAACACACAGCTACAGAAAAAGAGAGGCCCATAAAAACTGAAGTGCTGACACAAACAGAGAGATGACACCATTCTGAAAACAACATGGAGCAAATTCATTGTTTTGCATAACTGTTATATAACTATTTTCTTCACCTCACTTTACTTAAAGTTGCTGCGAACAAGGCGTCTCATGCAAACTTGAATCACACTTATGGATTACAGCATCTTGTGCTGCAGCTTTGGGGCTTCATTAACTGCATCTTGTAATGTGTCAACTAAGAGGAATGTGTCGACATTGATATCAAAGCTTCGCGGCCACGATGTCCTCCTCTCTAAATCAGGACTGGCCCAACGGGGATAAGGAGGCGGGTGAGCTTATCCCTGCTGCTCAGTGAGTCTTTGTAAATAAACAAACGCAGAGAGATTACAGACGGCGTTCTGAGGCTCAGTGTGGTAGGAGAGGATGTGTGTGTGTGTGTGTGTGTGTGTGTGTGTGTGTGTGTGTGTGTGTGTGTGTGTGTGTGTGTGTGTGTACCCATTGAAAGGGATTTTCCCAAAACAGTGGATGCAGATGATGTTACAACATGTGGAAATAATCATTTGCATGAGTTCAATCTTGGACATGAGCGTGGATAAAAGGTATCTGCCTTTTTGTTCAGTGACTGACTGTTGATTACTTTGATATTGATTTGAGCTTTCTTTCTGAGTAAGAATAGAATCTTTCCCTGCAGTGACTAATGCAGGATGATGTGAGTGTTCAACATAATATTTTTCCCCCCACTTGTATATTTTTACTGGCCCTGAAGCCAAAAAAAAAGAAAAGAAAATCTCTCTTTTTTTTAAACTCTTTTTTACCCCAAAATTCTGATGATTTCTCAAACATTATTTAAACTTGGTTGATTTCCAAAACTTTGTTTAACATACCACAGTTGCTGTTATTCGTGTTTACATTTAATTATTAATGTAATTTATTTATTTTAGACAGAAAAAGGTGAGAATAAGAAGCATGTGCTTTATTATAAGTCACAATAAAAGCCTTGTATTTACAAATGAAGGGATTTTGTTCAGAGGAGTAATAGAGGGCTTTTAATTTGAAACTAAAAAAGGAAGTGTTGAGTTAAAAAACATTCATGTGTGATATATTCTACAAATATAGACATAACTGTTGTGAAAGCTGTAACATTGCTGAGTCTGTGGGGTGATGACATGCAGGTGCTCTTTAGATACTTCAGGATTTCTGTGCATATTGCACCTCGTTGTATGGGTGGAATATAGTCTCAGGACAATATAAAGCGCAACACTCATTTGGGTTCATGCAAAATTAAACAGTCTTTATTTCACATATTGCCATGTAAAATAAAAGAATTTTAATTTTGCATTTTTCTGAAGACCAATGACATCTTACATGTTAAACTGAGACCTTATTCCACCCGCGCAACGAGCCCTTCACAAGATGGAACAAGTGTGTAATATTTCTAGTGTGACTTTCGACAGATCAGTTGCATGATGCGGACAAAATAGGCGACACGCCAAATTGTAGATGAGACGCAGTCGAGCCATGTTGCTCACGTACGCTGTGTTGCTGTTAACGTGGGCATTGAAATGAAAAACAGGTTCACATCACACATGCACTGCTCAAGTGGCGATGTAGCCTGTTCGCTGTCATTTTTTGAGTAGCAGTAACAGAGCAAAGATGCTCCCTCTCTGTAACAGGCTAGCAGCTGAGAGGTCATTCCATACTGTACTTATCCATGTGTATTCCAGCAAATCACAATGCACTTTATTGGTCGCGTGGATTGGAAATGATAATATCTCATTTCACTCTGGTTCACCATCACTGGGCCGGACAAGCCAGCTTTAAAGCCAGTTCTACCAATTTTACATAGTGGACGAATTACAACTATCCGGTCCGTCATGTGATACTATGGGCGTTTTCCCAAAAAAACTTAAACAGTGTGAGTCCTCTGTAAATCAGTGGATTTTTTTTTTTTTTTTTTGAGTGGAACAATCCCCACAAAATGACTTGATTCACTGTCAGGTTTTCATCAATTTAGTGGGAAAATTTTTTAAAAATTTAAAAAAGAGCTGCATGATGAAATAATTTTTATCCGCAATCAACTTAGCTGCTCGGTCCCTGTAAGTCTCTAGTGTGCTGCTCTATGGGTGATGCGGTAGGTCCCCGGAAATAGAGCTCTTAGTGGCTTCATGCACCACTGAGCAACATAGGAATGAGTGGGGCCCTCCCTCCAACACTGTATACAGTTCTCTTTACACGTCCATGGTTGGACCCTTTGTAATTACCACAAGTTATGTGTTTAGAAACTCACAGTTGATGCAGATGATTTTGATCATAGTGAGGGTGAAGAAGGGCAGTGGGGCCATGTCCACCTTGACCAGCACTGCCGTCAACAGGAAAACCACCAGGATGACCCCCAGGCTGCCAGTGATCCGAACCTTCTGAGGAATCCTGAAAACAACAGAGAGAAATGAAATTTAAAACTACTTCAGTCATGTCAGCTTCTACACTGCCAGCCGGAGCCTCCAGCCGAGAACATTACACTTTGACTCAAATTTCAGTTAAACAAATATCCAACCGCTTATATTCATTACATAATAGAGAAGTGTTCAAAAATAGGAAAGGGGCAGTGGTAGAATAACAGGATATATTTTTAAATCTAACAGAAAAAGAAGGGAGGGGCACATGGGAAAGTGGATTATGATTCATTGTCAAACAGAAGTAAAAACAGAAACATTTTGCAATTAAGGTGGTAAGAGCGTCATTTCTCTTCTGAGGAAGTTGAGGCCCGTCTGAGTGTGCTGTGATTCAGAATGAGCAGCCTCTTCGTTCATCGACTAAAGGAAACAAGTTGTATGACTTTTGAAAGAAGAAAAAAAAGGAGAACATAAAAAAAATAGGTCAGCAGGAATAAAGTAATTATAGTGAGGAAGCAGTGGACAGCAGGAGAAAGAGGAGGAGGAGAGATGCCAGGGGAGATGGGGGGAAGTAAAGAAGATAAAATAGCATTCCTGGGTGTGTTTGTGTCAGCCGTGGTCGGGGTCCAACCCAGATCTCTCTCTATCCGACTCTAATTAAAGCAAACATACTGAAGGCGTGCAGACATATATTCACATAACAGGATCATGTTACCTATAGTGGCATGTGGTGAGCAGAAGGGTCGGCAGAAAGAGAGGAAAAAGTAAAAGGTGTTGCCTCAAAAGAGTTCTTCCTTTCAATTTACTCTTTTCTGTTATCAAATTACATATTTTGCCCTTAAGGCTTTTACTCAGCGCTTGCTGTGGGTGGAGAAGTGTACGTTCTAGACACAAGACTGCATGTTACATAAACCTAAAGGGACAGGTTGTGTTGGTGTGAGCGTGTTATTGTGGAGCAGGGTGGATACCTCTGGTGCAGGAAGGAGTTGAGGCAGGTGAAAATAAGCAGAGGCACCATGGCGCAGAGCGTCATCACGTTGTTAAACTTAGACTCCAGCACATTGCGAGTATCTCCACCCTCCATGGTCTCATTTTGTGACTGAGCGGGCTCAGTGGCATCAGCATCCTTCAGCCTGCTTGTGAAGTACTAAAGAGAAAGGATGGAGGAATGCACATTTATTACAATGGTTATTGGTTCTTGAAACTCAACTGTAACAATAAACAATAATCTTGGGTGATCTGATCATAAGTGGACGACACTAAATACAAGTGTAAACAACCACCAAGTGGCACTGTGATCTGAGCAGTTGACCAAAAAGAAGAAAAGTCATTAGTCGGCAAGATTTCATTGGTCTCTCAGTCACAGAAAAAAAACTCTATCAGGAGCTGCACCTTGTCAAAATAAATCCAAACCTATATGACTGGACCATGTGGGGATTTAATTTGAAAGGACAGACACAGGACAGTGGCACTGTGATCTGAGCAGTTGACCAAAAAGAAGAAAAGTCATTAGTCGGCAAGATTTCATTGGTCTCTCAGTCACAGAAAAAAAACTATCAGGAGCTGCACCTTGTCAAAATAAATCCAAACCTATATGACTGGACCATGTGGGGATTTAATTTGAAAGGACAGACACAGGAAGTGTCCACGCTCAGCAGTCAGACAGGAGTCAGGTTAATTTCCAGGGCTGGTACCTGCGGTTATTCCACAGGCTAGTTAATAACATGTCGGGCAGGAAATCCAAAGTGTGGGATCATTTTGAGAAGGTGAAGGACGAACCCAAGGTGATATGTAAACTCATCTTCATTGGTCGACTACAAACATGACGTATCATCTGAAACATAGAAGTAGCTACATGCCCATTAGCCCACAGCGTCATTAACAGGCGGCTCGCTCAGTGTGTGACGTGCACTTGTAGATAAAATATAGGCCTATATTAATGAAGGTTCATTAGTACGGTTTGTATTTCTCTGTAATGTAGCACAGTGTTAACAGTGTTACTGATAAAATGATGACTATTGGTTGACTGGGATCTAGATCAAGATCTGAGCACTCAAACCACTTGCAGAGGTGGTCTAGGACGCATTTGACCACATATCTTTTGTGGCGTAAACACTAATGCATCCCCAACAAGGACTACATCATCAGCGCAGGACACTTGCTGATTTGGTGAAAGCGACCAAATGCTCTATAACGTGCCCATTTTACAACGAGTTGGACCAAGTGTTGCGTGACAGTCCATCATTTTGCCCCATGGAATAAGACGTGTTGAATTCAGCGATATCTCCTGCTGTATCGACACAACTGCTAATGTAACTATGGACAGGGCACACTTACCTTCAAGCGTAAGTGGCATATGCAGTAATGAAATCTGAACACAAGTGGTTAGCTAGAGAGGCATGATAGACACAGGTGTGAACAGCGATTTGTCTTGCCTGTCCACTTGTGTTCGAATCACCGAAACAAATGTTAATACCAGGTGTTAACAGGTTTACAGTGCAGCCACATGTCTGGTCATGTCTTTAGAGCACATCACGATCACAGTGACATTCCAACTTTGTTATAACAAATAAACACTATAAGCTATCTGAGCTCCAACAAAAACATGCCCCCAAGGGTGGATCCAGAGCAACTCTCCAGGACAATGGAAGTAAAATTCCACATTTTAAGAAGTTAACCCCTGAAAGCTCAAAAATAATGGCTGGGGATTACCACTGCCATGGTAATCCACTCGGCTGAACTCAAGTCAGCCATCCTGAGTGAAACCAGGTGGTTGTAGAGGAAAAGGTAAACAAACAATCTTTGTTTTCTCCAAGTTAGGTGACCCTTCCTTTAAGTGGAGCCCAACCCTTTAATTAACTAATGACGGACCACACGGCCACCAACAAGGCTCTTCCTCTCACGTGCATCTGTCTGCTGCTCTCAGGATGAACTGCATTTGCCTGCAAATATTCTCACATTCAGAAGATCACAATTGTCCTCAAATGTAGCTCTACTCACCATTGTTGCCGTCATGAAGAAATTCCACGGTAAGAGGGTTCCCAGGCCCAGGATGAAGAAAATGATCCATACTAATTTGTATCTGGGAAAGAGACAAAAGGACGTTCACATGATAGAACACCAATGAAGTCATTCAGCTTAAAGTCAACAAACAGTTTATTCACTGGGTTTCATCAAAATCTCAGTTTGGCACATACTGTAACTACAACAGAAACTGAAAGCAGTTCATTGACTCTAAAAGGCCTCTATGAGACTTGAATAAAGTCAAAGTTTCCCTCCTTTTAGAAGAGTTTCTCTTACTTGTCCTGAGGTGCGTTGATGGCCGTCATGTTTCTTGTTAGGCAGTTAGAGGCACGTGCTCAGTCAGGGTTCGATCAGGGTGGCACCACGTCTGAAATACACAGATAGCAAATATGTTTCCAGCGCGGTAAACTTTTAGAGTGTGGCAGGCACCTACGTTTTTATCATCAGCAGCCATATGTGTCCTCATTTCATAATGGGCTGCGTAATGTCATTCGAACAGTGAATAATACAATTAGAGTTAAGACTGTCAGGTTTAGTGTAAAGTCAGCTTTAAATCCTTTGGCAGCGTGCCAGCTCCAGTGATAGAAAACCTCAAACTCTGTGACAGACGCAACTCAGCCTCCTAATTTTTGTGCTGATGTCTAAGAAAAAACAGCCACAAGAGCAATGAGTGGTTAAATGCTCAGGCAAACATTATTCAAAGAAAACTTGCCACTCTACAGTAAAGTTGCATAACAGTTGTGAAACTCACAGGACAACCTTCACATGGGTCAGAAACACATGCCTCTCCTCGTACAGCATTCCTCACAAATGTGCAACAAATTACAAAGTAAATGCGAAAAACGTGACTATTTTCTGCCCCCATTAACCTTTAAAAGAAAACCTTTAACAAACTTACTTGCAGCAAAGTTTAATCAGGAACAAAAGACTCCTCTTTCTTCTGGTAAGATGCAAAGCAAAGGCCGAACAAGCTCTGCATGCTTCATTTTATACTTTAGAGGTTTAGTGGGTTGACACCCTGCTGTCTGCTGCCCATTGGACCTCCCTCTCTTTGCATCTCAGTGTCCATCCCTCCCTGTTCCCTCTGCCTCAAACTCCCATTTCTCCTCCACCCTTCCTACATACTTCCACACTTACATTCCAAGCATGCATGGCGCCCCTTGGCATATAGACATCAACTCCTATATTTCATTTATATTTCATCATTTGAAGTAAATAGTGGAATATTCCTGTGAGAATTGAGCAATTGTGAAAGTTTGAAATGCTCAGAAAAGGACCAAATGTAACAGCTAAGAATAAACGACTGTTTTTTTTTAATGATGTTGTTCAACAATGTCATTGAGTCTTTTGCATTTATGTTCCCATCTGTTCCACTCGCCTAATTTTTAATCTATCACGCTCACGTCCTCTTAATTTCTCCCTCCATTTCTTCTACTTCCTACTAATTTCTCACTTCATTTCATCCGCTGTTCCTCTGCTCTGCCTCAATCATTATTATCTTCACGTGATCTGTTGCTCCCCCGGCTTTTATTGTGCAACTCATATTTTCTTGTCCTACTTTCTCCCATCAATTCTCTCTCAGTTTTATTCTGCACACATCCCCACCCTTAACATATCAATCACCCTCACTCCCCTCTGTGCTAGCAACTTCTCCGGGGACCTGATTGAAGACATGTGCTCAGATATCTCTGTGACACCTTCTCCAAACAGAATCGTTTTTTCAAGACATTTCCTCCTTAAAGAACGCAGAGCAAATCTGGCATCAAATCAAGCTAAACAACACAAGGCAAAGTTTAGGTGTTCTCAGTAAATACTTAAATCATGAGCACTTACACTCAACAGCTCGCAACGAAATGCACTGATGGGTCGGCCACCCATTGTCATATGATGATGAAAGCTTTAGAAAGGCTCCTTGCAGAGTTTCTGACCACAAGTAGCGCTATGGATAAATGCTTTTATGACAGGGTTTCTGTTTCATTTAATCTCATGCATGGGGACGTACACAGGTGACGCGACACACACTATATCTATGATCAACAGATGGTGATAATGCACTAAGAAGTGCAGCAATGTGTCGACAAAGGTAAGAGAAAAAGAAGACTGCTCACAACTAAACATGGATGTAAACAATGCAGGTTGCAAACTTCTAACAAAAATCAGATTTGCAAGTGTTTTATAAGGAAGGAAAGGCATTCCTCACATCTGTGAGACCTCAAGGATACACACACACACACACACACACACACACAATGTGGTGGTGAGTAAGACTTAATATAACTTGTTTGTTGACATGAAAACTCCACAGAGGGGCCTTTAAACAAGCTACAATTAGGCAGATAATTGAGCAATATCTATCTGCAACACAAAACCTGACCCAGCTCTACCAGTGCACTGACTCTTGCATCTTGTTGCTGACAGACATGACATGATGAGTCCCATGTGTAGCAGGTCATGAGACTGCTGTCAGTAAGGACAGAGACGGCTCTATATGAAGGAGGGTCTCTCACACACACACACACACACACACACACACACACACACACACACACACACACACACACACACACACACACACACACACAAACAAACACACTATAGCTCATTCAGTGGTATGCATCCAAACTATACTGATCGAGCAGAGTCCAACACTGAGAGGGAACAATCTATGAGAAAAGTCTGTATGGCAAGTCAGATGGGACGAATGCAAACCTTACAGCCTGTATTTGTTGACCAAGTCCACATGTGCTTGCTTACACTGAAATTTACCATGAGACCAGGCATACACTGTGTGAATAAAAACTAGTGCCCGAACAATAAATTGGCAACTCTATCTGCTGATATTAGCCTGTCACTGATATACGGATTTATTTTGGCCAACAGGCAACAAGTCGAGGTTCAAACTTAAAAATGATCAAGATATGTTTACAGTCATTTACATGTAATGTCCTGAAAAAAAAAATCAGTAAAGCACCTGTCTTAATTTCTTAGGTCAATATTGTATGGTTTGGGAGTTGGGTCGATGGAGGACAGCATCATCCACTGAGCTCGAGCATTCCAACAATTCCAAATTAATTAATTTATTTCAATGCATTCATTTCAATTCTAGGCAATACTTTGAGTCCAAACGCCAACGTAGGTGTCAGTATCGAACTTGTCCCGTGTGGCCTCTCCTATGGACTTTTGCCTTCACAATGTCTTGACCAGTTTGAACGGCTGTTTGAGAAACAACGGTCAAACTCTATCATGGCCAGTGAAATTATAAACACCAGTACAAGTCACATTTTAAAACACACTGGCTCAGCCATGTCCCAGATTCCTGTAAAGTATGCCTCTCTCAACCTAACATGTCATCAAACCGAGCCAGCTGGCATGAGTTGCCTGCTTTTGAAAAGTTGCCCACCACACACACACACACACACACACACACACACACACACACACACACACAGTCACACACACAGTCACACAGGCACTTTGCAGTCTGTAGGGTGGTAGAAAACTCCAGTTTGGCACCGGTGTGACACTTTAACTAGCCGGCCTCTCAGCGACATCCAACTCCAACAATCAGCACTCCAATGGAAAAAAGATTTAACAGGAGTGGCAGTAATTTATTGTTTCCTCCTCTAATGTCATGGTAAAGAATATAGATCCAATCTCGCCAAAGAGGGGCCAGTTTGGACTAGTCCCCTTGCCATGGTCACAATTGTGTGCAAAATTGTAATTATGCAACTTGTAAACCTGGTCACATAATGTTATGATTTGCTAAATTTATATTCCCTGCTCGGGGCTTCTTCGTAAATGCTCTGATTTCCGCAAGCATCTGCTGTTGGTCAGATGATTTTTGAACTCTAATCCACCCGAGTCTTACGTAAAACCTCCAAAGTGTGCGCATTTTATTATTAATAATAGGTTGGCTGTTAATTCTGTGATGATAAAAAATTAACCTCTGTTTGCTTTTTTTTTTCTTTTCAAGGCACAAACTATAGCCAGAATATAAGGAGGAGAAGGAATCTGTGGTCCTCTGTTTAAAACAGGACCAATGCTATTGCCACCAAAAAATAAATTAGCTGTGTTTCCCATATTCAGGCTTATTAGGGCAGCTTTTGACATCTAATTATTTCAAAGCTCAACAGACGTGGATGGATTTTGCTTTGTAGTGTTGGTGTCAGATGTTGGATCTCTCCATAAGCATGGGAATCTACACACTCATCAAACTCACTGTGGACCTCATCCACATTACTCCCAGTGGAGCTCACTGCGCCACTGGAAATTAAGTAAAAGAAGCGGCTGAAAATACCTCTTGTATCACTGGTAACATCTATGTGTAGCTCTCCCCAGGCCACCAGTCGAGATATCAGTGACAGGAATTGAAGAGCAAAAGGAAGTGGACATAACGCAGTGGGAGAAAACCACAGAAAAAAATCATTAAAGCTGAATGTTTAAAGTGTGACCTATATCTGACACACAGAGGTAAATCTTAATAGAAAAGGACAGGAGTGCATTTTTTTTTGTCTCACCAGCATACCTCTCTAACAGGGTCGGCTTTATTCCCAGGCTGACACGCAGAATAGTTTGATGCTGGTCATATGATGAGGCAAAGGAAGAATAACCCTTTGCTCGAGGCCATTTCCCAGCGTTCATGGATGGGGAACACTCTTATTAAAGTCATAATGCTTTCTCTGCCCTGTATCAAACTTGAATGCCATTCTAGGAAGGCTTGCCATGGGTTATTGTATAAAGCATCAGTGAATCTCGTCAAGAGTTACAAAAATGTTCAAATCTTCATAATGTACACCTCTGAATGAAGCTTAAACTATCACCAAAGCCAGGCTTGAATGTGGTTAACTTCATTTAACGAGATAGTAGCAGAAAACCCCCCAGAAAACTAAGCAGACACAAAACTAAACTGAATGTTATGCAAGTATTGGTCTCAAATTCTGATGACTATCCCTTTAACATGTCTGTGTTACGTCGCATCACAATACTCTGCACTCATCATGCCAAAACTTCAACACCGTGTACTGCACACCCTTCAGTGTTTACATGCCACATGGGCCTGCTCTCTCACAATCGGGAGTCTCAAAATTAACAAAGGCAGGATACAACGCTACAGTGTAAACAACAACAAACAAGAGAATCATTATTCTCCTCCACTGGAAGCAATCAGCCTTTAGGGTACTGAGTTTCAGTGGCAACGGGTTACTGGGGACACGGTTCAGAATTAACCTGACTTTACTCTGGCTTCCTATGCACAACTCGTAAAACTGTTCACTGATGATTTACATGCCGTTCAGTGACAAACCAGGTTTCCAATTTCCCATCTGACCAACCCACACAGACACACGTACATAAAATGCAGCTTGTTCAATAGCCTGGGAACACAGAAAAATAGGCTGCATTACAGTTATGCTGCATTGATTTTTACAGCTTTGATTCCCATTTCACACTGCGTTTCTTCCTGCGGTTCTCTCAAGGACAGCAGCAGTGACTCTGTCCTCCATCTGTCTGAGAGCAGATTAAAAATATCAGAGCCACTCAGAGTCAAACAGCAGAGAGACACTACCTCATCTTAAAAAGAAAAGATGCAAGATTCTCCAAAACATTACATCACTCAGAAAACCCTTTGAGAGAGATTAATGAGCGACAGGATTAAAAATATCAAGCTGTCTGCCTCTCTGCTGAGGTGTCGTTACCAATTCATAGTTCAGCATCTGATTTACCTGCTTAATGTCACAGCACACCAGAAGTACTTTACTGTCAAATTCCCAAATTATCTTACAACAAAGTCCATACTATAGTATTGTATTTACTGTATAGTATTGCACTGTAACTGATTTTGTATGTTGAATAACTCCAACAATCACTAATCTACATTACATTTTGTGATCACCTTTTAGGTAGGCCATGTATGGTTGATTTGACTTGTGATAGCATTTGCAGCCGGTCACCCTGGCAGCAAATGCAAAGCTGCCTAAACATCTAACAACTTTCCATCACATGCACACACTGATTTGGTGTGAAGCCGATCTCACAGTCAGCAGTCGTCCCTTCAAACAGCTTGTTCCCTCCGTCTTTCACGTCAGCTGCTGGCTTTTTACAAGCAGCCAAATGAAATCCTGTTGACTAAGAGAATAAGTAAAACTCAACAGATCAAACAACTTGTCTCTGAACCAAAGCGCACATCAGGGAACATAAGCTGTGAAAAGAAGGACTGCGACAGGTGGCAAAACACATCATCATTTCGACATGGACATAGAGGCGTTTGGGTATTCAGAGTCACACCAAACAGACGCAGCAGGCCTAGGTGACACTGTGGGATCCCCACTAATGACTGACAAAGACACATAGAGACCGGTAAAATTAACTCAAACAAACCTCCAACAACACTGACAGGACCTTTATTTTCTGCAAAGCTAGGGGTCAGAAACTCAGTCAACACACAATATTTAGCTTGGCACATGTTGCTGCTCTCAAATCAGGTCTCTAAAAGGTCGTTCATCACCAAGACATGACACTGCATTGATATTTCACCAGTTTCAAATCCCTCATGTGAATGCTCTTGCTTCAAATAATTAAAACATCAAAGCTTTTCTGATGGATTAAATTACATCTAACCCGAGAATGTGAAATGAATAATTATCTCCTTGACTGTCAACAGGGAGTATTGTAGCACTAACACAGCTGCAAACATTTTTGAGGAAGCACAAACATCTAAATAACAGGGTGCAGCTTCATCCCAAACAACACCCTTTCTTACTCCTTTATTCCTATCATGAATAAAAGATTCCAACACTTTCTTAAACATCACATTCAGGTGCTTTTGCAGGACCTTCAAGGCCCAGTTCTCTCAAATTCAAGGACCCAACACAGCATAGTTTGAAATACAGATCAAGGTTAATTACTGTTATGACACTGAGGATTTCTATAATGAGAAGGAAAGGCTTTACAGAAGGAAGAGAGGCTTAAATGTGTGAAGACTTGTGTTACAGTGACGGCAGACAGTTTTTATTCTTGCACAAATTATATAGACATCAAGGCCTTGATTTATTCCCCCAAATTAACAAACTTAAAAGAATTTCAAGGACCTGTGGGAGCCCTGAATGTAAAGAAAAATGCACCCACAGTTTGTGCTTTCTGCTTGTTACTCAATACAATACAATTTATGTATATTATATGAATCACATCTGTGATTTGCACCAAAGCAACTTCCATCCAGACACAAGTCTGTGCAGGGGAGTGAACCATCACGATTGTCATCCTTTGTATAATCAGGATGGCACAAAAAAAGGCAGGAAACAATGGCTCAGGGACGGGAAAAGAGACTTTCGTGACGCACTAATGAGAGGTGCAAAAGGCAAATCCTGGGGGGAAAATGAAATCTCATCCGTGCCAAAAGAGGGGAGGGAGCATTAGAGGTCTCCAAATTCATTGTCTACACACAGACCCGCCCCTTCACACCCCAAATCATTTCCCGCCACTCACAGAGAGGGCACGAACAAAGCCCATCTCCAGCTGCCTGTCTTTTCAGTTGGTTCAAGAGTTCTAGATAAATAGCTGACTGATGAACTGGCAAAAGCAACTCCACTTATCACCATGACTACGCTACAGTCAGCGTTGATGGGTTTAAATGAGTAAGACCGGAGGGGCCACGGTCTCTAGTTTCTATTTGATGAGTCAGTTTCACCTAATCTTATCTTCACAGTAAGGGCTGCCATCAGCAAGAAGTTATAAATGTTTCACTCTGCCAGCACAGACAATACTGAGCAGCATTTTGCTTTGCCATTCAACTCACAATACACTGATGGAAAAGCATAACACCCACTTCTGTAAAGCAAACGCTCATGTGCACCCAGTGGTGCCGGTGGGTCGATGCTGCTGTCCCATCTGCTGTTCAGTGGAAAACAAAGCCACCATTCTGGTGCGCTCTTCTTCTTGCTTCAGGGTCAGCAGAGTCACAAATAGCACAGACACGTGTGTCATGGAGCCAAGCCAGGAAACACTCACTCACAGTCGGAGAGATCCCTCGTCATTAAGAGGAGGTGTAGTAAACCTGTAATAAGTTTTAGAGGAATACTACAAAACAATCCTCTGAGATCAGGTAGCCTAATAAAAACATACAACCAAGTGTCATCATGTAACTGAAGTCACCACTGAGCCTCAGAGACACATTAAAAGAGTTATCATGGTGACTTGTATTAGCGACCTAACGTTACATACGGAGCTGATATAGATTCATCTCGTTTCATGTACCCACCCTGAAGCAGGATGTTAGAGCCCGCTGTCAAAACCACAATCAGCTTAACTTACATGAGCGTGAAGCTTACACTGGGCTCTTTGCTAAACGTCTCCTCACTGTCAGATCCTGTGATGCAGCATCTCCCCACGTGCTCCCACTGAGGAGTTCATTAAAATCTGAGTGCCAGTCACACACGTGCTCTCCCACATGAAGCAAATGTCAGGCACCATGCCACTCATCACCACAGAGTACACTTCTTGGGGACTCTACTCATGTAATTTAGACCAAAAGTCCAACTTTTAGGACTCGATTTGAGCCATTGAGCCAGAGTTATTTAAAGTTTTTAGGGCGGAAAATTAAATAAAATGAAGCAAAAATATGGAGATTAAATTGAAGTAATTTCAGAAGCTGTTTGCCTGAGAGAATTCAGTATACAAACAATATTTTTGTTGCGCAAAGCAGCTATCTCGCCCTCAACGCCGCTGCTAACTGTGGTGACGCTAATCAATAGCCGGTTAGCTAACCGGCCAAGCTAACGTTAATTAACTCCACCGCTGGACCGGACGGAGCGTGCTTGAGGTTGGCGGTAAATTTAATTCCCATCTGCAGTCAACAAAGAAAGCATGCTGGCGCCCAGCATCAACCCACCGGCACCATTTAACTCTTCATTCAAGTCCCTCAGAAACAGTTAAAGACCAAAAACGAGCCACGGGATCGTACAAATTAGCCAAACACACCCGAAAAAGGACAAAATCCAATCTGAAACAAGTAACCGTTGCCGTGATTTTATAAGGTAATTCAGCTTTAAACGCCGGTTTTTAACTCAACCAGTCGCCTTTCTTAAGAGAAAACATTTATAACCGCCTGCTGCTCACTGAGTTAGTCAACACATCTTTAATTAAACACACTGAGCCGTCCTACCTTGTCATTACAGTGTGTGGAGGCTTGTTGTGTCTGATCCGCTCTGTGTCCTCACAGAGAGGGGAACCGCGCTACACCCGTGCTGCCTTCACGTGCCGCTCGTACAGCTCCGACTCACAGCGCATGCATATTCTAAAAGGAAGATTGTTTCTCAACTAAAATGCCGTTTTAATGAGAAGCATCTCTGTAGTAACTAATGTTAGATTTATACATACATGTAGCAAACTTTTTAGGTGATTCAACGCTCCTGAAGTTGAAGTCGTAGGATTGTTTCTGATTGTTCCTGAAGTCGTCAGCATGGTCGTCATAGAGGAGGAGGGGAAATTTAATTTCTGAGGGGATTTATACTAAAATGTCATCAGCTACACATGACTGTCTCCCATGTAACTCACTCTGATCCGTGAGAGGTTATGAATAATCTCTTTACTGGCACACCAACAGAAATACCCTCTGATGATGACTGTGACTTTCAGTTAGTTATCATAAGTCAACTGGCAATGGTAGAGAGAGTTATGGGGCCATTGGCAAAGGTGGACTGTAATTAAGTACATTTAATCAAGTAACGTACCCAAGTACAAATTTGAGGTGCTTTACTTTTTATTCATGCCACACTTACCCCACTCCATTTCAGAGGGGCATGTTGCACTTTTTACTTTACGACATTTATCTGACAGCTGCAGTTACTTTACAAATAAAAGTATTTTTGCATGAAAAGATAATATTTGCATAAATATGATGTTTTGTTTTAAATTTATCTCCCCAACAGTTTACACAGGTACACCTAAAACCAGTAGTCAATAATCAGTTGTCCAGTTGGCAGAAATTTTATTGGAAACTATTTTGATGAAAACTGAAGTAATTTTCTTATCTATTTTTAATAATTTTATTTTTTAAATGTTTTATTTATTTTTGTTTTGATTTTTTTGTGTGCACAAGGAGTACAACGAAATTTGCTGTGCCATGACAGTAATAAATACACAACACATACACGTACACAATCATCCTAAATCAATAAATATATTTTAAAAATAATTTATTCATTTATTTTTGCTGTGTTTTGTTTGTTTGTTTGTTTGTTTTAGATTTTTCCCCAATGGGCATTTTTACTTTAAGAACAATTTCCTGATTATACTTGCTTTTACTTGAGTAACATTTGTAATGCAGTACTTCCCCCACCACTGCCCACTAATTACCACTGAATGCAATTACAGGGTTGAGCGATATCAAAATATAAGTAATTTCATGTCATGATTTTGACATATCTTGACATACTAAAAATTCTGGAAAATCTATAGAGAAGATATTTGTAGGTAAAATAAGACAGGGTTTTTTTTGGCATTTCCAGAAAGCCAAATTGCCATAAAGCATTCCTGAGTATTGATTTGCAACAGTACATACAGCCTAATAAACCCAGATTCAAAAGAAAGATACCACAGTATAATAACTAATGGGAAACAACTTTATATCGTCTCATGGTATATATGATATTGCCTAATCATGTGCAGTTGTCATAATTATCACTGATTACAATGAATACAACCTGTCTCTTATCTGGTGGACACATTTGCTTGCTGAAATCACAAACAGGAAAGAAGACTGCTGGAATTAATTTGCTGTTCTGATATGGATTGTTCAGTTGAGAAGTCACTTCCTAAACCAGCAATCTATCTCTGCAAAGCAAGATAGAGGTTCAAAATAACCACAACTACAAACGCTCTTTCAGCATAGCAGCTGGCATTAAATTGGCCTAAATAGCTTGCTAGAAAATTATGCTGATGAATGATTCACTGAAAATTACACAGTCAAACACTCTTTATATGTGTGAATGTATGGAAGGAATAGTGTGCATGTAGGGAGCTGCTATATAACTGTGCTATGAGCTGCGTCATTGCTGCATTATTCATATTTAACCACAGTATTTTTCCACATGCAAAGACAGCACATGTGTCCAGGCTGAAGGTCAATGCTGACACTGTTCAACAGTCCGAGGCATTTAGTGAAGTAGAAAACAACGCTGATAAGAAAGACAGAGCGTGTCTGAGAGAGCTTGTATTCATGTGACTGTGGTAAAACTGACATGAAAGCTTTAAACTTCCCCCTCACAAATAGCCTTGAGAAGAATTGAGTTATTTTCCTTTGAATGAGATGAGAACAAATTACTTCCTTCAGAAAAAATGTGGAATAAATTGATGACATTGTGCAACACAGTGTCTGTCTGAAAAGAATAAAAGTAAACACTCTCGTCTTTTGCTTTATGACTGCAGCTTGTTTTTTCAAGTGTCTGCGAGAACTGACACCCATGTATAATGTCAACACCTGGGTCTGTCTGAGCCGCCGTGCCGAGGCGTTGTTTACGGTCGTTTTTTGCGAGTCTGGACACACTAAGCATTGGTCTCCGCTGTTTGCTCATATAGTCGTGGTAGGTACACAGTCATCCACACCCTGTCTCCCCCCAGTCTAAAAAAAGCCTGCTGTGGTTATGGACAGAAACCATGTGTGAAGGAGCGCTAGTCTGGCTGCTTCCTCACTAACAAGAACCCAACGGGGAGGAACTGAGAAACGACTGTCTCTCTCTCTGTGCTGGTGTGAAGACACAGAACTTCACCTCTATCTTTACTTCATGTAGCTGAGCACGTCTTTGAAATGATGTCTCACTCGTCCTGCATTCCTCTGGCTTGTGCAGCTAAAGGGGGTTAAGTCAGTCAGTAGCATCTCAGTGCAGCAGTTCACAGCTTTGACTGTGTTTTTCCATGGAGAGACAGACGGAGAGAAAATAAGCGGAAAAAAAAGGGGAAGCAGTAAATCACAGACAAGCAAAAAGTGAGAGGATGGTTTCCACGAGACACCTCCTTCATAAGACAAACACTGAAACATCATGCAGAGCAACGTAATCTAACCCCTACTAGTCATACTTTGACGCTTGGGCAGAACCGCCAGCGTCACTGTAATGATGTCGGGAGCAGCCTTTTGTGTTGTATCCAAGTCCCCAGGAACAGCACCAGGCTTTGTTGTGAAAGAGAAGTCTGTAAATCACTTGATACATTTTTTTTGAGCATCACAACCCCACCAAATTACTTGTTTCACTATCAGGATTTGATTAATTCGGCCAGAGTCTACAATTAAATCATTTCATTCCCATTAGCGGAGCACTAAACAGAAGTTTGCATTTAATCCCCCAAAAGTCTCACGTATGCTTGCTCTACGGGCCCCACGATTCAGAAGATCTGAGTAATTTCATACCACAGAAATCAAGCTTTTTCGGCTTCATGCACCACTGAGCAATTTATAGTAGTATGTGAATACAGCCCCATCTCCAGCACTGTATCCAGGTCACTGTATACATCCAATGTTCTATCTTGATGCAGAATGGAGTTCTCAATGGGTCAAAAAAATTACAACCAGCACTGAGCCCGGCCCATCCGAGATCATCTCATAAAATACTGAGCTCAAGCCTGACCAAGCCCAACCTCCCCAAAAAGCACTCGTCAACATCTACTGTGACTGTGTGGTGGCGCAAGCCATGCGTGTCTCCAATGGAATATGGAACAGCTCTGTGGATCAACAACTCTCCACACTGTATTTCCCCGTCAGAGAAGCTCCATGCTCAGACAGCCCAGCACGGAGCCTGG
Source organism: Epinephelus awoara (assembly GCA_035609425.1). NCBI lineage: Eukaryota > Metazoa > Chordata > Actinopteri > Perciformes > Serranidae > Epinephelus > Epinephelus awoara. The sequence continues at coordinate 6,145,656 of CM069308.1, forward strand.
CTCCTTCCTCTCCCTGCCCTAAGGGTGATAAGGAGAGGGAGCTGCTCGCAGAGTGCTCACTTATTTATTTTTTATCTATCTATTTAAAAAAAAGATTTTTTTCCACAGCCCAAGCCCCCTTCAACTCGGCCCATCAGTGCACATTTTCAGCACGAATCCACTTCGACCTGTTGGGCTTTAGGATCCGTCACACTCAGGTTAAGATTGAGAAGTCTAATGCAGAAGGGGTCAGCGGATCTTGACAGAGAAGGGGGTTGGTGGTAAGAAGGGGGTCTCAGTTAGGTTTAGGCAACAAAACTACTTGGTCAGGTTTAAGATTAGCTCGCGGCTGACATTAGACAGGTGACTAACGACTCAAGTGATTAACGGCGCATGTCCACAGGGATGTCTTTTGACATGAGGGGTCACATCGCTTCCCAGCATTGAACGCTTGATGGGTGTGCCACAAGGCCCATGGGCTGTCTTCACCCAGATTTCAGACTGGACCAACATGGTGGCTCGTTTGAAAACCTACTCTTATATTGAAAAATCAGCTCACTGAATTGTGTTTCTGAAAACATTTGAGGTGAGAAATAAAGCCATGCAGTTGTTGAATCTGTTTTCATTTTGATCGACACTGGTTAGTTTGAAAGTGTTTCAAGGGTTTCCAGAGGCAGCGAGTCATACTGGACGTCCCTGATTTGCATTATGTAACCTAGACTGAGCTTTATACAAATGAGGAGCAGATGCCTCATCTTTTGAAACACAAAGCTCTGCCACCAGAATGCACTGCACTGCATGAATGGATCTTCGCTCTCGTCATACAACGTCCATCGCTCTAAATGTCTAATAATGATGCAGATGGGTTTGGAGTGGGTTGAAAATCTGGTGTGTCTCATACAGACACCAAACTGTGCCCCTCCCTGTCACTATAATGATTTTGCAGGAAAACTGTCCAAGCAGTGTATTTTGACACCCTGGAAATGAGAACAGGCTGTGCAGAAATGGGACATTTGAATGGAAACTTAAGAAAGATGCCCGCAGATGATTTAGAGCGAACTGCCAACAGTGAAGACAGTCTCAACTGTAGCTCAACAGGTGCGTGTGTGTGGTTGAGGCCACTAACTGACTTCTATGAGGCACCTGCGTAACAAATATCTCTGCCAGTAACCAGTGGAGCCATTTTAAGGCCAAATCAACCCGATAGGAGTCTCATACTCCCCCACAGCAGCTTGTGCATAAACTGGCAAAACATTCAATGGCTTCCTTTTTGTCGCATAGTTGTGTGAATTTCCATTGTCAACAGAAAATATTATGTCATGAACTCCTTCACTTCCTGCTGACCCCACACTGTTCCTTCTCATGCCATTTTTAGAACACACGTTTATGAGCAAATAAACATCATACATGTCTAATTCAAGAATATCCTGTGAAATCTGTGGCATAAGAGGCGAGCTCGGGGAGAGGAGGAGGGCATGACATGAATGGGCTGGAAGTGGCTTTCTGACCACATACTGAGATTTAAGAGGACAGCGGTGGAAAAAGGAATTCCAGTGGATGGCCTCTTCAACCTCTGAATGGCTCAGGAGACACAGAGGGAGTAAAGTAAATCCCATCTGGGATTAAGAACTTCGAGGCCTGGCTCCATTTTCGGAGGATTAAGGTTTGGGACTGAAGCGCAGAAGACTGGCAAACAAAGAAAAAACTCCTCAGGGAGGTCTGTGAGAGTGAAATCCCTCCTCATCTCTACCTTCAGATTCCCATCAGAGTGTGAGTGGTCTGCAAGGGTCATGCTCTATGAAATCCCTGTCACGATGGATGACCCACTAACCTGCAGCAGCTCAGGCAATGAATTCCTCTTAATCCAGGGGTGCATTTAGGAACAAGAGTTTGAGACAGTCCATTATAGGACTCACCTCTTTAGCTGAAGTCAAGTAACTTTAAAACCAGCATTAGACCCAAAAGTCTGCACTTGTGGTGGTTTGCAACCATAAATCACCCAAAAACATCAGACTTTTATCAGTTAAACTAACTGTTCACCCCTTCAACCTTTCTGCCCTCATTCGTCAATAAGTTGGTATGTGCTTAATGTTGACATAGGCTTAGATTTTGGGTGCACACTTATCTAAAAAATGAAGCCATGTTGCCAAATACATTTAAGATATAGTAGCCTATAATTCGCAGCTGAAATGTTCTCGCTCCATGAGTTTAAGATGCATCGCTCACTACTTTTTTAGGTCTTTAGGGCTTTGGTGAATGAAGCTTATAAACATCTATTGTCTTTCTCCATCCATCAGTAACATCGTTATTCATCTCAGCAAGGACAAACAAGAGTGATCATTCATATGATGTAAATGAGAGAAAATGAAACAGGCCTTTGAGCGAAGTAGGAGTTCACATCCATTATTTTGGCAGTGAGTTCTTAATCTTCCTCCAGTGAGTGCTTATAAAATACGGGAATTATGCAAAGTTCAGATTCTGTTGTGAGGAGGAGGATTGTGTGAGCGTACATTCCTCTCATTTCTAAATTCCTGCACTTGTTGTGCTTGAATTTAACGTGTTATTGTGATGACCGGGTCAAATACCGAGATGTTAAAGGTTAAATCCACATTCACATGGGTGGAGACCCGCTGCAGCCTATAGGCGATTTTCATTGGCCCAATCTTGCCACCCAGAAAACCCCCTGGCACCTCTGCAAATATGGACTTAGTTTGGTTAATATGTTGGTGGATCCTTTAATGATGCAAGTGAGATTAATGGTAACACTACTTAATTCTTTCTTTCTGCTTGTGTACTGGTTTGGTTTGTGGTGCATCCTTGACTACCACTGATATGATGTTGGAACTGCTTTGTTGGCTCCTGTGTTTTAACATCTTCAAGTTGAAATTCAGGCTTTTGTTACACACTTAAATGGTGAATTAAAAGCTTTTGTTACCTCAATGCTGGATCACTGTAACTCTCTATTATCAGGTAGCTCTAGTAAATCATTAAAAACTCTCCAGCTAATTCAGAATGCAGCAGCACGTGTACTAACAGGAACTAAGAAACGAGATCATATTTCTCCTGTTTTAGCTTCTCTGCACTGGCTCCCTGTAAAATCCAGAATTGAATTATGGTCCGGGAGGCAGACACCGTCTCCACATTTAAGACTAGACTTAAGACTTTCCTCTTTGATAAAGCTTATAGTTAGGGCTGGCTCAGGCTCGCCTTGTACCAGCCCCTAGTTAGGCTGACTTAGGCCTAGTCTGCCGGCCATACTGCATGTCACTAACTCGGCTTCTTCTCCGGAGCCTTTGTGCTCCACTGTCTCTCAGGTTAACTCGTATCACAGCAGTGCCTGGATGGTGTGACGTGTGTGGTTGTGCTATATTTCACAAAACATCTACATCTGGGACAGTTGGAAGTGCTCTAATGGTTTTGGGTCCGTATAGCTCTTTGGAGTTAGAGGACAGGCAGAAACTCACTTTCACCCACGTGTGGGATTTCACAAATGCTCGTCGTTTATTTTTACGTCCACTTAAAACACTCCAACCTTACCAAGCCCGGTTGTACGGCTACTACAATTTCATACATGAACATAATAGTCGCCACACGTACTTACAAACATTACTGTTGTGTTGAGAGACATAAAGAAAAAGCGAGAGCACATAGGTGTACGTCCGACCAGCGTTTGGGTGCGCTCTCAACAGACTCAAATCATAACAAGCGCTGCTTGATGACGTTGCTGTTAAGCGACACAGTATACACCATGTTAAAGGCACATTTCATATATTCGACTGTTACAGTGCGAACATCTTGTGGCCTTTAAAATTGTTTCCAAAGTTTTTTACAGATACTCTGCTGCACAATATGTTTTCACATGCATGGCTATTACTGGGAATACTGGACTGTGTGATGCCAAGCGATACTATAGTCAAACTAGTCAAACTTCCTTCTTCTCATTTTAAAAGTTATTATAGTTCATGTTTTTGCTGAGAGCGTCAGTTTTGTAAGTGCCTTTAAAGTACATTTCCTTTATCCTTTCCCTCAAAAGAAAAGTGAAAGCAGTCTTAACTTGAGAATAACTTGGTATAAAGTAATTCCATAATGGTGCGGTCATTTTCAGCAGGTACACATGTGGCGTTCAGGGGTTTCACGTGTTTATTCCACTGCCGTACACACAATGTGTGCCCTACAAATTTACCATACAGCTAGAGTGTGTGAGTGTGTGAACGTACATGTGTGTAGATGCAATCAGATATGTTTTCTTTGTGCATGTACAGTATGTTCCCCACATGTATAAGGTCACCTGTTGAATCTGTTCAGGAAATCTGAATTCCCTGCTGACATTCTCAGCTGCTGACATACTTCTGCTCCTGTGTGTGCTTTGCAGTCAGCTCATGACCATCTATAGATCTACTCTTCTCAGCGATGTCTCCCTGTTTGACTCTTTGCAAAGATCATCCTTATCAGTCCTCATCCTGGCCCATCCTTTTATCTTATCAGGGGCTGTCAGCCATCCTGTTGGCCTGCCCTGACATGGCAAATTATCAAACAGAGGTAATTGAGGGCAAGGTCTTCTTATTTTTTTAAGATTTTGGAGCGCTGCCATTACCATTTTTTTCTATGGTGTGGTTATCCTGTTTGCCCATATGTAATCCATTACTCAATTGTTCTCTCTCTATTGTTGCGTGAGACGGCACCAGCTGCATTTTCCAGTCTTATTGATACCAACCCATTAGTCCTGCACTTTCCTTTTGTTTGCTTGTCTCTCTGGACCCTGGGGGCCATCTGTTAAAGCCATCAGATCCTCAAAGACAAACTCAAGGTTATTATTGTTGAGGACAACGTATACAGAAATTGCGTGATATCTACAATTCTCAGGAGGTGACCTTAATTATCACCAGATGACTATCAGTAATTTTTATAGGGATGATACTTTGATGCTCCAATGAAAACTGTTGTGTATTCTGTGGATTATAGAGTGAGGGGGAAACTGTTAATGCAAAAACCTGCTGAATTTCTATTGTAATTTCACGACAACAATGTAAGCACCACAATGGAAACAGAGCGAAGACGGAAGACAAATCTTTTGTCTTTTGGATGAACCAATCTGTTAAAGAGTAACTTAAGTTTGTGCTTCTTCACAATGTACCAACACAGCCTGCAGTACACTTCTGCATCACTGCAGCAAGAAGAAGAAGAAGAAGAAGAAGTTAAAGTGCTGGAGGTCAGCAAAAGCAAGATTTTCAGCTGCTCTTAAGTAAAGGGCTTTTCACACCAGAGCATGTGAGCGGTACAACGGGAAGAATTTCCTGTCCTTTCTCACAGAGCTGTTAGTTCCCTCTGCTCCGCCGGTCAAAGCAGAGACGTGAGGTAGGTACAACGGGCCCTAGTGCATGCTATTCTGAGGAGCCCTAAAGCAGGACTTATACTTCTGCGTGGAATCGACGCCGTACCTGCAGCGTAGGCTCTGCGTCAACATAGAGCCTGACATGCACCTCCCCAGAAAGACGCAGACCTCCTGTCTATGTTTGTAAAATGACACCATTTCCCTCAGTGGAAACGAAGCTTTTATTTGCTTCACTTTCACAGATAAGAAACAATAAATTGTGAAGACAATAAAGCCTCCACTAAAAGTCTTGTTTGTGATTTATCCTGGTTTCATAAAAGTAGAGAGAATCTCGGCTATTCCCTAGGCTAATTTATACAATGTAAAATGCCATAGGCTTGTGCTAATGATGTTAGCATGTTGTATTTGTTTGGAAAACCTGTTTAGTATAAGACAGTTGTTTTGATGGTCAATCTTGTGGGTTGTAATAGAGCCGAATTTTGTGCCGTTACCTTTGTTCAATGCTGCTGTTATCCCTGGTTTCATATGAGTAGAGGTTAAATCAGCTAGCCATTTGTTAACTGCTCTCAAATTGATCCCAATGATATTGTTCACCACTGATGTCGTTATAGCTGTGGTGTGGACTCCATCCACTTGAGTCAGAAAGGATTTTAAAGTAATATCTATAGTTATGATCATAGTCATCATTCTTGGTGTGGGCGGCCCTTTACTCTTCCTATTGCTGTTTAAAGAAGCTCGAGTAGGCTTCCTTAATTCACTTAAGTAAAATTCATTATTTTATTAATAGGCGTTGGATTATTTCCCCTTGCTTTAATAAAATCTAATAATCTAACGAAAACTTTAAAGCCACAGATGTTTTCACTCATTCTGATTAAGCTTTGTGATAAATGACTTTAGGAGACCAAAGTCCATGTACTAATTAAAGTAGTAGAGGTGTCCAGTGTGTCTTCTCTGACAGGTGCAACAACACTAAAGGAGAGTGAAGGATACGTCAGTCAATCACAGTGTGTACACACCGTCCTGAGAGGAGGGCTAATCAGCCAACATATATGAAAACACCTGCAAGTGTGTGTGTGCAGGACTTTACATACATTTAAGTGCCCTCATTACAACAAACCCTGTATCTAAAGGTCCATGTGTGTGTTTTTTAATATGCTGAGATAGAGTAATTTCAGAAGCTGTCACCAGATCCCTTCACTGCACGTAGACTGCTGTGACACAGATATGATGCATCTGCCACATGCGTGACCCGACAACTGACAGGACACAAGACCGAACACACAGATCAGTAGAGAGTTCAGTTCCAGACCTAACAATTCAGCCTGTATTACCATCTTACTATAAAGACATTTTACTATTACATACTTTTAAATTCTTGCATACAAAGAGTTCACATGTGTTTTTAAAGTCATGTAACTGCATTTCAGACACAGTTTTATTCGCACAGAGCTGTTTTTAGTTTGCGTGCTGTGTCCTCTCATGGCTCGGGGGGTCGTTATACGACACAATAAAAGGTGAAACCTCAGTTTACACATTGACCTGAAGTGTTTGGCATTTACTGATAACACTAAACAGGATAGCTAAGTGCCTGACTTTAGGCAGCCTCCTTAAGTGTATTTCTGTTTAGTTTACATGACATTTCTTTGAGTGACACCTGTCAGTTTAGATTAAAGGCCCACTGTGGAGATTTCAAACACTGGTGGAGCTGTAGAGCAAACATATTGTGTGCACTCTCATGTTTAACCAGCACAAAGACACACGTGCACTCCACAAGTGTGAGGGTGGTGTCATACATAGTACAGCAGATTGCATTTATATTGACATATTAACATATAATATTAACATATATCAAGGGTTGTGCAGTGAGCAGCTGGTGTCTAAGAATAAAGAAAGCAGCGAGCTCATTTAACAATGCATGTGAGCGTTTTATAAAAGACTTTTTATAAACTAGGCCTTAAGGTTACACAACATGCACTTAGGATTATAGTGAGACACATTTTCTTACCAGTAAAAACTCCACAGAGCATCATTAAAGACCTGGCTTCTTGTAAACAACTAGTGACTCAATTTATCCCTAATTCAGTCAGTGTGCTTTTGATTAAATCAAAGATAATTACAAGTTACCAGAGACTAAAGTAAGTCTTTAAGTTTCTTATGTCTGACAATCCAAAAACCAGAAAATAAATGATGTATGTTTGAGTTAATTTTCTGTCTTTTTGGTCATTTGTGTCTCTTCCTGGTTGATATGCGTTAATAGCTGTGGCATTTTGCAGCTGATGACCAGGGCAGACCCTGACCCTTTGGTCCCTCTGGGCCCTGGGTTGAGTAATCCATCCATGCTGTGTCCAAAGCCAAACTATCTTGCATGTACCCACATAGGTATCCCTGCTGAGACAAATGTAAAACAGGTGAGGCTTCCCTTATCCACATGTTGTGTTTGTGTTCTACTCCAGAAAAACACTGGAGGGATATTTTCTAAACACTATCCCTCATCCTCTCATCCCAAATGTTGACTTGGACCTCTGGCCCTGACCTTTGGCATCACTGGAGAGGAAGACGCACACCTGGACGCTGCACACTGTCCTTTGCCTCTCCTACCAGACGTGCAGTGTTACTAAAGGCCCTGACACGCTAAGCTGAGTCACTGCCATTGGTAAGTGTCTGCTGCCCTCATCAGATCAGTGTGTCCCACATCGTTGGCCTTTGTTGGTGCTAGTTGGTCTTTTTTCCACCAATTCATCATGTTGAATCAGCGTCGGCACATAAGAGTCCATCAGTGAATGAAATCACTCTGATTGGCAGTTCAGCTCAGCGCACGAGAAGAGAAACGGAAGTGAGGAATGTAAACAAAAAACTAAAATCAAGAAGGAGTTAGGTCAAAACAAACTTATGAGGTAAGACTGTTTTTCTAGCCATTGACCTCTTTATCAGAAATGACTGTGATGGTTTGGGTCACTGTTCACTAGAACTGCTCAGTTCTTTCAACACTTTATTGTGTTGTTAATATGCTAACTGGCTAACTAGCACCAAAACGGTTTCCCTTTTTAGATGATGATTACGTGCTATCGCCATCTGCTCATGTGGAGGCATATGTCCTCTCATGCAGGACCAGAGCATACATGCTTGTCGGTCACTGGTTTGGTGTGCACATGGGCAACTTTTAGGCTGAGACACGTTGACGAGAGGTGGTTTGGTGTGTCTGGGCCTAAAGATGGAAAGATGCTGCCACGTCCACCCACGCTCAGTGGCTGAAGGACATTATGTCCTGTCTTAACCTTGACAATATTTGCCATTTAAAGTCTAACTCAAAAGCAACAACAGGCGTGGGGACCTTCCCTGAAATACTTTCAGAATCTTTAAACTAAGGACTTGTTTTCTCACTCTCTTTTTGTTTTTCTGTTTCTAACATCCCTTCCTCTTATCTATTTATGTATTTACCCACTTCTTCTTTCTTTCTTCTCTTGTACTGTGTGAAACAAAGACTAAACAAAACTGTTCGACAATAATTAAATAGCATGTGTTAAATATAGCAGAGACTGAAGTCTGTTCTGTCCTCCAACAACTGAGTTATAGCTGACTAAAATGTGCCGATGTTAAGTTGTGGTATAAAGCTGTCTAGCCAGATTGAGTAAGAATCAACAAAACCACAAACCTCAAAGAAAATGTGTGAATGTGTGCCTGTGTTTTTAAGACAGATTCCCTCTCTGGGATATAAACCAGCTCAGCCAGCCGACTGTATACACCAAGGACTGCAGCAATATTCTTCCTTCAGTATTATGCCATGCTGACCTGAATCACTTACTGTGCGTCCAACCATGACTGGAAAATTAGTTTTATAAAATCACTTTTTAAAATCAGTCTTAGCATTGTTTATTTTTCGAATCCAAATCCTACAGTTTGCAAAATATTCCCTGACCCTTGTTTTCTTTTTATGGAAAACCCCTCCAAAGTCAGCAGCATGTAGTCCAAGCTGCCCAAAAGGCAACACCACAAACCTCTGTCAACACACGCAATATTAGTTAGAAAATCACAGTTATATATTGCTCCATATCTCAAACTCTGACGTCGACTCAAATATACTCAGCACCACATGTCTCCAAAGCACATCGAGATCAGAGCTTGCTGAAGTTACACAACAATATCTTCACCAAACAAGACCTCGGCAGCACCATGACAACAATCGTAGCCAGGAGAAGGAACACAGAGAATCATATCTTGTTGACTTATGCCAAAAATGTTACCACAGCTCCAGCCCTGGGAATCGTTTGACCTTTTTGTGGCAAGGTGGAAAGTAAGTGTTGAGGTCAGGGTGGTGGATGCATGGGCAGGTAGTGCGTCAGAGTTTCCTGCAGGAGACTTGAGTTTGCATTGTTCCTGTTTGTCTTTTTAATCAGCTTCAACCATGATCTTTCCCTATAACTGTAACCATACAGTATGCAATACACGGATAGTCTTACCCTAAAACTCCGGTAACAGAAATCTCAGTAGACTTATTTGAGATTTGTGACCTCACCAGTCACAGATATGAAGCATCTGAAAACCAGTTGTTGCCTTAACGATTCAGAAGTAATGCATCATTTTCTGAGCAGACTTCATGTCCTCAGCTCAAAATCACGTTCAAAAGCAGCAACTCTTATAAATTAAGGAAACGTCATGAAGTATCTCGGTGACAAAATGTGACCTCCATGGCCTCAAACAGAACATACAGGCTCAAAACACTAGCAATAAACTGTTGAACATGGATGTTCTTGTCCATCAGTGACTGTGTTGCACAACATATTCAAAATATTAAAGATATACTATGCAGAATTTTTTCTCGTAAAAAAGTAATGAGCCACTAGAAATGTGTGGTGGTGTATTTATCTGCAGAGACTGTTTGTATCTTCTTTTTTTCCTCCTCTGAATGCAGGATGTTATGGGTGTGTAGCCCCACAGAGCTCAGGTGAGGTCAGGGCTTTATAAAAAGGCAGCAACCAGGTGCCAAAACATAAGCAGCGTGCATTCAAGAAAAACAGCACCAAAAAAATGCAAATATAGCGAGGCGAAACACCATCAGTCACTAAAAATCCTGCACTAAAGACAAAAAAATATTCCTAACAGCTTAGTATGAACATTGACTTTTTTCATGCACAAAATATTCAGATTTTTGCCCTTATTCTGGAAAAACACAATATTCCTACTGAGCTGTTTACATGCCTTATGAAAATGAAAATTCCGTTAATACTCCTGTTTACATGCAGTCATGCATACTCCAGTCAAGGTGCTCTCACATGTCGTCTATCACTTCAAAATAACGTGACAGCTAAGTGGCAGCTGGAGCCACTCGTGAAATTTTGCTTGTTTGCATCAAAACAGGGTTTTTCCTAATCCAAGTTTCCATCAGTGGCATAGTTGTTAGACCACGTGAACACCACCTTCCTCTTTAATTCCTTCAGCTACCTCCTTGGTGTTGTGATTTTCGAACATATCCAAAAGCATGCATCTTTACTCCACAGCCTTGCAAGCTGTTGGCGAATTTATTTACATTGCACAGACATTTACATTGCCCTTAAACAGGGAAGAGGTCCTGTATCACAAACGTACAAATCCCAGTTGAGATGCTTATTGTGAATGTCATGTATAGATGTGCAAAGAATGCTCCCAAAACCAGAATAATAGCATATCCCACACGTTAATCGGAGAATGCTATATTTGGAGGCATATTAAGGTCTGAATATTGTCATGTTAGTAGAATATTAGTGTGCATGTAAACAAAGTCAACCAGGACCAAACATCAGTGACCCTAAACCACCATTTTCCCACAGAAGCTCTACACATACACAGCAACACAGTTTAAAGATGCATGCAGACAGAATCGGACATTCAACTTTCAGTCAGAGACTCTTTTTTTAAACACTTTGGTATGTGGGCGACTTGGATTAGCAGAGATCTCGGTTGTTTTCGTCTGTATTTTTGTTCCTAAGTGTTTAAAAAGCTCTTTACTTAATTGTGTATCCGCAGTTCCCTTTGTGGACATGAACAGGAATAAGCCACTGGTAGACAGTGGCGATCCTCCAAAGTTCTGTGAAATTTTAAATCGCTAACATATGTTTGAAATTGTTCCTAGGAGTTTCCCCAGACCAACGTGGGGCAGTTACATAATCTTATTCCCTGATGAAAAATGGTTTTCTAAACCTTTCGATCTTCAAGCAGAAACATAATGACGCCACCACGTTCTTTTATTGTGAAATATTAAGATAACCAGTGTAAGAATGTGTTGATAAAAGCCAACTGAACCCAAGTCGTCTCCTCTCTGTCTGTGTGTGTGTGTGTGTGTGTGTGTGTGTGTGTGTGTGTGTGTGTGTGTGTGTGTGTGTGTGTGTGTGTGTATATACAAGATGTTTTACTCAAGATGTAAAAACAGTCCTGAGCTAATGGAAAGTTAATGAAGGCACATTCCAGCGTCTTTAAACTAAACTGACTGGTGGGACGACCTATTTTCTCAGCAAATAGGCCCAAAGTATTTTATCTGGGAGATTTTTTTAACTCAGCATTTTCTTTCAGAGCTCTCTCAACCCTTTGAAATGTGAGCAAATTGGCTTCATTTCTTTTCAAGACATGGTAAGAAGGCAATGAGCAAGGATAGAAGAAATGACCCCAAAAAATTAGCAAGAAATCAGTGAAAACAGAAAATTTAAAAAAGGCAAATTAGTAAAAAAGAAAGAAAACGGAAAGGGAAAAGGAAATGACCTGGAAAGAGTGCTTTAAAATTGAGATGATTCTGTGACATAAGTAAGAAAATAATTATAATATTTATATATACAGTTTTTCCCTAGATTTTTCGCCCTTGTTTTAAAACAAAATAATTTTTTTAATCCATCATTTTTTGCAGTTTTGGAGACACTTCTTCTTCAATACCTTTTTTCCAATGTTTTTGAAAGAAATCCCACCAGTTTTGCTCAAAGTTCAAAGGTTTAAACACTAACAAAAGGCGTCTGAAAAATTGAAAATATGATCCCATGGAAACGTTAATTATTAAAGTATTTTTCAGGATGTGTCTGTAACACATTTCACATCCAACCATTCAACAGCTGCTGAGATATTTATATCAAAACCACAAATGTCAATCTCCTGTTGGTGTTGGAGTAAAAATCCGGCAATCACTTGAGTCTTTGAGATACATCATCCGGGAACCATGAATATTTGTGCAAAGGTATTTAGTGAGATATTTCAGTCTGGAACTACAGCCCAATCCCATTTCGACCCCTTAAATCTTCCATTTGGAGTGCCCTTGTTGAGGGAAGTGAGAAATATTAGGGTAGAGATCTTTCCCTAAGAAATGAGACACCACTTCATGCAAATCGGTGTGGCCGATGTGCAGGCATATGTCACGCATAGTAACGTCGCAAGATAGTGGTGGTCATTCAGGTTTGAAAATGCCGGCTCCAACGCTTGTGTTGTGTGCTATGTTTATTCTTCTCCGTCTGATGACTCGACAGAGAAGAAACGCTGAAAACAGGAGGCGCCTACGACGTCTTCTAGTTCTGATTGATTTTGTTCGGGTAAGTCGATTTGTTTAAATATTTTGACGCTGTGTTCAACCGAGTCGCTGATGAGTTTACGCTAGTTCAACCCTCTGTTGTTTGTATAGCCTACATTCCGATTGTACAGTAACAAATTGTTTTCCAAAACTTGCCGAAGTTGCTGACTTCGCAAGGTGTTCCAGAAAATTTCATCTTCCACTTCGTTGAAAGTGTGGGTCGGGGCTCCCTTGGAATCTAGGGCGGGTTTTAAGTGTTGGAAACCACTTCCACTTCCTCAATTCTGTTTTGGGACACCACTAGCTTAAACGTGAACATGCACAACCAAGTGCAAGTGGGTATTTCTAGGGGAAGTGTGGGTATTGGGACAGGCCAGTGATGGACCAACAGACCAACATAAAGCTTTGATGCGAGCATGACTGAAAGAAAAGCCAAATGCTTGCTTGTTCCAGACTCTAACATGTGATGATTTTATACTTCTTTCTCTTATGCATCATTGTTAATTGCATATTTTGGGATTTTTGGTCCGACAAAAGAAGCACTCTGAAGGCATCCTCTTGAGCTCTACAAACCTGCATAGAGCATTTTCCAGTTTCTGCTCTTGTCTACTTTCTTGCCTTGCCCTCAGTATATCACCCTGACTCATCAGTATTCATGACCTTGTGCGCCAGAGGGCATCTGGTTTTGAACACAATGACGCTTTTGATGATCCAGTCTCGGTCACCTGGTTTCACTCGACTGCATCATATTACTCCGCAGCATGCTCATGTGCCATTCCCCCCGTCTGGTTTTTCAGATGGACTTTTCTAATTATAGTCGTCTCGTTGTCTCGGGACACAGGTCCTGGCAGGACATCAGGTGACTGACAGAGCTGCAAAAAGGGACAGTACGACTGGTTTAACGTTGAGGTGGAGCTGAAGGATGATTAAAAGGATGAGAGCAGATTCAGTGTCTTGATCTTGATCAATCATATTGAGATCTTTATTTTTGTAAATGATCAATTAAAGTGTTGTTCTACTAATTTCAAACATAAAGGCCAGTTCACTAGTAACAAGGAGAGAAAACATTTGTGTCATGTCTTCATGCTTCTGGAGGAGCTTTGTCAAGTCTGAGACAACAACCCTTGATTATGTCATAGTGATGTCATTAAAGGATAACTTCGGTATTTTTCAACCTGGGCTCTATTTACACATGTGTATGTGTGCGCATGATTCATAGATACAACTTGTTCTAAAATTGGTTCAGTATTGAGGGAGGCAGATGCAACCAGGAGCCACGAAACGAGCTAAAGCGATAACAGGGGCAAATGCGTCCGTATAAGTTTGAGCATTAAAAGTGCTTTTCTCACCACTGACCGGTTCAGATCGCCAGTGTTATCTCTGTAAATAGCATACTAAACAAGTTGTACCTATGAATCATACGCACACATACACATGGGGAAATAGGGCCCAGGTTGAAAAATACCGAAGTTATCCTTTAAGGTTGGATATGGGTTTTGGGCTTGACACTTTAAATGTATAACAAAAATCTCAACACAAATTAGAGGTTTAGAGGGTGAAAGATGTGGACACTCACTTGTCAGGAGGGACCTAATAAAAAGATGCTACTGTTTGTTGCATTATGGGAAATGTAGGTCAATATAGAGGTCTAAAAATCAGGATGTACTGGCCTCTGCTGCTTCAGCTTTGACCATTTTTCTCTCATGAGTCTCCCCACTTACTTTATTGATGTGCAAACGAAATTGCTAAAGTGCATCTTTGATTGTTTGTCAATAAAGTGTCAGAAAATTTAAACAAATGCTCTTCACGGATGCCAAGCCCAAGCTTGTCTTGCAGTTTTCCTTCAACAAAAAGTTAGGTAAAGCAAGGTACCCTGGGTGTGTTGACTGTTGACTTACTGGGACGCCATGTCAACTTCTGCCTGTTACATGCATTGTCTTCTTCCGAAATACACTTCTATTTTCACAGGAAATGCTTGCATACAGTCTCTTTCAAAATAAAAGCACCATGAATAAAGAACAGGGTTTGGCTTTACAATCTTACAGGAAGTGAACACCAGCCTCCCGGGTAAAAGTTGTTGGACCCATCCACCACCCCTGCTACCCACCATTAAAATATGGCAACCAGTTGTGTCTCATGCTGATGTGAAAGTACAGTTATTTTAGTCAGTGTGTGATGCTGGAAGTCACTGCCTAAGCTCCAGATTTCAACAACTTTGGAGTGAGACCAGGATGCTTATCTGGAGCCAGTGTCTGGTTTGTGCATCTGTATAATAATAACTAGGTCAGGTCAGGTCACCACCTAGTGCCCATGACCATAGGTGAGGGGTTGGGAAATTGAAAGCTTTGCCCTCCGGCTCAGCTCCCTCTTCACTGATGAAAACATTGTTATGAATATTATATAGGCTACCATTTTTGCCAATAGATGCTCCTAAATCCTACATACTGGACCTTTAACCAGTAATTAAAATCATCCTCTTTCCTCTAACAATGTTTCAGCAACCTGAGCTGAGCATCTTGAACTTTCTCCTCTTTACGTGCCCAGCTCTGCTCGCAGCATGTGAAGACTGACATCAACTGAACACCTTATCACTGTGAGAATAGCAGCTTTCTCAAAGCCCCAGGAGACACTGATAAGCAAACAGCTTCAAAGTTATCAAACACACTCCACCAACATTGTATCAAGCACACTGAGGAGAGAGGGGTTTGAAACGGTGTGTGTTTGTGTGTGTATCTTGGTACAACACAGTACCAAGTGTTTACATGGTACAGTAGTGGTTTTTAGCTCAATGGGGTCTAATCTCGGAGCTCTTTCATGCTGCCCCCTGCTGTGAAGTGTGTGTGTGAGTGTGTGTGAGGAGGATCCATTTTCTCACACTGTCACCTGCTGTGATGCCTCAACTCAGACTGTGCACAAGTCTCAACCTCTGTCCTACAACAACTTTGAGTCCAAAGCGAGGTCGGCTTTCAACTTCCTCTGCAGCTATCACAACATGCAGGCTGGATTATTGACAGAGAGATAGGTAATCCAGGTCTTAATATAGACCATAAAAGCTGCAGCGTACATGCATGTAGACTGTCTGATATCACGTATCAAGTAGCTATCAGCTGATGCCCTTGGTCTCACATCAGCTGGTGCACCTTCAGCACTACGCGCTGTTGGAGACGCGATGCGCTCGTCACGTCCAAGCAGCGCACTGCGACTTTGTGACCATTTGACCTTGTCACCGTGTCAGGATCGGCTCTAAACTAAACATCTGCAATAGCTCAGCAGAGAACAGCAACGTGCACTTTGTGTACATCCCATACACCCCCCCCCCCCCACCGGGCTCAGTATTATTAGCAGGTGGTGTCAGCAGTCTGAACACCGTCCTTTACTTTCTATCCCGACCCATGACAAGCACACACTTACCCTCATGCAACTGGCACGTGAGCAGCACGTCGCTTCGTAGGCTACAACCGTCATGCATTCATTCGCCTGATTTTGTCGCGTCTCATTCAGCGCTCAACTCAACTCTCCGCAGTCATGCAGCTGGCACACAGAGCCGGGCTGCAGGGGGGAGGCAGGGGGGTCTCTGACTGGTCCGCATCAGCAGGCCAGCCAGTTACTTTGGGATTTTTACAAATGAACTGACAGATTATGATCCCTTTACAACATGCGTCAGAGTCCGGAGCCAGATACTGGGTCAGAGAGAGTTACCTTTATGGCTTTGTATTACCACTTCTACTGCTGAGCTGCTGTTACAGCCCAGGGGCGTAGCTATAAGGGTCCTAATACAGAGTGCCACCACCCAATCATTTATTCATGAATCAAATATCTTGGATTTAGAGCATCTGAGCGTGATTTCACACCTGCCCTGTTTGGTCCGGTTCCATCGAACTCAATAGTTGTTTTCAATAGTGAAAACTTATCTTGAGAAGATCCTAAAATGCATTAAATTTAAGTATCTGATACCTTGTATTTCTCTTTTATGAGACATATGAGAGAACTGTTGTATCTCACAATCTTGTATCCCATTTCTCATTCATGTTCCCGGCTAAAATCACTCAGTGAACCACTCTGTATAAATAAGGCAACAGATGACAAGTTAGGAACCACTTGATCCAGTCAGCAGATCTGTAAAGGGGTGTACGTGAGGAAACAACTGTGCTGGAAACCTTCCCACAGCAACAACTGCAACAGCAGCGTCAGTCATTCCCAATGCTTTTAATAGCAGAGCTGCTCGATGCATGAAATGTCCAACATGTGATATATATATATATATATATATATATATATATATATATATATATATATATATATATATATATATATATATGTATATATATATACTGGGATTAGCAATTGAAGGTAAACAATAAGGCAAATGTATCATCTGGCCTTCTTCATGGGTTTCCACAAAACAAACTGTCTGTGAATTTACACCAGGGATCTAAAACCTCTCCCACAGGGACGTGATCAGACGAGCTGCAAAACTTAGTGACTAACACTTTCTGGCCTGTATGGGGCAAGATGACCTCGATATATATATATATATGATAACAAATATTTAAACATGACACTTTTGTTTTTGCTCCCGTTTTTCACAGGTTTAAGTAAAGATCTAAAACTATTTTTTTTAGATGTGCTGCCAAATTCAGGGAAACGAAACTGGAGACAGCTTATGGTAGTGAAATTAATATTCAGTACACGGACAACAGGTCTGGTGGACATTCCTGCTGTCAGCATGCAGAAGGCACGCTCCCTTAAAACCTAGGACATTTGTGGCATTGTTGTGTGATCAAACTGCACATTTTTGTGGCCATCATTGTGACCATCCCAAGGTACAGCTGTGTAGTAATGATGCTGGTTAAAACAAACAAAAAAAAGAGTTAAAAACAAACAAGGAAATGACCTGGAAGGAGTGCTTAAAATTATAATAATTCTGTAACATAATTTTAAAATGTAATAATAAAAAAATATGAATATAGTTTTCCCCTAGCTTCTTTCTTTTATTTCCACTAGTTTTCTTTTTTAATAATTTTCTAAATCTACCACCAATCTGCTCGAGGTTCAAAGACATCTGAAAGCAGCACAAGAAAAGTGATGTTGCTCCACAGGGTTCATCATCATCTTGATGCAACACCTGTCACAGCTGAGAGAAATAAATCTATTAAGTGCATGAAAAAAGTCTTATCTTTGACTTAAATCTACGAAATATAGGAATAAAAAAAGTGTTGCATGAAAGTTTTTGTTGCAGATGTTCTTCAAGAGAATATAGTGTCTGATAAAAATCTATAAAATATGATTATGTAAATAACACAATGTCCTTCTGCACTAATCCAATAAACTCAAAGAATTTAATCAAGTTCATGTTCCTGCACTTTTTCTGACAGCGTCTCCTCTCATCAACTCCCACATTAAACAGATGTGCGTGAAATAATAAAACAGCAGCAATGCTCAGTTTAACCGACAGCTTATTTCCTTTGCCCATGCTCGTTGGTGTGTTCATGCACGTATGCCTCAGTCTCAAGAAGATGTCCACCAGATGTTAGCTGTCCGCCTCCACATCAAAACCAACCCATGAGGATGATCCTGTCAGATCTCCACCCATCTCTTCTGCACCAGTAACTCCTCTGGATCACTTCCATCCACACCTGGGAGTGTAATATTTGGAATCCCCTCAAATACTTTGGGCTCCCTTGCAGAGACTTCCCTGGGCAGTACTGTAACTCACTGACCCAGTTATGTAACGGAGGGTCGGAGGAATTCCTGGTGAGTGCTGGGTGCCAGAGGAATTCTTCGTAACAGCTCGTGGGAGCAAAATGTCACCTTTCACACACCTTTGCACACGTACACGCAGAAAAACTGCCAACGTAACCATGCTTCTCATGTGCTCAGCTACGACACACAGCCTGACCCACATAGAGGAAAATCCCTTAAATTCCCTTGAGTAAGTTTCTCATAATTTAACTTTGCAGAAGATTAGCCTCTCGCCCTCTTTTCTCCAGAAAAGGATTTTCCAAAGTGCCACAGCCTGAGTCAGATACACACAGAACATACAAGAGAATATACAACACAGTAGTCTAACATTTAATTTAATCAATAGTTTAGTCAGCTGATTAGATTTAACTGATTTTATCCCCATTAAGGTGAGACATGAGCTAACATGTGGGAAACTGTTCCCAAGGATCCAGGGGTGTTTGCTGGTGATCCTGTGTCTTTGCCGGGGTTGCATAACCAGATTAGGGTAGTTGGTTTTAGGTTTGAGGGTCACTGAGATCTGATTAGCTCTTTAGCTTTACAATCTGGAATCTGAATCGCCTAAAGCAGCTTCCCAAACACACAGATTCCTGAATGAGCTCCTGTTCTGTGTGATATTGTGAGGCCACCTGGGAGCGATCCAAGTGGAGCTTTTTTTTTTGTTTTAGGTCTTTATGGTCCTTTGATTCATCCAAAAAGTCATGGATGAATGGCTGAAAGCGTGGTGACCGTGTGAATGTGATTTCTGCTTTCCTGTGGAAGTGAGAAGTGACCAGCAGGTCGAATAAAACCTTTGAACAACACTGGACCTGCTCGCTGAGGGAATACAGAGTGTGTGGTTTAATGAGTTTAATAAGATAAGACTTTGACTTCTCTCGGCTGCCCTTGAACTGAATTTGCACTCAGATTGATCAAGATGTCCAAATGTCACAATAATAATGTTACACTTTGTTAATAACCAACAAATACTTTTTAACAGTTTAGTTTTGTGATTAAATAAATACAGTCAAAGGGCAACTAGTGTTTCTTCTTTCTTTTTTTTCCCAAATAATTTAACCTCAAGTAAGAAGTAAAACTGAAGTAGTTTTGTAAACTCTGAGGAGCCCTCGCTCACCTGCTGGTTTAGTAAAGGCTGCAGCGCCACCTGCTGGTAAACCTTGGTACTCTCAGACCAGAAACAGGCAAATATAAGTATTGATTTATGTTATTTTTCAACAGCTATAACTCATGAGTGGAGTCTGGTTTATAAACAGGTAATACGCAGTTCTAATAATATAAAATGTGTCTTTGTGGGAGGAGTTGTAAATGCTGACAAATACTAATAAAACTTTCCTCATAGCTGCACACATTATGTCCTCTAAACCTTTTATTAAATACTTCTGTAGTTCTCTGGGGGCGAGTAAAGAAGGAGAAACCCCGTCAATTTCATTTAACTTTAATTTTACTGAATTAAATTTAAAGAGGAAGACAGAGAGTGAGTGAGGGCTGGGAGAGAAAGATTTTATTTTATTTACTTTTCTGTTTCATTTTTTCCTAACTTAAATTTGCTTAGTCTCTCTGCACCCATGACTCTTCACCTTTTGGCTGTTCCTCTTGTTCCAACTGCAGCCTTGTTATTTAAGTGCATGTAAACACAACGATTGGGGTGATAGTGCAGGATAAAAAGCTGGTCCTCACAAACAAAACCATGAAAATGTAGCGTAAAGTAAAAAAACACACAAACATATATACAACAAATATAGGGCATTAAAGTAAAATATCTATTGTAAAGTGTGCACTTATTTAATTTATATTTTGTATATTGTTGCTGTGTATTGTGATTTTTTTCAAGACGTACTGTGCCAACAGTTTTGCACTTTTAACAGTGTGGCTTGGGAAGTCACTTTATCTTATATTTTTATTCCTGTATGTTGTATATTGCCCTTGTAAATCACTTTGTGGTCTATGACTGTGAACAACACTACATGAGTAAATTAAATGTAAGGTTTTTTCACTTCGTGTTGCCCAGACTTCTGGCTCATCTACGAGTGCTATTTTTGTTCCTATTTACACCCATAAGTGGTGAAATACTATATTGTAAAAATACTCTGATACAAGTGAAAGTCCCATATCAGATCTTTCTATATAATGACGAAAAACTCTGTCTGTGTGTCTGTTCAACGTTTTTTCTCCTCACTGACTTGGTCAATCCATGTGAAATGTGGCACAGTGGTAGAGGGTCATGGGAGGATGCCAATGAAGCAATATTACATCAGTTGGCCAAATGGGGGCGCTATAGCAACCGACTGAAATGTCAAACTTTGAATGGTCATATCTCATGCCCCGTGGGTCGTAGAGACATGAAACTTTGCACAGAGATGCCTCTCCTCATGAGGAACACATTTGCCTCAAGAACCCATAACTTCCAGTAATATAGATTTCCGCCATTTTGAATTTTTTGAAAAACACTTCAAATGGATCTCTTCCTAGGAAGTTTGAGCGATCTGCATGAAACTGGGTGAACATAATCTAGGGACCAATATCTAAAGTTCCCTCTTGGCAAAAGTTGGAAAACTTACTAAAACTGAGCTTCTATAAGGCAATGAATATTGCGGAGGGCGTGGCTCATCACATAAAGGTGTATAACATCTCAAGGGTTTCACCCATCACCACACAACTTTGTAGGCATATGACCACACATAATCTGAGGGGACCCCTCCTTTATTGACCCCATCAAACAAAATGGGGGCGCTAGAGAGCTCATTTCTTATCTAGGCCTAACCGCCATATGGATTTTTACTAAACTTGGTAGATATGTAGAACAGGACGCCTCAAGGTGACTGGAGAAATTTAACTCTAATTGGCAACTGGGTGGCGCTATAACAACAGAAAAATGCTTAAAAATGGCTAAAATGCGACCGATCGCTGTGGCTCCCCCTGTGGACCAATGTTGGGGTTTTCTTCTAATCTTTGGTTTGACTAAGTCATGGTATGGTATGCTGTACATAATCACGGAAACTGTCAGTGTGTCATTCTGTCAGTCAGTCATTCTACCAGTGCTCCCCAGTTTTAAGTCAATACAACATATAAACACTTTAACTATCTGCCTTTCAACGTGCTACCTCAACTACTAATGTACAGTTTTAGCCCACCAACTATCCCACTATTGGCAATGGTACTACTGTACTTTCAATAAAGCAATCGTACTACCAAATTCACAAAAACTCTGTCTGAACACATTGCTCTTCTTAATGGGTTCAGTTGACTATTTAATCTGCAATTTCCTATGACCTGTATCCCAAACACACACCATGTGAAACTGTACGTGGGCAACTGGGCACTCAATGGGTATGGACTAGTACATATATTACTGAATTATAATTGAATTACAATCACATAATGTTGTAGCTGGTAAACCTGGGGATAATTTCAATTATTTTAAATACTGTTGGGATGGTAAACATATATTACATTTTAATTTATAACTTGAGTTATATTTTATATTAATAACCTATATCTGCAAAGTAACTCGTAGACAAATGTAAACTGTAAAATAAGGGAGTAAAAAGTGCAACATTTGCCTCCAAAATGCAGAAGTTTAAAGCAGCATTAAATGGAAAGACTCAAGTAAAATAGATTTTGAAACTAAAAAGAAAAGAGTTTGGGGTCAGTTTGACCAGAGTCATAAAATGTCCACAAACATATTTACATTGTTTGTAATCACACTCATGAGGTTGTTTCTGCCACACATTCATGTTGTGCAACCACTGCAACTTCTTGTCCAACCACTCAGCTTATATCAGCACCAAAATGCATTGTGGATGATCCAGGCCAAAACAGTCTCTAAATACAGATGTGAATTAAGGCCAGTGTGTTGAGCGATTTCATCCCTTGTAGAGTTAAATTTAGGGACACACATTAGCTCATCTGCAGCATGAATAACAAACTGCCTGAGCAGGACGGTTTGCTGATGTCAAACAACTCTGTTAGCACACATTAGCTAAAATACAGAACTGGTGGATATTAAAGCTCTAATACATAAATAGTTTCTCATATGACAGTAACAATCCACTCTTTAACTCCTTCAGAAATTATTATATGCACATTACTGACCTGTTAAATCAACACAGAATAGAAAAGAGGAGAATAAAACAGAACAACAGTTGGTTCTTCTAAACTAACCTGGTTTTATTGTGCACAGAAAGTCTGAGCTAAAACAACAAAACAGATTTAACACACAGATTTAACATTCAAATTAAGTTACATTAAAATGAATTATAATAATTATAAAGACAGTTTATTTTCTTGATGTGAACATCAGTGTTATTACTCAGAAATAGTGACTCTTTCTGTTAGTGGTTGATGAGTAATGAGTTCCCATCAGAACACAGGTCATGTCAACGGTGAAGGCAAACAAACCGTAAACCTCTGGACTCGTATTTATCAAACTGCTGAGGTGAAGGTTTGTACTTAGGTCACAGATTAAAGTAAAAAATACTTCCCTTTTACTCTTACTTGCAGACTTTAGTCGAAAAAAACGACTGCAGGATTTGTTTCCTGCTCTGGTTTGGTTTTGGTTGTGGCCATTTCAGCCGTTTTTAAAGATTTCTTCTTTTAAATTAACAACATATCTCTCCGTAAAAGCTGTGATAAAAGCTGGGGTGGGCAGTTTCTAGAAAAGCAACAACAAGAACAAACAGAATTTGAAAATACACCCTCCTCCTGCAGCTCTCTCCTCTCTGTCCTAACCCCCTTCCACCAGACGAGCACAGGCACAGGCACACAATTCATACAACAACCTTTAGGAATACTAATGACTCATTTTGATCAGATTCAAATCGTGCTGATCATGATTATGAAAGTGATCCAATCGTTTTATACAGCAGCTATTCTGTGAGAATCACCGTCCTGTGAGCCTGTACAGCTCTTTGAAATTACAAACTGTGATTCGAGGCGCAAGCTAATGTTAGTTACATAAGCTTGAATTAGCTGCAGCTGTGAGCCTTTGAGTCTGGTTTAGGGTTGCAGCAGTAAACCAGTTTTAAGGTATACCTTGATATCAAAATTGACGGTTATCACACCGTGCTTATCTACGATATTGAGACCAATTATTGTAATAAAACTTTTGTTCGACCAAAAATAACTCTTCCATTTTCATTTCTTTTAGGTGTCATTCTGATTGATAATAATATAAATTCTGTAATACCCTGATATCGTGAAAGTGCGATACTTTTTGAGACGCTTATCGTACGGTGAAAATCTCATACTGTTGCAACCCTACTCTGGTTAGCAGAGGGCTAAAGTGTTAGCAACATTTTCTCTCCATCTCTGAAACACTTCACTGATATTACGCATCAGACTCTCTTTTCCAACCAAAACACATGTGACACATTCAGGGTGCGACGCATCAGCTGCCACCATTGCAATCAGCTGCTACACTTACCACAGAAGCCAGGCTTGCCCATGTGGGTGCCACACTGCTAAACGTTATACCTAAGTATGACTAAACGTCATACCTACAGCAGGTAAAACCTACATAGGAATGTGTAAAAAAATGCAAACAATCTGTTTAAAAATTATAAGAATAAAAACCTCATAGTAAGAGAGGAAGGAGCAGAGCAACCTTGTGGGTGATTTTACATCTCACATTTAAATAAATCAACCAAATCAGTGCATCCTGTAGTTAAAACAATACCAGGTATTTACTTTAGTGCCAGTTAATCTAGCGCCAAAAGTGTCCTGTCACTAGATTTTCTAAGGCCTGAAAACAGAGCCAAGAGGAGGTGCAGATGTCTAGTGTTCCCTGCCTACCTGAGCTTTAATCACCTGAGAGCTGCTCTTACATCTTACTTTTTGATAAACACAGGCCCAGGTGGATGAAAAAGTTAATATTTCTGAGTGTGTGTTCCTAAGTGGTATTTCAGGTGTGCGCTCTGTAGAAACCCTCTGCCGCAGATGTCACAGCGGTGCGGCCTCTCTCCTGTGTGGCTTCTCATGTGCTTCCTCAGATGTCCACTGTGGGTGAAACATTTATGACAGAAGGAGCAGCAGAAAGGCTTCTCCCCCGTGTGGATCCTCATGTGTATCTTTAAATCTCCTTTACGGCTACACTCCTTCCCACAAATGTGACAGCGATGCAGTTTCACCCCAGCGTGGCCGGCCATGTGTTCAGTCAGAGCGGTGGTGCTGTTGCAGAGTTTGCCACACACGTGACAACACTTAGAGCCCTTGTGGGATTTAAGGTGAACATTAAGGCTTTCCGTGGACTCCAGAGTCTTTCCACACACAGCACAGAGGACGTCTGCGTCCTTTGTATGCATGCGAAAAGCATGATTTGTCAAGAACTGACTGGACGTAAAAAATTTATCACACAAATAGCAACGATAGTCAGGTCCAACTGAATTTAAATGAGACAACTCAGTGGATTCTCGGGAAGTGATAAAGGAACTCTGACTTTGTTCTGTCTGTGTTTGGTTTGACAATAAACTTGCAGCAGGTCTCTCATTTTCCGTTCCGTCTCGGACCCTTTCACTGTGAATCAGAGTCTGTGAAGACGGAGCTGAGGTGAGAGGTAGCATGAACTGTACAGTTTTAGTTTCCTCCTGAAACTGCTCCTCACTTTCACTGTTTTGTGCCTGAGGTTGCAAAGGCGGCTTTGTGTCCATCTGCTCATTCTCCTCCCAGACAGATGAATGACGTAGGTACGAGACATCGGCGTCCTTGAACTCATGAACGTCGTGTTCCTCTTCTTGTTGCTGACTGGTCCAGACTTCATCATCCTCCTCTTTAATGTGTCGAGGCTCTGGGTCGCTCTGACAGTCACTCAGCTGCTGCTCACAGGGTTGCTGCTCAGGGGGAGTTTCCTCTTTAGAGATGGAGGGCTGGGAAAAGTCTAGAAAAAAAGAGTATATGATTTAAATCTCTTTATCACCAAAGCAGTGATTAAGTTGTTTATGCTGCCACCTAACTAGAGGTCAGCAATATTAGCAATAAGTCTGTTAGGGCTACAGCTAATAATTGTTTTGATGATCCTTAATCTGCTCATTACTTTGTCAAAAATGTCAGGAAATAATGAAAATTGTCCGTTTTATTTCCCACAGCTGAAGGTGACAGCTTTAAGTGTCTTGGTTTATTTGACTAGCTATCTAAATCCAAAGATAGTCACTTAAGTACCATGTACGACAGAGAAAAGCATCAAATCTTCACATCTGAGAAGCCGGAAGCAGCAAATGTGAAATGACCAAGGACTATTTGAATCTCAAAAAAGATGCCGATTAGCCTGATTTTCTGTTGACCTGCTAACTGATTTGTCAACTAGTTGCTGCACCTCAAAGCAGTCATGTTTATTTAATTGAAGCTGTGATGGAAAATTCTGAAATTTAACCATATTTAACCTATAATGTGTTCTGCATGTGTTGTATACCCATGTTCTAAGGTTACTTGTTTTGATGAAACTGAACTTTTCACCTAATGATATGTGTTGCTCATTTAACCCCTACTGTGACAACAGTGTGACATATGGAAGCAGGTTAAAGTTATGAGCCAGGGGGGCTCCAACAACAAGTGTCCTTGTGGGCCTCAAGAGATGTTGTGTCTTAGGGATGCTTACTGCAGAACCACCTGCGTGCTATATATTTTGACTATTGACATGCATGTGTTTCGGGAACTATAAAGATGGCATGGCTGAAGAACATCTAGGCACTCACTCACTCACTCACTCACTGACTGTTCATGCAGTTGTATGTGTGTGACTCCATTCATGAATGCTTATCAAAACTCAAGAAAGACAGCCGACATGTGAAGACCTTTTCTTTAAACTGTTCATTAAATAGACCGGAGTTGTTTTGCCACCACAAAACACACTGTTAAACATTGCCTGTAGTTAGGTTTGAGTAAATTTCTTCACCTTGTCTTGCTGATTAAAGTCACAATAGTTTTTAAAATAAAGTAAAACAAAATTG
The DNA here is from genome assembly GCA_035609425.1 of Epinephelus awoara. NCBI lineage: Eukaryota > Metazoa > Chordata > Actinopteri > Perciformes > Serranidae > Epinephelus > Epinephelus awoara. The sequence continues at coordinate 6,172,168 of CM069308.1, forward strand.
TATCAGCTGTTTGTCAAACTAAATAATCTAAACACATTGTTTTGGTTTCGATGTTGTATCGTATTATGGAGACCCTGAAGTCCCAAAGGGTGATATTTTTTATTTTACATACACTTTAATTATCTTGTGGGAACAAGTAATTAACTTGTACACAAAGATAATGAAACGTCCCCACATGATGATGACTTGTATCCACTGGATAATGACTTGCTCCTGCAAGATAATAACTAGTACACACAAGCTACTGACTAATACTCACTAGATAATGACTTGTTCCCTCAAGATAATTAACTTGTGTGCATGAGATAAATAATTACTCACTCCTAAAAGATAATGACCTGAAGTTGTTCCCACAGGATAATAACTTGGGCTTTCCAGATAAATGACTTGTTATCACAAGATGACTTGTTACCACAAGATATTTTGTGTGCACAAGATAATTACTCGTACCCACTAGATAATGATTGATCCTGCAAGATAATTAACTCGTGCATCCAAGATAATGACTTGTTCCCACAAGATAATTAACTTGTATGCACAAGATCATTACTTGTTCCTATAAAGTGACTTGTTCCCACAAGATAATGACTTGTGCCTAACCCCAACGCTACTTGCTTATTTTTTATTTTAAGTACATGTTAATTAACTTGCACACAATATAATTACTCGTTCCCACTAAATGACCTGTTCCCACAAGATACTTAACTTGTTCCCAGAAGATAATGACTTGTTCCCACAAGATAACTAACTTGTTCCCAGAAGATAACTAACTTGTTCCCAGAAGATAACTAACTTGTTCCCAGAAGATAATGACTTGTTCCCACAAGATAACTAACTTGTGCACACAAGATAACTACTCGTTCCCACAAAGTGACTTGTTCCCACAAGACTTATTCCTACCCCCTAAGCCATTTGCCTTTTGGGACTTCAGGGGCTCCGTATGATTTCTTGTATTCTATCTTTAATTTTCAAATCATTTTAATAGATTTATATTTATAGAATCAAACGATGCATCAATTGGTAAAAAACATGTGAATTATATATAAAAACAAAGACAAGCTTCAGCACCAACATGAAGAGTAAACACCGTTATTGATGACAAACAAGCCACAACGTTTAACGGTACAGAAAATAAAGACACAAGTGAGACGACACTTTGCCAACTATTTAGATAATTGTTTTAGTCTAGTCCGACACTGAAAGATGTAAAATTGAATAAACAAATAAACAGACCTGTCTTGTTGTTTGACACAAAGTCGAGCAGCAGACCTCTGAGCCGCTCAATCTCCTGTTTGGAGCTGGACGCTTCTTCTTCATATCTTTCTATTGTTCGCTCAAACACCTGAAATATTTCCTCGGCAGCAGCCGTCAGCCGCTCGTTGATGAAAGTCCTGAGGAGCAGCGGAGCCGACATGTTACAGATATCTGTTTTATACGAAGGTGAATGACACCGAGAGCAGGTTTCACTGAGGCGACTTCCTGTCGCGTTAGCTTACAGGCTACGGAAGTAACAATACAAACAAACCACAGAGCAAGAGTGTTGACGCAGGACGGGTCACTGCTGCCCCCCGCAGGACAACAGTGTCATTACATCTACTTTAACAGTGGCGGAAGTGGAGAAGTGCAACTGTGTTTATACTATGGTTAAGTATTTCCAATTTATGCTACTTTATAGTTCTACTTGACTACATGTCATTGGTTAATATTACACTTTTTAATCCACAACATTTATTTGACAGATGAACTTTTTACAAACGGAACCTGTGATGAGTAAACACCGATCAGACAAAACATTAAACCCACTGACAGGTGAAGTGATTGTTTTGTTCCAGTATTGTTCTTTGGTTCTGGCATTCATGTGGATACAACCCGGCATGTTCCACCGTTGCAGACCAAGTTGCCTCATGGCAAAAGTACTCCCCAGTGGCAGTGGCCCCCCAGCAGGATAATGCACCTTGCCACACTGCAAACATGGCTCAGGAATGACCAAAGGAATCTGACAAAGACCTCAAAGTGTCAACCTGGCCTCCAAATTCCCCAGATCCCAATCTGAATGAGCATCTGTGGCACGTGCCATTAACCCACCTCACAACCCACTGGACTGAATGGATCTGCTGCCAACGCACTGGTGCCAGACACCACAGGACACTCCCAGAGATCCTGTGTCCATGCCTCTTCAGGTCAGATCCAATGTCTGATCCAAAGAGGCCCCACCTTGGATTAGGGGTCCATCTGGGGTACCGGCACATCACAAGAATCCTTGAGCGCATTAGGACCTGGGAAATTTCAAAGCCAGGTTGACACCTTGAGCTTTTTGTCACGCTCCACAGGCCATTTCTAAACAGTTTTTGCAGTGTGGCATGCTGCTCTTTTTCTGCTGGGGGGTCTGTAACGGTCTTTGAGTGGGTGGAACATGTCAGGTGGTATCCACATGAATGCCAGAACCAAAGGTTTCCCAGCAGAACAATGCATTGGAACAAAATAATCAAAGTTATTCACTTCACCTGTCAGTGGGTTTAATGTTTTGGCTGATTGGTGTATATGATGCTAAACTACCCAAAATACACAAAGTATTAAATTTTTTCTCCAAGACAACCAGCTACAACATTAAAGAACTGTTCAGATGTTACTGCATTGGTAATAATGTTCAGTACTATTTAACAATAAAACACTGACAGGGCCCGTTCTGACAAACGTTTGATACACTTTAATGATAATACGCTAATTTTTAAATGCAGGACTTTTACTTGTAATTGAGTATTTTCAATGTGAGGTATCACTACTTTTATTCAGACTCAGTGAATGATTTGAGTGCATCTCCCACCCCTGAGCACATGTGCTTTTTTAGGAGGGCAGCCAAAATAAAATTGGGAAATCCGGGGCAAATACGGAAGCTTAGCTGTTAGACAACAACAAATTAAACAACTGTTGCCAACTACCTGATAAACAAACTGGGGAAATAATAAGAGATGGAAGGAAGAAAATAAACAAGTGATGTCAAAGCAAACATGGTGCTAACATTTCCTTTGACAATTCTGGGCCAACCAGATGAGGAGTGAGCAAACACCCAGCGCTGAGGCAGCTTGCAGGTGCTGCAGTAATCAGTTTCAACTGATATGACTATGATTTGTAAATGATACACTGTTTTCATAAAGTGAGATTGAAACACCTGAAGGAATAACAACAGTGTGTCAATAAGAGCAGCCTGAGTCGTGACCTGTGCCCACTGCTCCCAGTGATCCCACTGCTCCATCTTGCTCAGTGTCTTGACCATCTGTCCCACACTGAGCTCAAAGGAGATGAAAGAACAGTCGTGATGTGAGCTGTACCTGGCACTGTGCGTCTCCATCTGCAGCAGGAACAAACAAGAACAAGTCTGCAAAAACAGAAAGAAAATAAGTTTGAGACTGAGAGTTAATAGATTATCCATAGGCGGAGATCCCGGGGGGACGGGGGGGTCTGGACTCATTCACACTGAAGATTCAACCGGTCATGAAGTGAACAAAACACTGTCTGCTTACAACTGCTAACGTGTTTTACTTTGTTGAAAAGTAGAAGTAAATAAAGGTGTCTGACATGTCTCTCGTTTTAAGTGAACTTTTGCAAAGTAGTTACTAACTGGAGCTCAGTTTCCTCTACTCTGATCCACAGTCAGTCCTGCCGAGTGCTGCATGTGCCGGTGTATGCAGACACTAGTTGAGCCCTGAAATATGATTCAGACTTTAGGCTTGGTGTTTTAAAGGAATTAAACAGATTTGATTGAAGGTACACTTAACTGCTCAATAACATAAAGAAGTGCAATACTGCAGATGTTGACCTGCAGAGTTTAACTCCACCGTTATTACAAACTCATGCTCTGCAGCCAGACGTTGTTCAAACCCACAGAACTTTATTTTAAATTCTAGTGGAGATCCCAAAGTTTCCAAAGACACCAAACATCATGTCAGGATACATTTTCAGGACATGTGATGATATTTTTTTCAACCTGAAAACGACTGGAAATAAAAGTGTAAAAACTGCATGAAAATGGGGTGAAACGAAACACGATGACCGATGTGTTGAGGGTGTTTGTGTGTGTGTGTATTGTGCGTACGTAGCCTGAAACATTCACTTAGTCTTCACCAGATGTCAAGGTAGGACTCTGCCCTAAAAATACAGTCAATGGGCTAAACTTTAAGAGAAGGAAGGAGGAAAGGAAAGAAAAGAAAGACAAACGTGCAGATTTTCAGGTTGTAAAAGGGGATTCAGTGAAACGTTGGCAGTGTGAGCACATGAAGGGATAAAGGTTCATTGTAACACAGATAAAGAGAAAGAAAATGTGCTGTCCTGTTAGGAAACAAGGAGATACAGAGAGCAGACAGAGATGAATGAGTGGATCATCCTGGCAGACAGAGCACAGGTACACACAATCTCAAGACACAACGAGCATCAAGTTAATACAGATCTTAAAAAACACAAACAACATCTCCTTGAATCAATCTCCTGAGAAAAATCATGTTGTGTTTAGGTCACCAGAAAAACGGTGGATTATTTAATATTCATATAATCGACAAACAGAAGATTTGTATTTCAAAGTTACAGATCAAAATTTTGACTAAATGCTTCCCAACTGTTTTAAATAGTGAAAGCAAAATGTCTCCTATCAAACCCATTCATGTTTATACTAAATTATGTGTTGGAATAAAACCCCACAAATAAAACCTGGAACTAATTTGTCGCCTCTGGTAAACAGGTTGAGTTTCTCTCATGTGACGTATAAAACAAAAAGACAACACATCTGCAAATAATTATTGTTGTAATATGAAATCAGAATATTTTAAGAGTCAAGAAGTTTAAATGACAGCTGTGAGGCTTTGAAATGTCTGAGACAGTCTTTCCACCTAAACTTCCAGCTCTCCGCCTCTGATCACGTTGTTCATTACAGGAGCGTTCTACAAATTTAACTCAACATGAGGAGCCTGGGAACATTCGAGGCTCTGGAGGAGTTTTCCAAAGTCTGGTCTTATGTCACATTCATGTCATATCAAAGTTATTTTAATTATTTCTGGCTTGTAAATAATGTTCACGGCAACAGTTCTGACCTCCAGTGTGATGCCTCATCATACAGAAGTGTTATATTGTAAATGAACAGGTTTTTTTTAACCCTCACATGATGAATGCTGTTAACACATCATTGTCTTCAGTTATCCGAAAACGTGAATGCTCACAAGTCCCTAACATTCGCATTTTTTTCCCCATCTCTTCCATCCCTCTCAAACGGCATGAACATGGAAGACACAAATGAGTAGCATTATGGGAAATGTAGGCTCCAGTGCTTAAGGAGCTTGACCCCAAACTAGGGACCAAGGCTCTCATTCATAAAACAGGGCAAAGGATCCACACTAAAAATGTACATACGTACAAATCGACAGTTTCTACAATCGGGCTTCCACCGTCTGCGTCACCAATTTCCCGTCTCCAAAATATTCGTAAGCATGGGTCAAAGTTTCTCCCAACAAGTCTGTTCTTATAGATGACAACTTTTGCGTGGGAAGTTTCGTACGCCTCTTTCAGGCCTCGTTTTGTGCGTACGCAATGTTTATAAAAGAGACCCGGAAGTCAGATTTTGACCTCAGCAGCTTCAATTTTGACAATTAAAAAAAACAACCGTCTCTTCTTTATAGAAGTGCAATACTTTCTCACTGCAGCGCCTCTTTAACACAATCCAAGCTAAACACCACATGTAGCGGGAAAGACAAGTGAAGGGACGTGTGGGACAGGGCGCCATGTTGTGAGGTACACGCTCTGTTACTTCTGTTACCCAGGTGTATGCACTCAGTCCAAAAAGGACGTAGCTTACAATGTCCGGATAAGGGTCTGTAATCCAGCCTTGAGCTGCTGAGTCATATGGATCTATATTATTTATTGTGATAAGTGTCTAATCATTATTTCTGACCCCTGTAGCAGGACAGGTAACACAGCACAAAACAACCTGAATATTGTTAAGACTGTAATTAATCAGCAATCAAGTCAGAAAAACAAATGCCGGCCTCTTTTAGACGTAATTCTGAGTCGGATAGCACCAACAAAACATCGGTGAAACAACTGGAAAGCCACAGTCACCACAATTAAATTAAATCCAATAACACATATATAATTGATTCGGCCAATTAAAAGGAGCTAAATGGTTTATATTTATCTGATTTCACCTGTTAAAGGGCAACTTTGGTATTTTTCAACCTGGACCCCATTTTCTTGTGTGCTTTGACCACATGATAATAGCAACAGCAGCTTTTTGAAACTGGTCCAGTTTTTAGTGAGACTGTTGCAGCTGGCATCAGTGAGACAGGCTGCGATGTCACCACTTGGGGCAATTGTGCATCGCCAGCTTGCGTCCACAAAATGTGCTTTTTTTTCCTTTTTTTTTTTGTCACTGACAGGTTCGGATTGTTATTTTAAGTGTCTGAAGAATCACTACAGAGATAGACCTTTTTTGTTAGAGTGAGGTCCTTTGTGTTTGACCAGAAACAGCCTCAAAATGGCCAACCCGCCAGACTCCCTTTAAATAAACAGTGATTTTATCATCATAAAACACACTTCATTCAAAGTCCACAAAAAAACAACAACTCACAAAAGTCGTCTTGGCTCATCTTTCCGCTGTTTCAACAATCACAACCTCTGGTTTGGTTGAGTTAAACCCTTTATTCACCCAGTTAGATATGAAAACATGCTGCCTCTAAAATGACTGTTTACTTAAATGGAGTCTGGTGGGTTTGGCGATGGTGATTTTAGGGCTGTTTCAGTCAAACAAAAAGGACCTTACTCTTTGCAACAAAGGTCTATCTCTGCTAGGATCCTATCCATAATGTTGTTGGACACAATAATCTGATCCCGTGGCAAAAACACACACCTTTAGTGGACGTACATCAAGGGTGCGCAATTGCCCCATGTGATTACATTGCAGCCTGTTTCGCTGCTGCCAACTGCAGCCCTCTCACTCAGTACTGGACCAGTTTCAAAAACCTTTGTTCCCACTGGTCACTTAAACACAAACCTCTGAAAAAACAAGGTCTAGGTTGAAAAATACCAAAGTTAAACTTTAACAAACGGCTCCAAACACCACTGAAGTAGCTAATTAAGTCAATTTTAAAGATCGCTCCGACGTCAGAGCACCGGGAGGTTTTCCTGTTCTTCCCATCCTGCCAGCATTGAGTGAACGCAGCAACACATCTTGCCATTTTTACCAGTGGACAGCTCTGATTGGCTGATATTGATGGTGTCATTTCATTATTGCAACAGTGAAGAGTATCAGCTTTTTTATTATGAAGTCAAAATGCAACCAAAGACTTCTTTTCTAGCTTTAAAGACATGTGTTATGAAAGAAAAAGAAGCCGAACAACTGTCTTGTACAGTATTCATCCATATTTACACAGTTTTTGTGTCTAACGGTTGTTACCGTTGCCTTCAACACTTTAACAGAGCATTGTGCTGAAAGTGCAAAGAAATTGATGATAGTAAGACAATCACAAGAACGTGGGTAGAAAGATGGCGGCCAACTGCATCGATTTCCACTTTAAAAAAAAGAGACATCACTTACATCTCTGTACTGCTCCATGAATAACTCACCTGATAAAATCAAAAACAGTTCGAGCTGATGTGCGTCAACATTTCATCAACAGGGTTCAGTGGAAGCAGCCACTCGCTACAAGAAATTTAAAACCTTTTTTTTTGGCTGAATGACATGGCGATATCAAAACTCCAAACATCCATCTGATGACGGAAAAACAAACACAGAGAGACACATTAAAAATATGAGAGGATCCCTTTATGGTGTCAGGATGTGTTGCACACCTGGCAGAATAAAACATAGAGCAGATGTAGTCCAAAGCATCTAAAGTGCAGAGGTTAAAACTGATTGACACCAGACTGGCACAGCGCATTTAAACCACGGCATAAATTAACAAAGATACACGTAAACAAAAGTTTGACCGACCAAACATCTGTGTACAGTTCCTCCAGGGAGTGATCCTGTGTGTGTGTGTTGAGTCCGTTCCCTCATGTCCCCTCTCAGACCTGACGGCGGCTGGTGTTGCCGAATGTGTTGCTTGTCTGGAGTAAACGGGTATGATATAAACGGGGACAAATTAATATAAATGGGGACAAATTAAAAGAGGGACTTAACCGTGGAACCGTTATCGTAAAAGTTTTAAAAACCCAGATGGAGACACTGGGAAACAATCGCACAGGGAGGTCAGTCTGATGGGAGTCTGATCCAGAGAGGTTCAGTCTGTGATGTGGGACAGTCTGATGATATAAAGCATTAAGAACAGACATGACGGTCATGCCTCTGTCGGAGAGTTGAGACAGGTAGGTAGGCTGTGTGTGTGAGGGGCGGGAGGAAGAAGGGTAGAGTTGATTCGCTGCTGTGCATCCTCTTTGCTTGTGTTTCTCGCTCCCTTCATCTAGAACAGCTGGATCATGGACTCCCGAGACTTGCCCACTCCGATCCACTTGACTGAGGAAACAGAGGAGAAGAGGTGGGTGTTAATCAGGTCCTGTTGCAGGTACTTGTGAGCATTCACGTTTTCTTTCTCTTTATTCTACGTGTTACGGTCTCACCCTTTTTTCCCCTTTAAGGGCAGTGGCCTCGTGGGTAACCTGTGACTGTGTGACGTGTGCTTTGCTGTGTGGAAGAAGCGGCTCTCTCCTTTATTCCTTTCTCCACTACTTTGAGTTGGTTTCAGTTTTAGTTTTTGTGAAATTAATGTTAAATTAAATTAAAATTGAAATAGGAGACAACATCATCCATCGTTTCACCGCCCTCTCTCCTCTGTCAAAATGGTTCCACGTGTACTTTAGGGTTGTCACTTTTTGACCTGTCCCGACTCAAAATGCACAGTCTACAAACGCAGCCGACCATTTGATGTAGTTTGCCTTGTGGTCCAGCAGATGGCGTTCTTGAAATTAACTACCAGCTGAACCTTCTGTACGTCCCATTGAGCTGTCATCAGTTAACTAAACTAATAAATAAAAAAGTAGGCATGCAAAGCTGTGCTGATTGGATCATCAGGACACTGGAGCATCAGAGAGGCAGTGTGTGGACGTATTTTGGGTTCTGCACTGTAGATGATAAAATTACCAGAGTTGTCTGGCATTAAAATAAAATTGGTTAGTTGCAGCTCTAATTTAGACCTATCGAGGTTTAGTTTTAGTTTAGTTTAGGTTTTTAGTTGACGTGTCTGCGGGGTCGTACCAGGCACTCCCGCATGCTCCTCGATGAAGCGCACATATTTCTGGGCGTTCTCAGGCAGCTCCTCGAAGCTTCTCACAGCCGACGTGTCGCTGTTCCAGCCCGGCAGCGTCTCATACTGGACCTCCACGTGCTGCAACACCTCCTGATTGGCTGGCGCAGAATCAATAAGAGAAGGGATTGGGGAGAAGGGCGGGGAGTGATATCACACCATTAGCTTTACAGGAGAACACAATCAAACAGCTCCGACAACAGATCAATATGTCCCTGCCTTGAAATGGAGCTCTCTAAAAATAACAGTGTGGACTGGAAGAGGAGAGGTTAGACAAAATCCACTGAGGGCAGAGACGCAGCAGCTCCACCTTCACACTGGTGACATCAGTTCAGACCTGATGTTTAAAGTCAGAGACAGTGGGAGCCTCTTGGAAAATAAAAACAAATGCATGCTCTATGGCTACCAAATCTACCTGTGTCGTGAACAAAAAGTGTTTTTCATTTATACGCTGAGTTATTGGTTTTTATATACTGTATCATGCCTCTTGCAAAACTCTTCAAGAGTTTAAAGAGTTTTGCAAGAAGCATAATGTTTTGCTGGTGTGTAACATTTTGTGGTTAGTGTACAGCCCATAGTTTAAAAGACAGTGTCGAGGCCATCAGGAAAAAAAAAAAAGCGGCAATAAGTGCTGGATTTTATCTTAAAACTCACACAACAAGTACTTTTATGAAAAACCAGCTCACCTGGAAAGTGAGGTATAACTTGGTTGTTAACTTTGTACGCTACGCCCACTTTGATCTCTGCAAGCACGTCAAGTATGTCCAGTTTGGTGAGTGCTAACCTGGGACGGCAAAGGGGACAGGAAGGTTATTAAACAGCAGAGTTGCTTACTGAACGCTTGCATCACTCTACAAACCAACATATAACCAAAGATCTATTATAAATATAACAAATAAAGTGTATGTGTCCTGCAGCGCTTGGCTCTTGGCTTCTTACTTTGAAATAAGCAAATGGGACAATAAAACAACAAAGTACTCTAAGCCCTACTTGAGCTGGACTAGTATTATTTGGGGACATCTATTCATTTAAAATACTTGTAATACTGTAATTTGACAAGTAATAATTCCACCACACCATATTTAGCCAAATACAGAGGTCATGGGGGGGGGGGGGGGGGGGTAATTTCTAAATCACATTACCCTGCAAATAGAAGCAGGTATCTGGTGAAAATCAGTCCTTAAAAAAATATAGTATTGTTGTACAATAAATAAAAAGTCTATTAAACGCTTGGTCAGAAGCCTTTTCACCCAGATGTTAACGATTAAACAAGTAAAACTACATAAATCAGTATGGACACAAACACTCACGCGGTGAAGCCGTTGATCATGTGTGCATATTTGATCAGCACCAGATCCAGCCAACCACATCGCCTCTTCCTGCCTGTGGTCACGCCCCACTCCTTCCCTCGAGTCTGAAGCAGCTCTCCGATCTCCTAAAGATGACAAGATGAAACAGTCCATCAGTTTCAGGTCTGCTCAATAACTTTTTTGTAGATGTTTAGAGTTGAAAATATTCATCCATTAAAGAGCATGCTTCAGTTTCAGTCATGAGCGGGTGTCACAGGCGGATTTATTGTCCTTACACATCAAGTTTCATACAGCTGGTCATTGGTGGCAGTGTAATGAAATCTCCATTGGGTGGTGCTGTTTGCAAACAAAGCTACTTCTCGCTTTAAAAGTCATCACAACATGTTTTAGCCATGTAGACAAGGTTTAGTTTTTAAAAACAGGATTCAAAAGTCTTCACTTTTATGTGTTTATGTCATGTTTAATGATGGATCAGTGGTATGAGTTACTGTGTTGTCTTACGTTGTTCTGCTCCGAGGGGAAAGCTCCGATGCCGACTCTGGTGGTGTATGCCTTCACGACCCCGTAAACCTCCCCGACGTTCTGAGGTGGCATCCCGAGCCCCGTACATACCCCGCCCACCGTGCAGTTGGACGATGTCACAAACGGGTACGTCCCTGCAACGACAAGAGGAGTGATCATACTTTTCATTTATACAGAAGATACAGAGTTGAACAAACATGCAACAGAAAAAGGGGGGAGATTTGTATAAAGCAGCGGCTTCAACGTGACACTGTGGGACCCTCCTCAGATAAAAACTGTGCCTCCCCCTCACCTCATCACCCCCATCTCCACATGTCAATCACCCAATCACAGCCTTATTATATCAAAAATAGTAACAGAGCAACAAGTTAAAGTTAATATTGGAACTACATTTCGCTGGGCTATTACTCCAACCCAGTTTTCACATTTTGGCAAATTGGCACCATTAAAAGTTCACCGAATTAGCTATAACCAATGTTTGTTTGCAATGTGCCCATGGATGTACAGCCAACTATCACTGGACCACAGTGATGCTGAAGAAAACTTAAAAACGAGACAATTCTCATGCAGGTTCTGTAGTTATAAGGCGTGTATTTTTATGATTTCTCAGCAGATTTACTGAATGCCTAAATGTGATAATAAGTTCAACGGAAAGGGTAAAATACACCAACTCTAAAACTACATGTATCATGTCTGTGTGTTCAGATTTCACTGAGTTATGACTCTAAGAAGGAGTACAATTTTTTACGTAAACTGGGGCATTGAAGGTACTTTTAAATCACTTTTTTGCCTTCATGAGCTGTGTCACATCTGTTAGTGAGCAATTAGCTGCCAAACTACAACAATGAACTCCTGCTGTTTTAAGCTGCACCACATGAAGGTGTGGCGTCTAAAAGCAGCGCCCTCTTTTGTTGTTAGTAGCCACCTACTTATCATGAACTTTCAGGCTGTTACAGTACCTCAACGTCTATCACTAATTGCTTGAAGAACGGAGACAGGATGACAAGAATAATCTTGAAGAGGATGCTGGATCGTCCCTAAATAATGACAAAGCCGTGACCTGCTTGGAGGCAGTCTGACAGACTTTGACCCAACTCTGTAGTTGGTCCATCTCGGGCTCAGCTCAGCACAATTCGGCGCATTTAAATAGGTGATGGGAACACATATGAACGCAGCATGGTTTGACTCGGCCAAATGCGTCAAAGCAAAAGTCCATATCTGCCTCATATCTATCCCGACACAGCCCCCTGGCAACTCTCTCGTGCTGCCTCCAAAGACCTTTTTAAACAGGAAGTGTGCAAATTTGCAGGAAAGCCCAATCAGTCTTTGTTCAGCATTGGCAGTATAAAAACAAAATCGGGGAGTGCAGCAAAATGCCGCCTACCTACTGCTCCTTTTTCGGGGCAATGGGGGGCGTGAGCAAGTAACAAAACGTGTAGCTCAGCGTGTGACGTAAACAGTGACGTGGGAGGGAAGCCGCGGCTGGTCAGTCCTTCGGCGATTCTCTCATAAGTCGGCCCGTTCTTCACCGTCCCCGTCATCTGACGGTTAATGGCCTCTTGGTTTGCGAGGGCAAGGAGGGCACGCAATTCCTTGTCTCCCCAGTTGCTCATCTTTACAGTGTCTGTCAGGTTTGTGTTTCCCTCTTGCTACTAGCTGCTCGCAAATTCCTGCTATCAGCTGTTTCATGTTTATCTGTTTAAGTCTTCAACAGCCCCTCCTGTTGCAGAAGGCCACCTCGTTCTGTTGAAACCAAAAAGGTTCCGCCAATATGTCTACCCTACGAGGAAGAAAATTGGGCATCTCGGATCAACTTGCCAATCCGGCTCTGTGTGTTTAAACGCTCGCAGCTTGCCGGCAAAACTGCCCAACATTCGCGGAAAATCTGGCAGTGTAGAAGGGGCTACTGTCTGAAAACCTCTGGTCTCAAGGAAGGCAGCTCATCAAATTCACATCTGCACCTTTTCTTGCCCTCTTATTTCACACATATTTAAAATCATTTATCTTCTTGGTGAGCTTGGCAAAGTTAGGGTGATGAGCTGTGTCTAGAGAGAGCGCTGTGTTAACATGGGGGATCTGTTGTTTTAGCACCTGTCCTGATGTTGTTGGTTGATTTGTTGCTCCTTCATTCACTGGACAGTGGACACTAATAACTTTGGACACGTTCACTGGTTCGTGATAAAACCAGCAGGTTCACTCAGTCAAATAGCTGTGACTGAGTTTGGCTCGAGGCTGACTGGCCTCTTGATAACTGAGCTGCATGAAAACAAACCTTGCCCATCTCACACCGTACCCAAGGGTGGCCCTGAGGGGATGATCACTATTGGTACACACTGACACAGATATTCAAAAAATGTTGTGCTTCAGAAATTGTGTTCCAACAGCTGTGATAAAAGCAAACAGGGGTTGAGTTTTCTGTCCTTTGTGCTGGAAGCTTCCCACATGCAGGTCCCCCCAGTGTTCAGAGAGACTTGTGTAATCAAGGAAGAACAGGTTCAGCAGCTCGTGTGTCCATCAGCAGTCATGTGTCCTGTCAAAGTGGCCAAACACTAACGGCCTTCATGCACCCAAAGAAGTCTTGATACTGATAAAGGAATACTTCGCCCCCACAGATGACCATTTGGGTATCAGTTACTCAACGTGTGACAGTGAATTTGTGAAGAAGACTTTGTTTATCTTGTATGCCTCTGAAATGTCACCTCGTGTTGATGATTTGCTCATTCTTAGTGTTTTTAATGTACATGTCTGCTGCTCCTCTGACCGACTGGGCCGAGAGATAGTAAACCTTTTAGAGTCTTTAAACTCAACATGTGGTCGGACTGGTCCTCCTCACACAAAAGGTCATACTCTTGATATTGTGTTATCTCATGCATTCATAACCAGTTGATCAGATTATCGCAATTCCTTTTCCTCAGGCATCAGTAAAAGAAAATTCCTCTCACTCGTCCAGCTCATCCAAAACTCCCTACACTGGTTACCTGTTGCTTTTTGAATGGATTTTTAACATTTTATTTAGATTTTATTGAGGCCTTGTGACAAGTTATATTACAGATTGTTTATTGCCCCATGTTCCTTCTTGCACCCTGAGATCGTCAGATGCAGCTTCTCTTGTTGTTGACCTGCCTGAGGAGCTGGAAAGCGTTGCTGAGGAGACGGACGTCTGGGATGATTTGCTTGGCCTGCTGCCCCTGTGACCCAGCCGCGGATAAGTGGATGAAGACGAGTGAATGAATGAATAGTTTCACATTTCGTTCAGTGTCCCGTCACAAAGGGCTGCCTGTTAGGGAGGCGACTGGATAAATGTGTTTGGATTGTTCTGCATGAGTTGTGTGTAAAAGGATGTCTTGATGTAGATTTGCTGTTGTTTAATGCGGACCTCTATGACTTTAATCCATCAAGAATTTTCTCCACATTCAGATTTTTTGTCCAGCGTGGAGCCATTCGAGAAAAATTCTTCACAAATTCAATGTAACACAGGGTGAGTGATGATGATATGTGATATACATATGGTCATTTGAGGGTGTAAAGCATTCCTTTAAGGCTTTATGTGCCACATTTTCTAATCAAGCATATATACAGTAAATATCAAGTTAGAAAAGGAGGTTATCTGCCAATCAGTGTGCAGCACACTGCCCTATGAGCATGGTGTTTTGATAATAACCAGCGATGAACCTCGACTGTGATTTAATCAGCTCAGTGGCGTCACTGCTCTCAATAATCACAGGTCTGCTCTGTTTCAGTGACACACATCCAGAAGATTAGTGTGTGGTGTCATTACCTGAAAGCAAAAATACAGTTGTCATGCTTTCATCAGCCTTTTGAGAGTGTTTCTGGATTCAGTGATTCCTCTGTGACTCTGATCGACTGACTGACAGACTGCTGACACAGGACGCCTTCGTGCTCATGCACAGTCAGGTGGCGTTAAGTGGTTTAACTGTGAGCGTGCACGTCAAGCCTGGATGCCAGAGCACATCGGTAGCAGTTAGTAAACTTACCATCATCTCTAGTCTGAGCTCCGAGCAGGCTTTTGTAAAGAGCATCACAAAGCTTAAGTGTTTCAGGGTAACATCACCGGGTCGCTGCAGATGCACTCAACAGCGCTTGGCAATTAGAAATGACATTTATTTTTTCAGAGGAAAGGTTAGCACAAAGACCTCGGCTTATTTTGGAAAGGATAATTGGAAAATATACACTAGTTAAGAGTAAGGCGTGCTTAATTTTGGTGCACATGCTCACACAGACACGCAGGGTGATGTACTGACCGAAGTCGATGTCCAGCAGCGCCGCGTTGGCTCCTTCCACCAGGATCTTCTTGGGGGGGCCGTGAAGAGCCTCGTACATGTAGTGCACCCCGTCTCTCACCATGGGCTTGATCCGCTCCACGTAGTCCTAAAAATCACACAACAAATTACTGCAAAGACGACAACTTAATGTTTCAAGGAATGTCTGTGTCTTGTTTAACCTTTATTACCTTTAATTTGACAAGTTCTCCCTCAGTGTCAATCTCCAGAGTCGGGTACATGGCCTTGTACTGCTGGGCCAGAACTTTAAACCTGTAACAGGCAAAAACAATCACTTTTGAGCCCAACACCTGGGCTGCTTTGGCAGCATATAACAGGCTCACAAGCACATCTTGTCATGTTTGTTTTGCAGAAGAGATTCATTGCCCCTCATCAACCACAAGTCCCAGGAACTAAACTCTGGGTCAAAAGCATTTTTGGATGAAACGGCTGTGTAGGCTCCCAGAGAGGAACAGCCCACCGGGGAGCTCCTCCAAAAACTACATACATACAAGAGGCTTCTTTTCTGTTCGCATTCGCAACACCAACGTCACTTAAGTGACGAAGGCCGGCTATCAATCATGTTGTGTACATCACATACATGCTCAGTAAAGCCTGGACCTCACCGTCAGTCCATTTGTGTGTGTTTTCTTCCAGCTTTTTTTATTACAAGCTGTTTTTTGTGACGTCTGTTTTTAACATAGCTCAAGGTTGCATTGGCTGTGTTTGACCGGTCACTGTACACTTACATCACTCAGGGTTCCTCTTGTGCTGGAAGAGAACCTACTCTGAAATAGGAGCTAAACAAAAGTCCCTTAAAACTATAATCATTTCTACTTCTTGTGGTGCAGAAACAATAAAAAGGTTTTTTTTAGAACTCTGAAAAAGTTCCTCTGACCCAAAAAAACCCTAAAATGACCCTTGTGAGCGTTTTCATTTGCGTCCCACCACATCTAAAGAACTGTGTAGACGAGAAAAACTAGACCAATATTGGGAAAAGTTATTTTTTGAATGCTGTAAGTGGAGTTTGGTTTGAGCAGGCAGTGAAGTTCCACCCTGGTAGTTCCTGGGCGATCGGAGAGCATTAACCCTGGAGCAGGAACTCCACCACAGGAACCACATTCAGGCCGCGGTCGCCCCTGCGTAAAATAAAAAACAGCCTCCTCCATCATCTGAATGATGTGTTGAAGTTATTTTTATTGGTGCTTTTAATTATACAAAGATACGTGCATCTTGGCAAGTGGACACATTTATTTTGTCATCACTTTTTAATCTGAGACGAGGATTTTTTTCCAAATAAAAGCAGAATTAAGACCATCCAGCTGTTTGAAAAAGGCAAAAAAAATAAATCCATGCAATCTGCAGTTTCAAGGTGGCCACCCAAGATTAGTGTCACCAATTCAGTATCTGACCAAATGTCTCCTCTACTGTTCCTGAGATATGACGCTGAGTAATGGTCAGAAACAGAACAGAACATTATGATGTCACACTGAAGCTGACCGTTGACCGTTTAGATATATAATGTCATCATTTTATCATTATATCCTATGAGACAACTGTTTGGAATTTTGTCATAATTGGTGTATGAATTTGTGAGTTATAGCAAAAAAAAAAAAAAAAAAAAGTTTTGTGAGGTCACAGTGACCTTGGCCTTTGACCTTCGGCCACAAAATTAAGATAGTGTGTTCACGAGAATGAGACAGATGCAAGGTCACACTAACTTTGACCCTGGCCGCCAAAATCTTATCAGTTCATTGTTGAGTCCAAGTAGATGTATGTGCCAAATTTGAAGACATTTCCTCGAGGCACTCTTGAGATATCGCGTTCAAGAGAATGGGAGGCCATAATGCCTTCGACCACGGCTGTCGCAGATGCATAAAAAAGTTGAGCAGAGTTTTGGCATCTGTTAAGCCTTCAAACTCCTGGATCTGTTGCTCTAACTGGACTTCCTGGGCTGTATTCGATGTCTCACCGAACTCCACCAACGCAGCCCCTCTTATTGCTTTAATGCAGGGCTGTTTTCAGTCTGACTGCCTGCATAGACCTGAGTACTTCCACTAAAATGCAGATAAAGCTCCTGAAAATGTTCCTAGAAAAGTGCCTGTGATTGAAACAGGCATTATAACTGAAGCTAGGTGTGTGTGTGCGAGACACAGGTAATGTTTCTGACTTTGAGCGAGGGAAAGAGTCCGTAAGCCACAGAACAAACAATACATTAGTCACAGACTCATTGCCAAATGGTCTTCAGAGAGCGAATACACTTTGATACAGATTTCATCAAAACCCAGACAGACACATAATCCTGCACTGTTGGCACAGACCTTTCAGAGAACTGAGTGAAGTCAGCCAACAGGTCACATATCCTGAGACCGCTGCGTGCTGCCTTGGCTGAGTACACTGGACCAATCCCCTTCTTCGTTGTCCCGAGGCTGGGCGGGGCCAAGAGAGGAGGGAGGGGGGAAGAAAAACAGAGGAAGCATTAGCTTGTGATCTCATTCTACAACAAACCTTTTCACAGTTTCAAAGTTCATCATGCCAGTGGTTTAATTACTGTGAAACTCTTCACACATCCAGACCCAGTCGTCCACCAACAAAAGGTTCATGTGGCTGTTTCAGAGTTTCAGTACAGCAGACGTTAGACCTGCCACGTCTGAGTGACCTCACATCACAAAGATGGGTGCAAATTACAGTGAACCATAAATTGGTAAATCAAACAGCTGTTAAATTTTATGTAAACAGTCCAATACTGAAACTGATACTGTTATCTATTGAGAGACAAACAGCAAATGTTCAACACAGTCGTTGTCTCAACAGACTTGGGCAGACATCAAAGAGAGACTACTCAAATAAAATGCTAAACGAGTTAACCATTTACATATATATGACACACTCGACAAGCACTTCTTGTGACTCGGCCTCTTGAAAGGTTGGTTACATTTGCTTAAGCTACATGCAAACTACAGAATGGAAACAGCAAACATCCTCTATGGTTGAGTTTCATCATCGGCATCAGCTGAACACAAAACATGATGCAGGATGTGAGCTCAGTGCATGAATGAAAAGCCGACATGATTGTTGCTGGAGATCCAAGCGAAGCTACCTTTGACTACTTCATATACAGTTAAATCAGTCCAGTAGTTCATATGATGAATCTGGGGGGTGATGAGATGATTATTGTGGTCGGATAGAAAGTTCTGCTGTGTAATCTTGTAGTGATCTTTTAATTTTTTCTTTAAAAAAAGATTATTTTTCTGGGCTTTTTGCCTTTAATTGACAGGACAGTGTGTGAAATGGGGAGACAGAGAAAGAGTAGGGACTAACACGCAGCAAAGGGTCACAGGCCGGACTCGAACCCGCGACCGCTGCAGCGAGGCAATGCCTCTGTACATGGGGCGCCGGCATTATCGACTACTCTACTGATGCTGAGTTTGTTCTTTAATAATTTTGTGACATATGGGATAGTTTTACCTCTTGATAACACTAATTTAAATCAATGGTTTCCAACTGGTCCAGCCACGGGGTCCAGATTTCTCCTTCGTCATTAGTTCAAGGTCCACATAGCTCAATACAGCGTCCTTCTTGTGTTTGGCCATGTCGTTGAGCTACTTTCCTGTCTCTGTCAAGCAGCTGTCCGTTATTCACTCACTTTAATAGCAGCAAACTTTTAATGCAGTCGGACTATGTTTACGAGCACAAGAGTTCAGCGAGCCACCAAAGGACCACCCTGCGGATTTACTATTGGTTCTGCAATGTAGGGAGTTTTTTTAAACTCTGAAATTGTATCCGCCCATCTAAACACAAAATCAGGGAGAAAGCCATCAGTCTTTAGTTAAGCAAAGTGTCTAAAGACTGACATGTGAGTCTACTTTTGCATTGGCGTCATTTCTCAGCCTCAGACGTTGCTGCCTGTTATTGACCAATCATGACTGAGTGGCAGGTAAACAGTTTGTGTGGATGGGTGGAACACATTAACCAAAATGCAATTTCAGATCCTATGTGCATGTCTGACAATGAGTTAGCCTGATGCTAGTCTCTATGTACACAGACTCCACATTCAGTGAATGTAGAGTCTGTAGGCAAACCCCGGAGATCTTGAAGAGCAGAAGAGCCCTGGTTTCCGGTGCTAGGCTGTTTGTAGTCCATGTGATATCGACCAATCACGTTTGAGCTGGCTGCAGTTGTTGCCAGGTTAAACGGTCCGTGCGGAGAACTAATGAGGCAGAACATAACTGGCGTCACTGCAAACTCTGAATCCATCGCAATGGTTCAGGATATTTACTTATATGTAAACGGAAGTCAGAAACGGAAATTCGCCTCCTCCGCCCAAATCAAACCGGGATTCCAAATAATCGGGGGTCTGCCCCCAGAGGCTGTATCACCGTCTGCTGGAAGTCAAGATGCCTAATACAGCCGATGGGTTCAGAGAATGGCCTGATGCTAGCTTTATTTATCTGCATTGATTTGCAATGATCTGTTAATAGAGATTAGTTGGATTGTCTTGGCTCAGATATCAGTGGATCTCCTGCAATATTGCCCATTGCCCCAGATGTGACAGGGGATGGGCTCCAAGATCATATTAGGATCAGACTGAAGCTACTGTTTCTTATTGTTAATGCATTTGAAACTAATGAAACACTTGTCTCTGTTTGCTCACATGTTTTTACAGACACTAATATGAGCTGTTTAAGACCAAATATTTTCTTATTTTGAGTTTGCTGTCAGTTTTTAGCATCCTACTCTAACTACAGGACTCAGCACGTCTCCTCTTTGTGTTTCTAGTATGAACAAACAGAGTTCAGGCTGAACAAAACTCCTCTGATCAGACTTCGTGACTTTCAGCAGCGAAGCTCGCAGGACACCTGGAGATGCTGGAAATCCACCAACCTGTCAGAGCAATCTGCTGAAAGCTCATAATGACCGTGCCATTTAGGCACACTGGTGAACATGCGTTTACTCTCTCTCTCTCTCTCTCTCTCACACACACACACACACACACACACACACACACACACACACACACACACACACACACACACACACACACACACACACACACACACACACACACACACACACACACACACACACACACACACAGTAGCTGGCTGGGTGTTTGGGGCTTTGGTGGCTGAGCTGGTAAAGACAGCCGCTCTGAACAGGAATACACTGGATCTCTCTTGAGCTTAATATTGTGAACGCTCCACAGGCTGAGCTTAACATTCCTCACATACATCGGCGTGGTTCACTGCCCCGACTCATAACGTATTAGAATACAATCGTTTTAAATGGTGTGGAATGAAACCGCCGACTGAATACCTGGATTTACTTCATGAAATACTTGTGTGTTAAAGTATTCGGCTTAACAGGAAGCTGCTGGCTGATTCGGTTTCTTCGTGTTGATTGATGAAGTGCTCTGTTTGTCATGCTGCTCATAAACTCCACCTGCTGCAGGGCTGCTAGTGTTTGACCTCTGACCTCTCTGACGATGCCTCTGGGTAGAGCGGTGTTGAGACTATGTGCATGTGCGTCACTGTGGAGAAACATTTTTGTGCATAAGGAAAATAAAATGTATGTGCAAATTAATAAAGAAATTAGACTTTGGTTACGTTTTGATAAAAAAAAAAAAACGTATATTGTGCCTATGTTGACATTTACCTACAGTATAGATCTATTATCTACAGTATATTTACACATAATACTTAACAAAGACCAGTGGCTATAGACCGGCCATCGGAGGGCTTTTGTCGTTAAAAAAATCTATCTGGATTTGCTTTGAACCAACAAAATACAGTTATGCCAGATTAAGGCATTTTTCTACACCTAAAAATGTCTTAATCTGGCATAACTGTATTTTTAAACCCATTTTAAATTCACAGAACCAACTTGTAAATGCAACATTTACACTTAATCGCCTTCTAAGTTGATGTGGAAAACTTGTTAGCCACAGTTAGTTATTAACAAGTCTAGTATTTGCTCTCTTTCAGCTCTGTTTTTGGTCTCTAACGACTCCTGAGGGAAATATCTTTCTCTTTAGCTGCTTAATGCTGCACTATGTTCACCATCTAGTCTCTGTGTCTGTCTGATGTTTGCTGCGAGCAGGTGAACAGTGAGGTTTTTAGAGCTTTACGGCAGGAATAAGGCTGCCCTGTACGAAAATGAGGCTATGAGAGCGGTAAAGATGGGGGTCAGACAGCTAAACAATGAGCTGAAAGTCACTACAGCTCTGTTTATTCTCTGTAGGTTCATCACCATGAGTGACCCCTATTACATCGTCATCTGATACTGTGTTATTATAAAATGATTCAAAAATCAGTGTTTTCTTCATGCTGTCTGTCCTGGAACATCTGTGTTCACCCTCTGACTAAGATGCTCCATTCTGGCGCCTGTCTTTTTGAGGACCCCCTCCAGTAAAAGCCGTCTGCTCTAATTGGTCAGCGTTTTTAGGTCTCCCATATCTGAGCTCTCAGTGTCTCTGCCGAGCCCCGAGGAACAGTGCGAGGCTTTGAAGCTAATTTGACATGGTGGCCAAACCGTGGAGTCATAAACATCCGGGTCCGTCATGTGATGCCATAGGGCCCAAAAACATTTTTCTCAGAGACGAATACTGTGAAAGAAACATCTGTGAATCAGAGAGTGTGACAACCCCTGTGAAAAGGCATGTTTCACCAGAATTTGATCCATTTTGTCGCATAATATTTCAAAAGAGGAGCCGCTCAACAACATTACCTTATCCTTATTTCAGTTAGCAGAGGGCAAAACAGGAAGTGAGCCTTTCGGCCAGCAGGAGTCTTACGTGCGCCTGCTCTAAGTCCCCACGATGCAGAATATCCAGTAAATTTTCAACCGTGTCCAGTCAAACTTTTTTTGCTTCATGCACCACTGAGCAACTTTCATAGTATTGAACAGCGTCCTGCCTTTAACGCTGAAAATCTTCACGACAATCTTCATGATTACATGTTTGTCTAATGGTAAAACGGTAAATCGACTTGCACTTATTTGGCGCCTTTCTCCTCTTCCGACCACTCAAAGCGCATTTTACACTACGAGTCACATTCACCCACTCACACACACATTTACACACATGGTGCCCCCGCCACTCAGTTTTTAACACACTCACACACTGATGGAACAGCCACTGGGAACGAAGTGGAGCTCTGTATCTTGCTCAAGGATACTTCGACATGCGCACTGGAGGAGCTGGGGATCGAACAGCTGATCTTTTGACAGGTGGACGACCTGCTCTACCTCTGAGCTACAGCCACACCAAATCCGCCCTAATGTTAGCATGTAGCTACGTATCGCAGTATCGTACTTGCTGCCGGGGGACGACTTACAGAGTAGACCGCCACTTTCTACTGTGAAAATCACAGATAAAAGCTTCTCAACCAAAATCTTCCCAATCTGACATGTTCCAGTAGGAAAATACTCCGAAACTGGGGTGAAATTAACATCAGCAACCAAAATGACATGTTTTCCTGATCCTAGAATGTGGCTACATGTAGCACAGTAAGCTACATGATGTTAATACTTGCAGTACGGTGCCTGCAGTTAATGAGCACGTAATGAAATCCATCACGTGCTGACGTCATCACACAGCTTAAGTATTCAGAATGGTCTAAGGTTTGAGATGCTCACAAGGATTACTTTTTGATACGTTTCCCTCGTTATCTGAAACACGTGCTACGCTTAGCATGAGCATCCGACACTGTAACATCATGTTTATCACAGAAAGTAAAGCACAATAGGTCCTCTTTACTACGGCTGACACTGCTTACTGCACGTTAAAAAGTGAAAGTTTACAGAATATTTATTGTATTATACGTGTAGTAACATTAGCACATCTCATTTAACAACATGATCAGGATTATTGTATGTTAATAATGCAGCCTGGTGTAGAGTATAATGAGTGGAACAGTGTTGTTGCAGCGATGCTCTGTGTCAACAGTAAGGATTAATCTCCAAAGTCATCCAGATGGAACGACATGGAGCTCACTGAAAGTAACGAGAAAAGATTATGACTCACTGCCAACGTGAATGCTTAAAAACACTCTGTGTGTGTGGACGTCCTTGGATGTTCATCTGGGTGTTGGCCGTGACTCACAGGATTCAAGATAAATCAATGACAAAGTGGGTCAACGTCTTTCTGAGCAAGATGTGACAACTGATCTGATCTGCGTGATCTGTGTGTGTGTGTGTGTGTGTGTGTGCTGTCATTTTCAAAGCAACAGGTGTCTTACTTCTTGCCCGCTTGCTCTTGTCTCAGCTGTTCCTGAACGCCATCGACCGCTTGGTGGAAGTCAAACACTGCAAAGGAGGAAGAGAGGGGACACACACTCTCACACACCTCGGAGAAAGCAGGGCTCACTCACACACACACACACACACACACACACACGTCCACAAACACACACACATTTTTGCATGCGTACATTCAAACATGAGAGGACTTACCAATATGTGCTCTGTCTGAGATGATCAACCTTTTCTCCCATTCCTTTAGACCTACACACACAGATACACTGTAAGTCTCCACACGTTACATACACAGTTTTCTTCTGTTGCTGTTTGTGTTTAAAACAACTCACCTTTTCCTTTGCGTTCGTTCTTCTCTGCCTCCTCAAACAGGCCAGGCAGGTGGATGACTACACCGTTGCCTGAGATGAAAAAAGAAACCGGCGTCGGTTACAGTTTACACTGTCTGATAAACAGAACCACACACAGTTGATGGATGTGTGTAAAGAACGCTCTTGAGCCTGAGGCATGCATCAACTCAAATTGATTTATGTGTCCACAGTCACGGGTCATACACATAAATCCTCTCAGGAACAATTTCACCAGAGGGATTTTCCCTTAAAAACTTCTCAGACCCATTTCTCTTCACACGTGCGTAAAAGCTTCAATATTACAGCACAAATTTACTCTTTATAAAGAAAAGTCACTCACTCACAGAGCATCAAAATATACTCTGAAGTAAAGGTATCACCATTTATCAGTTAATTTATATTCTGTATTAGCAATGAGTATCTTGGGCCATATGATACACATCTAGGGTCGCAATGGGACACTGGTTCAAGGTATACCGTGATATTAAAATTGACGGTTATCGTGTACATTCGCTTGTCTACGATACTGAAACAAAACAAATGCAGCTACACAGAAATCTTCACTTTTTTTATAGTAATTTTCAAAAGTGAGACTTTTTACACTTCCATTTAAAATGGTTTCAAGTTTCAAATATAGTGATTAAACGTTTGCGTCACTCTGACTGATAATAATTCTGTAATATCGTGGTACCGCATTAGTTTAGATAGACGCTTATCGTATCGTGAAAATCTAATACCGATGCAACCCTTTACGCATCACAATACAAGGGTTATGATTCAATATACTGTGAAATGGGATGGGAATTTGAGAAACTATCAATTCCTTTTATCGA
The DNA here is from genome assembly GCA_035609425.1 of Epinephelus awoara. Taxonomy (NCBI): domain Eukaryota; kingdom Metazoa; phylum Chordata; class Actinopteri; order Perciformes; family Serranidae; genus Epinephelus; species Epinephelus awoara. Next base: position 6,196,997 of record CM069308.1, read on the forward strand.
TGCCTGCATCTTTTTCTGGCAGCTACACTCTGCAAAATAATGACAAACTCATACGTCAAAATCGGGCTAGAAACTTTCAACAACAAGCAGCCGTGATAGAGAGGAAGAAACCGTCCAAAGCGTGGCTTCATCGCTTCAGGGCCGTACAGTGTGACCTACAGTGTGACATGGAAACACTGAAGTACAAGAACCTCAGAAAATAAACCAGAGTACAGTCCTTTGGTAAATGTACTTAGCCAGTCTGACGTGCAAAATAACACGAGTGCTGCTGTCGCACCGTTAATGACCAGTCTAACGCCTGATTATAAGTTACATGAGTGAATGTCTGACACTGTGACAGCTGCCCCAGGTGTGTGCTGACAGCCTAACTGTGATGTTAAAGGATGTATTTTTCTGTCAGACACAAAACGACGCCTGCTCGCAAGAGTATTCAAACAGCCGGCTCTAATTATCTTTTTAATTGAGTTGCATTAAGTGGAAGAGGTGAGGTAATTACTCTGACCAAATTAAATGTAAGAATTAAATGTGGGAAAAGGCTTAAAAACCAATAAACACTGTTTCAGTGACACAGTGGGAATGAATGTGGGTGATATAAAAAACATTTTCGGCGCAAGAACAGGACAGACCTGAGCACATATTTGCTCCCAATGCTGGAGGCCAGGAATGTACTTTAACACAGAGGGAGTATATTAGTAGCATATTTTAGTGGTGTATCAACCAACAAACCAACACTGCTGTCTGTAAATCCATGCCACTAGAATGGCTATAAATATCCACATATACACACAGCATTATCAAGGAAGAGAGGCTGAATTTTTATATTTCCAATTTGGTCTCCACTTGGTGTGAAAAATCCTTTCACAGCTTTTAGAGGACAGCAGTGAGAAGAAAATGTCAACTGTGAATGACAGACTGGCCTGCTGTCCATTTAAAAATAATCACAACACATCTGCGGAGGAACACAGAAAAGATCACCTCAGCTCAGTCGCTGCTTTTTACTCTGCGTGTGCAGAGCATGAATTGGTGGAGAGTAGGTGTCCTCACAGAGCTGACAGAGCTGAAGTGTACAGTTATAGTACAGTCGCCACTTTGGGGTAAAAGCTTCCAATAATTGAACGCATTGTCATAAAGATGCTGTGACTACTGCCGAGGTTAATAAATGCATTATGGTTCCTTAAAGCGACAGGTTGGGTTGGATAAGCAAACTTTTTGGGGTTTTTTAGTGTGTGTGCGTCCTTTTGTATCACTCTGGGTCACCTCTCTAAATTCAGAGGGTTTTGCGGGTCTGTAACACACTGACTAACTCCACTCCCTGAAGAAATGTTAGCATATTTTTGGAAAAATGAAAGAGTGATTCCTGAGAAAAGCAGACAGAGGGGTCTACAGTCTGTGTTTGAAGGATATATCCAGGATGTCAAACTGACTCAGCAGCAGCAACAGGTTAGAAAGACAAAGATAGTTAGAAGCTAAAGCCGAACTATAGGCTACAGATCACAGTGTAAAAGTGAACCACCACATCACTGCTGATCGCCACACAAGACAATGAATATAAAGGGAAACTTTGCTGATATTGAACCAGCTGTGTGGCATCACAAGCTCCAGGGGAGGGCGAACAACGTTCATCTGTGCACACTGCGATGCCACACAGCTGGTTCAATATCAGCAAAGTTTCCCTGCTTCCCTTCACTGGTTCCTGTACAGCAGGGTCGGTCTTTGTTTCACTGTTACAATCTTTAAAAAGCAAAAGCAGCATGTGTATACATTCAGTAGGCTATATCTTCAGTAGCTAGATAGCTAACCCTACACTTTTCAGGATTTGATTTTGGTTTTGGAACAGGGAAGAAACGTATATGTTTCCAACCTCTCCAGGTAACGAGTATCATTAATACACGACGTGCCCCAGGCAAAACATTTAGCTCCAAATCCACAAAACCAGCCTGAAAATGAAGGAAATCTGAAACAATGGAGCACAGCTGTGTTGTTGTCAGACCCTGGTCTGAGCCAGCCCGATGCTACGTTATGATTGGCCAATTTGCGTCATGGGGTGAGACTTAGCGAAGGAAGACGCTATCAGAGTTGATCAGATCAGATCAATGGATGAGAGGAGCACCACCTGTGCCCAGAGTACACTGTGTGCTCTGAGAGTGTGGTGCAATAACCAAACGATAAATATATTCCTGCTAAACAGTCCAGCTCCAAAAACAGATAATCAATATGTGGCAGCAGATGATAGGCTGCTGCAAATAAATGAATATGTCAGAAACCCTGGGTCAAACTGTCAAACTAGGCAGTGCTGATGAAATATGAATAAAGATTCTGTTACTGCGTTGCCTGTCTCTCTGCCTCAAGTCTTTTTCAGAAACATGACACTGTACAGTTTAGGTGTAAAGTAAGAGAGCTGTGGTTGCAGCTCAACTACTTCAACATGACGGCTAAGTCACACACTCTCGTTTACAGCTACGTAGTACACTAAAATATGTCTCTGAAAACATTTGAGAAGAGAAAAAGCAATGCAGTGAAAGAATTTTGATTCATCAAACTGTCAAACTAGGAAGCGCTGACAACAGTTCAAGTAGTGATTGGCAGCTGCGTCAGACACTCCTCAGCTCCGATTGGTTCTTTCGTTCACGCACAGTAAAGCCACTAGAAGCAATTGGAGGGGGTGAAGGAGCATCATTTATCTGTCTTATATACGACTGTGTAAATATAGTGAAAGATTGAGTAGTTATTTTTACAAGTTACCAACTGTAGCTTTCAGTGAGCAAACAAAAAAATATATTTATTTGATTTATTTATGTTTCTTAAAAAACATTTGTCCTTTCTCTCTCGACTGGGCGCGTGCAGCATTCTCTGAAGCACCATCGATCCAAATGCACGTCACACTGTAAACATGCTGAAAGGCTTCTGAGCGTCAGAGCCAGCAGAAGCATTAATGTGTCACATATCAAAGAAGTATTGAGGGATCATACAGCTGCAGATGTGTGCATGCGCGTGTGTGTGTGTGGGGTGGGTGGAGTTTGAAGCCAGAAAGAAAGAGTAAGACACCATTAGCTAATGAAGTTACTGCAGATGAGTGGATGTGATGTAATCTGCAGTCTGGCTCTGAGTCAAGCTGATCGCACTCGCTGCAGCCGTCCTCAAAATGGAGGCTGTTCCTGCCAGCGATGACGAGCGGCGGCGGCATCAGGCTAAAAGGAGTCTTGATCAATTCATCAAGAAAATAGGAAAGACGGCCTTGGTGCTAGAGCGTCTGTGCGTTATTGTGTGTGAGCAAGTAGTGTGTGAATGAAAGTGTTTCTGCGTCTGTGTGCATTACACACCGATGAAGGCGGTGGCCTTGGGGTTGATGATGCCGCTGGGGAGGAGGTGAAAGTCATACTCCACCGAGTCGACCACCACTGTGTGTCCTGCGTTGTTGCCGCCCTGCAGAGAGGAGACAGAGCAATGAGACAAACAGACACACACAGAGGCCTAATGGAAGCAATGTTTGGCTGAGCTAGAAGGCAGGCTGGATAGTTTGGCAAGTAGCAACAAGCATCGCACATCAGCCACCGGCTACTGTCTGTTAGTGTGTTAGCTACTCTGTGCTGTTGCTTAGAGACTCCCGCTCACTACGCACTCACATCCCAAGTGAAGGTCTCAGTCCAGTGTAAATGTACTGACAGATGTGTCAGCAAAGGAGAGTTAAAATAGATTGTTGGAGCTATGGATTAAACATTATGTAAATAATGCTCTGGTATCTACACCCAACACCACCTTGTGTCCAGACCGGCTGCTCCCAACTCGTACATTAAAAACAAACTGCAGTTCAAACTTCACACCTCAAAGCCACAAGCGGCCATCACACTCCAACAGAGGACATGTAGCTGGAGGAATGATGTGTTGTTGTGCAACCCGACTAACAAGCTACCCTGGCACGTATGAGTCCAAAAATAAAACCAGAGCCAAAGACAAAGCTCATGAAAGAACATTTCTGTAATCTATCATTAACAACTATTGCAAATTAGATTTGACAATCTCCCCTAACTGGATAAACGTAAATTGCTCATTTCAGTTTGATGAAATCACCTCTTCATGAGGAGCTGATTTCATCCTTCACATAAACTACTACGTCTTTAAAACTGTCACATAATGCACCTGTCATGCTCCGTTTTTAGGGTTTCATTGATACAAATGTTACCCAACAGTTCATCCATGAAGCAAAGATACTTTATTTCCTCTTACTGTATGTATAGTGCTCTTTGTCAATCTTGGTTGTTTTGAATGCCAAGTGTTGAAGAGATGTCTGCCCTCTCTCAAATATAATGGAACAGGATGACTCTCCGCATGTGATGCTCAAAGCGCCAAAAAAAATCATTTTGAACACTCGTCAGCAATGTCTGTTTCCAGAAATCATGACTCAGTTAGGAACTATTTTCTTTCTATGAGGCTACACACGCCACCCGTATCACTACGCAGAATGTGTGCCTAGCACTACTGAAACAGCTAACGTTACAGCTCAGCCGAGGAGGACGCCATTACCGTTTACAACCTCGTGCTGTCACAAACATGAGCCTGTTGTCCGTGAGTAAAAGCACACTACCCTCTGCACTGTGATACAGTTGGTGGGTGTAGTTCAGTAGAAAGAAAATAGTTCCTTCATGAAACTGTTCACAACAATGTCTGTGGATTATCTTGAGTAATCAGGTCATGATTTCTGGAAACAGACAGACAGTTTTGTTTTTTTAAATGTTGGCACTTTGAGCACCACAAGCTGAGTGACATCTAGTTCCATTATATTGGAGAGATGGCAGACATCTCTACGGCTGATATCTCCAACACTCTGCAACTCACACCAAAATGATTTAGACTGATAAACAGCACTACAGATAAGAGCGAAACAAAAGTCCAAAAAAGTTAAGAAAACGTAGTTTCTTGCAACCCAAGAATTAAGATAAAAAATATTCACAAACGAAAAATCGAATCCCGTGCCATCGAATGAAGTTTTGAAGCTTTGAATTTTTTGGGTCAGCCCCACTCCAAACAGAGTAATGCCTGATTTATGGTCCTGCGTTAAATCAACGACTCACCTACGTCGTTGATTTAACGCAGGACCATAAATCAGGCTTTGTAAGGTCACTCCAGCGGTAACTTCCTGCAACAACTCAAATCTCGCGAGACGTGACATTTCAGAGCCAGACTTTCACTCTCAGAGTGAGTGATTTGACTTGCCACAACAAACATTTTTACCTAATTTTGACCAACTGGATCTGGATGAGCCATCTGAATTTGATGACCGCCTGTATTTATTTGAACACGGACGTACACGGACGGAGAGCTCATTGAAACTGAAGAGCGCGCAAGGAGAGAGAGGGAGCAGCAACAGGTAGAGGAACATGTCTGAATCCAGCTAAAGGTAAACACAGACGTTCATTATGTTATGTCGTTGGATAATTATACTAACAATCCGAGCCTATCTGTGTGAAAAAAATGCACTTTTAGTGGACGTATTTTTACGTTGTTTGACGCTGTCTGAGTGCCCTAGTATTTAATATAGTGCACGCTCATGGGCTGCAGGCAGGTCAGCCCTAGCTTCATACTGGAGGAATGTCACATATTGAACATCCTCTCACTCATTTAGACAAAAGTAGGTCAGAAAATAGGGCCCAGGTTGAAAAAAACATTAGTTCCCCTTTAAGTCCTGCAGTCGGGCACCAGCATACAAAAAGATACCAAGATTAGCAGAAATGGTGTCAAACACGTGTCATCAGAGCAGAGCTGCACTGTGGCAAATAAATAAGAGGGAGCAGTTTAACAAGAAGTTAGATAAATAAAATATCTTTCTAAATAAATAAAAGTCAATACAATTAAGTTCATTCATGTACCATTTTTTTCCTCAATAAGATCTTATACAAATCCAGGGTCCATCATCTCCATGGTCATAGTCACAAAGAGCTGAAGCTGCATGTTCCATTGATAATATGTCCATTCCATCCAGTCTTTTAATCAATTATCTATATTAAAACAACACTGGCCACTGAGGTATGTTCACATCCAGGATAGAAGACAAGCTTAGTATCACCTTGCCTCACTGCAGCCATGCCAACATAAATGTGAAAGGGAGTGATCAATTGTTTGTAATCTGAATCTAAATTTTGTATCGAGCACATTTGGATCCCATTGTTTTGTTTCTTAGGACAGACTCGTGGATTTTGTTCGTGCCTGAGACAATATTCTAGAAAACTGGAAACAGATGATCTCTAAATCACTCCCATGTGCCACTTATAAACAAACAAATCTGTCTGTATGAGAGGTTCTTGCATGACAACTTGCGTCATTTTTCTGGTACACAAGCAGCTCAAGCTGTGACAAGTGGCAAGGAGAGTCTGATATTAACGACCTGGATCACCCAACAATACCTGGGAGAGCTGCAGTGACATGACTCGACAATATGACTTTTTTTCAGATAAAAGAAGACACTGAATTTAAATGTTTTGTTTGCACTTATGCAGTAAATAAAGTTGGGTTTTTTTTGAAGTTCTGAGAAACCTCTGGCCTGAATGTTGAACCACTGTGATCATTCGCAAACAGGCAGGGACCGCATTAAACGGTGACACACTGTGCTTGCTGGGTGTTAATCTGGACGCTGCATACAGGCCTGCACATGATTTAGCACAGCTGACAACGGAGATAAAAATGCAAAAGTGGAGCCCAGGAGGAGAACAGTGAGTCTTAGTACGAGAACGCCACAATCTGACCTGCTTTGCCTCTCTCCGCTTTATGTTTCGCAGTCAGAGCGGTTATTACACCACAGCTCATGGGATTACAGATGGAAAAGAAATACGGGATGATATTAGCGGCAAGAAGAACGCAAGCATAGCAGAAAAGATACAAAGGTGAGACAGGAAGGGGAGAAATGAATCAAGGAAGGCATTTTAAGTATCTTTATTTTTTGCCGTGCTGAAAATAAAAGGCAGACGCAGATCCATTCATGTCGCTGCTCACCACCTGAGGTGCCAGTTCAACTTTTGGTCCGTCCTGTGACCAGGGTGTGTTCCTAACTCTGTAGCCCGTGGATGTAAATCAAGCCCAGCATGTGCTTTGACCACATGGGGTTATTCCTGGCCACAGCAGTACCCTGAAGGTGGAGAGGGGGAACAGATGGGAGGGAGGGGGGGCAGATGCCTCTCCTTTTTAGATCCTTTTTATGATCCATCCCATCCCCCACAGAACCTAACTCTGGTTCTCCTACAGTCCCGTGATCGGCCTCTTATTCCCATCACGAGAAACTTTTAACACTCACCTGATATTGTACTGTGGTTTGTGCACTGCTGTGGTGACGCTGCTTATCTGACTCTGTGTGTGTGTGTGTGTGTGAGATTACAATATGAGGTCCAGAGGATTTGATTCGACAGAGTGGATTTAGAGAAGATGAGTTGTGGTGGGAAACAAACAGTTTCCACCTGATAATACCTGATTGATTTTACAGACCTCAGTCTAGCTACATGGCCGTCCTGATTATCCATACTGCAATTTGAGGTCTATTTTCTATCGAGGCTCTATTAAGGACATAAATGCAGTGCAGATTGTAAAGCCCCTTGTGACGCTGTGCTACACAAAACAAAAAATGGACTTGATTTGACATTTAAAACTGAAGTATGAAATCCGAATGACAGGCTGATATTCCTATTTAAAAAAGGCCAGACAACAGACAATCATTCACACTCACATTCACACCACGGACAATTTAGAGTCACCAATTAGCCTGCATATCTTTGGACTGTGGGAACATTCAAATGCCGCTATAATGGCTTTGACTATTAATTAATTTCATGATTGTTCAATCTGCCAATTATTTCCTCTGTTTTCATACATAGATTTATACAAAGTCTGATTCACATTAAGCAGCAATGTGTAAAATAGCTACAGACCTTTGTTGTGTCAGAGAAAACATCAGATATTGGTTGTGTTCATTGTCTTCCATCAAACACACGTGTGTTGTGTATAAAACAGCGTCTCTGAGCAGCAGGGTGCCATGGAGAGAACAGAAACCACCTCCTGGACAGGGTCAAGGTCTCAAGTCCGAGCGCTGAGTGTCGTTAACCTGCACTTCAAGTACTGACACTGACCTAAGGGAGCTTGTGTCAAACATCTCCTGTAGGTATGTCGGTATTCTGCTCAGTGGGTTTGACTTCATGTCATATAATGTGATCCTTTAACCTTTTAAGTGTCAAACGCTCTTGTGCATTGAAAGAGCAAACAAGATAGAAGTGTGTTTGCCAACCAAACCTTGGTTTCAGTAAACATCTCTGTGGCAACGTGTCCAGTGCATTGTACCTGCGAGGTAAAGCTGGACTCGTATATCATCCTGAAACAGTCCGTGGGAAATAAAGACGAATGCACTGAGAGAAGCCACAGTGTAACCATGACCAGGCCGCTCAGAGACAGAAAATAACTTGATGGACTTGTTTAAGAGCCCTCCAGTATGTTTCAGGCGTGCACTTTTATCTCCAAGCACAGTCAGGCCATAATAATAATTAGTCATACGAGCAGTTACACATACTGCTTTTAAAGCCTCCTCCTGAATGTCTCCTTTCAGATACTTTACAGACTATGTAATGCATTTCATTCAGTAACAAGCAAACCTTACATAAAAAAAACTAATTTTACAGACTGGTAAAATATTCAATATTGTCTAAGTGCACCAACTTTACTTCAGTCAAGTCGAGACTATTTTCCCAACAATCAATTAACTGTTTTGACCCAAAAGAAGAGAAAATGCCCACTGTACTTTCAGAGAGCCCAAGGCCTCATATGCAAATTGCTGAAGTACTCCACACACAAATATAACATTGAATACTGTGGCACATATGTGGCAAAGCAAAGCAAACGAAACAAACGTAATCATTTTGTGACAGTTTATTACTTTTTCAATGCAATGGACAGCTCATTATACATGATAAATATTTAGAGTTGTCACTCAATACTTCGCATCTCAGGGTAGAGAAAAGTAACTAGAACAAATGTCACTTGCAGCACAACCACGCCTTCTATTAACCTTTTTTTGGATGAAGCTGCACCCTTTACTTGTTGAAACATGATATACATACATGATATTCCACAATAATGACTTGCTGACTCTCTCGCCATCGGTCTCCCGGGATGGGTTTTGCTGGTCGACGTCCCCTCAGCGACACACACTCCTTTACTCTCCTGTAACCCCAACTGTGACTTCTAGGATCTTCAATGTCTGGACTGTAAGGAACACCGAGTGAGACTGCTGGCAAAGCTTTTTTATAAAAAGATCAACGCTATCTGCCCCTGCAACCCCCAACAAACACACACACACACACACACACACACCGTGATGTATGGAGAGGACACTGTGCAGGACGGCTGCCAGAGAGCGGTTTATTTTTATATGCCTCGACAGGACTGCAGGAACAAGGAAGCTGCAAGGCTCCGGAGAATCCTTGTTATGTCAACTTGTTATCAACAGGGACAACTTATAGTCCACAGAGTTAGTGCGAGCGCTTAAAGATTAGCAACACTGTCTGAGTTATTAAGGAGGCTGAGCAACATGGTGTTAAGTAGGTAGATATGATATTGGCTTATTGTAGATGTGGGTGTGTCAGCTTATATGTAAGTCAATGAGAGTCAAGACACCACAGTGCAGATATACCAAAGATAATTTAGAAACTGTCTCCGTAAGATAGCGTATCCACCAAAGGGCACTGACAAAATGAAAAATGGCGGTTTATATCTGGGTCACAACTCGCTGAAAAACTAATTTAAGGGATGTTTTTTTGTGTGTTTAAGTTGGAAAAAAAAGAATGTCGTCTGAAAAACTCTTAGTGGATTCTCAAATTCCGATATAGAGATGTGTCCTGGTGAGCGAGTGGATAGGATACATAGAGCGTAATCAGATGTCCCCAGTTCGATTTTTGCAAGCACCTTTTGTTGCACGTCAAGCTGCAATGATAAATGTAATATTGAAATACCAGGTTATTGACAAGCCAACCACAGGGAGTGGCAAGCAACTGCCACAACTGCTGTGTTCATGATTTTGTGTTTTTTGTGTTTTGTTTTTTTTAATGGGAGTGCCGCGTGTTTACACAATGCTACAAATGCCAGTAGCATGACGAGCCACTAAATGTCTAAGAGATGCGGCCAAGATGCAACCTCTCACCACTGCCACCTCTTACCAAGCTGTCAGAGCAGAGGAGCAGACCATACCCTCTCTCACTGGATTTTTCTAGGCTGTCAACCGGCCAATAAAAAGGCAAAAATTCCAAAATCCCCAATATTGGTGTTGCCCAATAATCGAGCTCATAGTTGCCTGCAGGTAAGGGGACAGGGCGAAAGTGTGTGGTCCTAAATCAAGGCAAATAATCAGATTTTTTAAGTCAATCTGAGCTTTCACGCAGCTCCAGTGCAACAATAAATAGTGTAAGGTAAAGTTTCAGCTCTTGCCACATGGAATGGATGGAAACCATTGGCTTCCCATTGACGTAAAGATTACTGTGAATGCAACACTGTTAAGTATAGACAACCTCATCTGTGGTAAAAAGGTTACACATGCACAAATGCTGCAGTGGCAACGTACAGTTATTCTGACTTTATCGCCTCAGCCTGCGGAGTCTTTCCCTGCATTCATGTGGTGTCGGAATAATCGGAAAAATGAGCTCCACACTGGGAAAATTCACATGAACCCCTCAAGTAAGCACAACTCAGAAAGTCAAGAAAAATTTACACGACTTGCCAAATTGACGTCATATTATCTACAAACATGGCAGACAAAGAAAATGTTAATAAACTTTTTATTAATCCACTAATTGCATATTAGTTTTTGCTCACGTGTCATTTCTCAATTGGTAATAGGTTGCAACCTACTAGTTACAAAAAATATCTATTAGCATTAACCCTGATAACAAGTCAGATACAGCGATATTTTAGTGGCCTCAGGGGATGAACTGGTGAAGCAACAAGCCTGAGTAAAAAAACATCACTTCGATAGCTGCAAGAAACTTCACTGAGCAATAAAATACGACACTGCTTCTTCATAGTACCCATGTTTTTTCCACATTATGACTTAAAAGCTCATCAACACACAACCGTTGGAAGTACGACTTCCCAAATCAGGGAAAAGGGCCATCCGAGAAACACTCGAATGCAGCATCTCACCTCAGTTTACACACAGACTGTAAAGCAGGCAAAGTGTTCACAGACAAGACCGAGAGCTGCGAGGGTTTGAAGTCTATTCAACAAAAATAGGAAGTACAAACTAAACACATCTGAATTCTTCACACGTGTTTTGCCATGTGCGAAATGTGCCAAAACATAATGTGATTGTCAAGGAGCTCGGTGCTTTCTCGACTGTTTTCACTCAACTATTCCAGTTCAGGGAGATCGGCGACATGAATCTTCCCAGCACACAGCGGGCAAACAGTAGAGAAAGGCCATGTCAACACGTCCGTGACAACACCTGAACACAGACTCTCCAAACCACCAGTTTTGTATGTGATAACTAGAGTGTGTGTAAAGTCAACACAACGCGCCAGGAGTCAAACCACAGAGCCAAACATGCTGACCGAGTCCAGATAAAGAGCGAGTGCAGGGGTCACATGGATGTCACTAAATATACAGCCTGATAAGATAAAGCAACGACAATCATTTGTTGTGCCGAGACACTGAAGGTGAATTACAGCCAGCTATCAGCTGCAATCACATCTCTTTACATACACATCCGTTTAAGAGGAAGCCTCGCTGTCACAGCTACACACACACCTAAACACACCCCTGACATCCCAATGTTAGATTGGAGAGAAAGCATCGCTCAGGTCTGTGCATCCTGACACAGCTAAGCATGTTGTCAGCACATGTATGACGTCTTATTTTTAGCACCATGTGCCGTCCAAGCCTCTCCGAAATGATAAGGTGGTGCATGTGTGGACCATAAGCAGGACGATGTATGGACATGCTCAGGTGCAGAATGCAAGATCAGGAGAACACTAGTCTGTAAAAAAAAACATTTTTCAAAAAGCATCTGCGTGCACAGGCAGGTCAATAATCACTTATCCACTAGTGTATCTCTGTAATATTTATACCGAACTCCAGTGAAAAATAATATACTATCAAATTCTCACATTCCAGAGGCATGAAACCAGCAAATGTTTGACTTATTGGCTAAAAAAATAAAAATAAAATAAAATGATTATTGGATGATCAAAATTATTGGCAACTAATTTTCTGTCGACTGACTGATCAGTTAATCGACTAATTGGTGCAGCCTGCAAGCTCAGGAAAACCCCAGTCTGCAGCATCTGAATGCACAGAGAGGACACAGTGAAAGCCTCAAATTTACCATTGACATGTTGGTGTTTAAACTGGACTCCAGTGGTAAATACTGACACTTAGCACTGCGGATATAATGAATAATTACATGCATTCGCTGCTCATGTCTCATTCACACATTGTCTAACTCTAATGTTGCAGCCTTCAACACCAGGACCAGGATACAGTGCATCATCAGCTCTCAACATAAACTTGTGATGAAGTGTAACAAGAACCAGCTGTCAACATAATTCCAGTCTCTGTGCTAGCTAACCGATTAGCTTTAACGCACGGACGGTGGCCGGTAAGCCCGGTATGGGGATGCACCTGGTCACGTTAGTGAGCCCAAGGTGCCTTCAGCTCCGTCGTCATGTGCACACGACAGGAGTCAGTTCATCAGTGACAGTAAAGGTGTCTGAGCGGCTACAGGCAGCTAGCAGGAACTCAAGGTGACATTAGCAAAACACTGAGTGAGACAGCTAGTTATCGTTAGCCTGCTCTGGAACTGACACCTGACTCAACACGGCTCGAGCTGCCGTCACCTGCGCGGCTTCCGGTAACTAGCTTAACCCGGGAACGGACACATAACAAGTGAATGCAGCATGGAGGAGGAAGAGGAGGAGGAAGAGGGGGTAACCAACCTGACATCTGCACACCATATCCGCGTCTTGTGCGAGCAGATCCACAACTTTTCCCTTCCCCTCGTCGCCCCACTGAGCCCCGAGCACCACGGTCACTTTGTTGCCGACGGCCGGTCTGAGAGCACGTTTCGTCGGGCTGCCGCTGCCGTTCGCGGCCGCGGCGCCTTCCTGGCTCTCACTTTCCGACATGTCTCCTGGGTCGCTGGCTGACTACACTTGTGCGCCCTTTCGCACCGACCGTGCTGCGCGCTGCTGCACCAAAGATAGCTGAGAGCACCGGAGGAGCTTCACTCCACAGCAACGTTTGGATGCGAGGAAGTAACACGCCTCGCACATGCGTACCACAGTGTCGGAAATTACAGTTGTCACACCACACATACCTGTGAGCAGACACAGAGCACGCAGCCGCAGCTTTAAACCTCAGCCACGTAACTCACATGCACTCTTTGTTAGGATGGAATAAAAATATCAGCCCCCCACATTTAGTTTTGTGGCTTTATCCGAGGTAGATCTCTGATATCCGACAACACGTGAATCATCTTGATTATTTCTACAATCTCAGAGGACACGCCCACAACCCTGGAGGTGTGTTCACGGCCCAAAGAGGGTAACAGTAATTAACACGTTTCAATATTTAGATTCATTTTAAACCTTTCTGTTTGTGCATTTTCGTTTTTATCTTCCAGAGTTTGACACCCACATTTTGGTGTTCATCTGTGACATTTATACTGGTGAAGATTTATATTAAATACTGAGGATATAGTGGATAAGTGGATAAGTCACACGCCTGCAATAGTCTAATCAATTCACACATTTTCTAATGTTTAAATATCAAATTCTCACATTCAAGAGGCATGAAACCAGAGAGTGTTTGGCTATTTGCTAGAAGAAATAGACTAAAATGATTATTTGATGATCAGAATAGTTGCCAGGTAATTTTCTGTTGATTGACTCCAGCCTGCAACATCAGGACAAAACTAATTAGACATTGACATTTTGGTGTTTCCCTGTAATATTTATGCAGGACCCCAGTGAAAAATAATGATATATAGGGACTTTTTGTTATTTATGAGGGGTAAGGTGGTGCAACAAGTTAAAATCGATATCCTATAGTCCTTTTGTAGCAGGACGGGGACGGTTGAAACACAACACACTCACAATTGCCTTTCCCTCAGTTGGTCAGAAACTATTTTGACTACACCAACCACATTTTTATGAATTAAACTTACATCTGTCTGCCAATTACCCATACTATTTAACCATGAATACGTATGGCCTGTTGTTCACAATATTTATTTGAATGGAAGAAATGATTCAAATCTTAGTGGCGGTTGCAGCGTGACACAGGGACGGTTACAACATGTTGATGGGACTGTCCCCACCCTGTCAGCCATGACAGACACACTGATCTGGACACATGCTAACCATGTCACTATGAAGTCAACAGAACACTGATTTAAATTGAGTTAGTATTTCATTGGGTTGTACAAAATATCAGGATTGCAACTGTCCCCAGTCTCCCCTGTTGTAGAGACATATTTCATTAATGAATACAAATCAAGTGCCCAAAAGTGTACAACAACAAACAGCATAAATACACGTTAATTTACAGTTAAACAAACAAACAAATAAGATGGAGTCGGATGTAACACCAAATTACACACAGGCACTGTTTGCACTGTAAGCAGCAATATTCAGTAGATATAGTTTTTAGTTTACAGTGCTCACATATATGATGAATACAACACTTGGCATCAGGAATTATTTATTTATTCAGTGTTCACTTTAACAGGGCCAAGGGTACGGCATGGACTGGTGCCACATACACAGTATTTATTACCTTGGGCAAACACACACAGGGCAGCACAATGATTCAATTAAAAGCTACATAAACGACTACCTGATAGTTTATTACGTCTTTACAGATGTTCTAAACTTGAGTGTGTAACTTGTGCTGCAGTCGAAGAGACTAAACAACATATTTTTCCAATTAAGTGATACAATTCTGGATGTTACAAAAGCAGGTACATCCTTCCAAAACTCACCTGACAGCTAAAACAAGTCAGTGAGGCTGCACAGATTCGTTAACCCCACATATTCATGTCATTGCAGTCTCTCCTCCAGGGTTAATTACAGTGTTGTTGTAAATATAGTCAGTACACTTAAGTTCAAGGGGCTTGGTTTGTTTTCATTAAGAATGCCTTTCTAATACTTATAGAATCACTTAACAGGTAACTCCAGTCACAGCTCAGAAGCTGTTTTTTTATTAGGAGTGAATGACATTGCAGAACGACCTACTGGAAGCACGTAGGAGGATGCAAGCATTTTAGATTAACAGGAACATTTTTCAACTTTAACTCATTCATCATGCTCCAATATGCATCCTTACATATCTCGCCTGTGCATTTCAGCATTTGAATTATTTATTCTTTATTTGTATCCGCATTAGCGTCCACAAAATGTTTGCTCGTCTTCCTGGGGTCCACACAGAAACAACATACAAACCTAATATCACATTGATCAGTAAAACAATAAAAGGCACAGCGGTTCACATGTTAGGATCAGAAATTAAGTGAAATAATAAAAAGTATTTGGCATTTTCAAACACCTGCCTGTCACCATATAAACCACTTAGGTTTTTGTTGCTATTGTCCAAATACAGTAGACTTAATTAAAACACACTAACAGGAGCTCGGACTGTGTTAAATGTGTTGTATCTATAATTATTTGGCTCCCTCTAGTGGTGATCAGAGATGCATGTGGCTGTCTTGTTGCTCACAGTGTTATGTCCTGATGGTCCTGCAACTGAACTTGAGCCAGTTTAACACAGCTGGGTGTGTTGGTTGTTGTTAAGCTCTGCCTGTTACATGCATTCTCTTCTTTCAAAATACACTTGCATTTTCACAGGAAATTTACCGTTTACATACAGTCTCTTTCAAAATAAAAGCACTATGTCAGCACAACAATGTGAACTGACTTTTTCAACAACTAAGGCACATAAGTTGGTGTTTGTCGGGCCCATCAGCCACCACTCCCGCCCGCCCTACTCAGACTTTTGCCGCCTTAACTTTCGTTCTTGTCCTGCTAAGTTTCCCCCAATGCCTCTGAGCGCTGTTAAACTATAACAGCGACCGGCTGCGTATCATGCCAATGTTAAAAGGCGGCTTTTTCATCAGTCTCTGACGCTGCAAGTCGCTGCCCAAGCACTGGATTTCAAAGTGTGACTTACACTTTACCTGCTCTCTGGGTGAGTTATCCAACGTCATGTAGACCCTGAAACACGCTGTACGTTATCATGTCAAAACAGCGAAAGCTCTCTGGTGCCCACTCAGCTGCCACTACACTGCTGAGAGGATGTGGAGAGAAAGAACATAAAGTCGTCAGGAGAGCTGGTTATCGTTACCTCTAAATAGCTGGTGGCTGCAACGAACAGCTCTCAGAGGTTGCATTGATTTACATTGTTAAGCGTTCAAGCTATATTCAGCCGGGGAAGGCTCGCCTACGGCGCCAAATGTGCTCGGACCACCACTGCTGATTGGGCACTTGCGAGAAGATCGTGGTGGGTAAAATTAAAGTTTATGAGCCGAAGTGTAAGTGAGCATCTTACTATATAATGACAAAAAACTCTGACTGGGTCTCTGTTTTTCTCCTCACTGACTTGGTCAATCCATGTGAAATGTGGCACAGTGGTAGAGGGTCATGGGAGGATGCAAATGAAGCAATATTACATCAATTGGCCAAAGGGGGGCGTTATAGCAACCGATTGAAATTGCAAACTATGAATGGGCATATCTCATGCCCCGTGTGTCGTGGAGACATGAAACTTTGCACAGAGATGCCTCTCCTCATGAGGAACACATTTGCCTCAAGAACTCATAACTTCCGCTTATATAGATTTTCCGCCATTTTGAATTTTTTGAAAAACACTTCAAATCGACCTCTTTCTCAGAAGTTTGAGCGATCTGCATGAAACTGGATAAACATAATCTAGGGACCAATATCTAAAGTTCCCTCTTGGCAAAAGTTGGAAAACTTACTAAAACTGAGCTTCTATGAGGCAATGAATATTGCGGAGGGCGTGGCTCATCACATAAAGGTGTATAACATCTCAAGGGTTTCACCCATCACCACGCAACTTTGTAGGCATATGACCACACATAATCTGAGGGGACCCCTCCATTATTGACCCCATCAAACAAAATGGGGGCGCTAGAGAGCGCATTTCTTATCTTGACTTGACTGTGGAGGCCACTGGAGTACAGTGAACTCATTGTCATGTTTGAGATGATGTGAGCTTTGTGACATGGTGCGTTATCCTGCTGGAAGTAGCCATCAGAAGATGGTACACTGTGGTCATAAAGGGATGACGACACGGTCAGCAACAATACTCAGGTAGGCTGTGGTGTTTAAACCATGCTCAGTTGGTACTAAGAAAATCTCCCCCACACCATTACACCAGCAGCAGCAGCAGCCTGAACCGTTGATACAAGGCAGGATGGATCCATGACACCAAATTCTGACCCTACCATCTGAATGTCACAGCAGAAATCCAGACTCATCAGACCAGACAACGTTTTCCAATCTTCTATCGTCCAGTCTTGGTGAGCCTGTGTGAACTGTAGCCTCAGTTTCCTGTTGTTAGCTGACAGGATTATTACAGGCAGAACCACAGTCGGCCTACTGATGTTAAAATTACGGAGAGTGTGAGTGTTTTTCAAACAAACCAGGACATTTGACAGATGTGTTAATGAAATCCCTCCATTTGTTTGTCAAATCTGAGGGCAGATAAATTCATTCCGTCTGGACCACAAACAAAATCTGCGGTCAGCAGTGTGTTTGACACTAAAGAGTTTATATTTGGCCTCATGTCTCAGATAAAGGAGGCCTTTGTGCTCCTCAACTACATGATTTGTTTATACATATAATATTCTGGTTAAACTGGCTGACACAGTGATTGTAAAGGGAACTGTGGCCGTCTGCACAGTCAGTGTGTGTGTGTGTAAACTGGTGTAATATACTGTTCAGATGAAATTGTAGCCTTTGTTACAGTAAATGTGCTTTTACATATAGGTGTGTAAGAGAGTGTGTGGTGTTATCAGTCATCAGTGGTGGTGTTTGTGCTACTTTATTCTGTCACCTTCTACCTATGCCAAATCTTTATTCTTTATTCTTCTTTCCAGATTTTGACTTACTTGTGGAGCATAGCTCATTCATGAACTTCCTCCAGCTGGTTCAGCATTGAGCAATCTTCTCTACTTCCTTCCAGGATGTTCTTGTTTCCTTAATTTCGCCTCAACAGACCTTTTCCAGCTGTTTCTTGGTCTTCCTGGCTTTCTTTTCCATTGTGGGTTCCAGGTTAAGGCCTGTCTGGTCGTGTTGGAGGATGGTTTTCTCAAGGTTTGCCCATTCCAGCCCCATTTCCTGCGTTTGACTTGGGTTTCAATTTGTTCTTTTGTGTGGTTTGCCAGAGCTCATTTCAGCTGCTATCTGGGATGCTTTACCAGCTTGGTACATTGTTCCAATGTTCCAGGAGCCAATCTTTGTGTTGTGTTTGGCTGTTATAAGGGGGATCAGCTGAACAACGTCCTTCCGGCTTGAGTTGTCCAGCGTCATTTTTGTCTGGGGGGGGAGACACCTTCCACTTCCAAACTTTGCTGATTGTTTTCCAAGAATGTTTCTGTAATCATGTTTATCCAGTAAGGTCAGTGGCCACCCTTCGTACTTCACCCTGCCTGGCAATCCACTTCTAGCTGTTTCCACCTCTCACGGCATGGACATGGGGTTGGACTTTGAGAGACCAGATTTTACTTGAGTTTTAAGTTAATTTAGACTGTAATTTATTTCCTCAGTTTTTTTAATCAGTTCTTTTAAAAGTTGTTGTTTTCATGTCTTGTCTGTTTTAATTATTGACATGTAAAGCATTTTGTATTGCATTTTTCTACAAATAAAGTAGCTCATTTTTCATACATCTGTTAATTAATTTAGTAAAATAGTCAAAAGTTTATGTTCGTTCTTTTTTTACAATTCAAATTTGTGTTGCTTTCATTTTGAGCACATGACAGTACATCATCACACATTGTGAGACAGTGGCATATGAATTTAAAAAGGGGGAATACTAAAAAAATAAATAAATAGTATGGGGGACATACTAATCAAAGCATATTTAGGAAGAGTATTCATGCCACATAGGACAGTTAATTACTATCAGGAGACAACATTCATACAACAGACTGCAGTCAGTGAGATAAAATTCCTAAAAGATCCTAAACCGGTGCCTAAATTCTTCTCACATGAGGCTGTTTTTATCCTGGCATTGGTCTGCTCTTTTTATTCAGGAGATTTGGGTGTTTTCCAGTCTCTAAATTTATTTCCTTTCGGTATGTTGCAACAATCTCACACATAAATATCGAGCCTGGTTTTCTTTATGAGCACTAGAGGGAGGCATTTGACTGTAAATGAATGCTAAACACTTGTTAATGAACCAACAACCTGACTTGTTTTCTCCTCAGGAATCTTTTATGGATGATATCATAAAGTCACAGATGCAGAAGTGGTGGTAATTATATTATATACATACATATATATATATATATATGTATATGACTCCACTGGCAGCCAAACACAGCCTGCACAGCTATAATCTCTCTGATCTCTGTTAGTGTTGCCTATTAATACTCTGTGTGACCACAGGTTGGCTTTGACCACAGCCTCACCTGCAGCTCATTTCCCTGCCTTCACCAAGCTTCCTCTCGTTATTTGACTACATCTGAATGCACCAACAACCTCTGAAGACCCACAAACACTCACAGGATTCGTCCAGATGTGTCCAGGATGAGTACAAAAGCATCTCGCCTGGGTTTTCCATAAACTGGTCGTTTATCTCCTGAAATTCCACAGCTGTCCAGAGTGAGGTCATCCTGTTAAATAAACTGTGTCACCTTGAAGCACAAAAACACACAGTGGTATCTGGCATGACGCCTGGCCGCCTCAGTGTTGTGTGACTACGTTGATGGGAGGGTGGACGGCGTCACAGCAGGCCGAAGGGCACCGCTGCCCCTCGATTTAGGTCGGGGCTGCGCTAATTTTGAGCCCAGCCGCCCCCCTCCTCCTTCCTCTTTACCCCTCATCATCTATCACCTCCTCCCCCCTTCTTGTACCACTAATTCAAACCCTCTCAACCTCCGTACCCCACCACCCAACCCCTTCATCCTTTCTATGCCCTGCTCCCCCTCCTCCCTCCTTCATTTGAATCCCACAGTGAGGCCTCTTTGTCCAATGGCTGCTGCTGCATTGTGCTGCAAAGGGAAGCAGAGTAAATGGACAAGCAAATGAGTTTTCTCCTTCAGCCAACTGTGGAGTTAGTACACACACACACACACACACACACACACACACACACACACACACTGATGCGCTCACCTACATGCACCCACACACAAACATACATGCACCCATTCAGGAATGCTTTCTTTCCTTTCAAAACATTTTCTTGGCCTGAACATCTTTCCTTTGTGCGTCCGTGACCTTCTGACCTGGAAACAAAAGCCTCTATAATAAAGGGAAATGCCGAGACATAGAACGGAGTGTGCACATATCATCATGTCCATCATGTCCTCCGTCAGTCTCCGAGCTGTGCTGCTGCCAAGAATGCTTTTTGATATGATCCTCCACACTCCAGAAACTCTTCTTGTAAAGTCTCTCTCACATAAACCTGCATTATCTGATTTTTTTGTGCCAACTGTGTCATATTATCACCTTATAAAATTACATGGACAAATGTGTCACCCCATTTACACTCCCAGCAGACATGGAGTCGTGTTTCTGGCCACCTGATGAATGTAAAACTTCTTTTCTCTTTAGCTCTGTTTTGGTCTCCTTAAGGAAATATTTGGCTCTTTAGATGCTAAATGCCCCACTGTGTTCACCAGCTAGCTAACTTGTTGCTAACTTTGTCAACCGTTTTGATGCACAGTCAAATAGGTGAGTTTTCCTCGCAGACCATTGCAAGTCAGAAGTCAGTAACTCCGACCAGGTATTCCCGACTTCCAATCTAAATGCATCCCAGTGCATCTGCTCAAGAAATCATACATGCCTGCAGCAAACGGATGTTGAGGGTCATAAAACCAAAAAAATGAGCGAAAAGGCCCCAAAAATAACCAGGAGAGCTGAGTCAGGTGGTAATTTTCAGTGGGTAAGTCACAAGAGCAACACCTTTCACGTCATCATTTTATCCATTGTTTCTTTCAGGGAGTGTTCTAGCCAAGACAGGCAGCAATGAGAGTTAAAACATAGGAAATAACCAGCCCAGTCACCAGAAGAAAATATTGGCTCTGTAGATTTCTACATTTGTATGTTTCCAATGTATCATATCAAGGCCCTGACACACCAAGCCGACGGTCGGCCGTCGACCAAAGTCGGGCCGTCGGTGAGCATCTGTCAGTGGCTTTATGGCCACTCGGATTGGCTGTTCAGGTTTTATTTCCTCGCCCCTGTAGTGAGTGAATCTACCTGTAGTGAAACCAGGACTAACCGGTGCTTCCTCCTCAGACTCCACTTCTCTCAGCTGCCTGATAAACCCGCTGTTTCATCACACTTTTACCTGAAAAACAAACCGGAGCTAGCTGGGAACGGCTAGCGGAGCGTTAGCTGTAGCATGACCAGAGGGAAGCACAGCCAGTTAGCCTCCGCTGGTCTCTGAGCCGTTTGGATCCAACCGGAGCACCGAGCCCTGGTTTGTTATTCAGGTTAAAGTGGGAAGAAGCAGCGGGTTTATCGGGCAGCTGAGTGAAGTGGAGCCTGCGGAGGAAACACCGGGACTGTCTGATGTTATAGTCCGTGGAGGTGCTGCGGTGCTCGGCTGCACAGATAGGAAACCCCTCGGCTGACAGGATGTACCACTCTCACTCCGCTCACTCTCACGCAGGCGCAGAACGTACGTGCCAATTGGCCGTCGGATGTAGTCTGTGTAGTGTGTTCAAATGCAACTGACACAGGGCGACGTGAGGTGACGTGAGGCGACATGAGGCGACGTAGACGACGCAACAGTTGGCTTTCGTCGCTTGGTGTGTCTGCAACGTAAGAGTATTCTAAATCCATCAATTAACATAAATGCCAGTTTAAAACATCTGCCATTTTAAATCTCTTTTACAAGATCTCTCAGCAGACGTTCAGTCGTTAAAGGAATAATTCAACATTCACTTTCTTGTGGAGAGTTTGATAAGAATATTGACACTCGCTCGTGTCTGTATGATAAATATGAAGCTACTGACAGGAGAAGTTTTAGCGCAGAGTAAAGACATGAAACGTGAACAATTCGTCCTTTTTCCACCTACGTTTTTGCGCATATTAAACAAACAAGGTTTAGCATGTTTATTTTTGAGCTTTAGAGTTGCAGGTAAGCAGATTTTGCCACCTTCAAACACAGCCTGATTAGCTATTTTATGCTAAGCTAAGCTCACCTCACACAAATAAGCATGTTTCCAAACATGTCAGACTCTTCCTTTAAGTAGCGGAGATTACCTCCTCCATGCTGTCTGAGGTTAAGGTGGAAATATACACATGCCTGATGAGTTTAGCTCCAGCCTCTCCTTGTTAAGGTGGTTGGACTTGTGTGCAGAGGTCAACAGCTAGAAGTGTTCAGGTCATGCTGGTGTTCTACACATTTTAAAGGGACATTCCACCCCAAAGCAAGTTGAAAACAAAGCATCTCAAATATTATCTTTTCACAGGAGGTTGGAACATTTTGGTCCTTTAAGGTCATAACTATATAAGGTTAAAGGTCAGGTCAATGTCATGCTTTTTCTCTTTTTAATGAACACAGTTCTTCATTTCTGACGTCTCACTGAGCACTACCAGTGTCGTTTAACAGGCTGGTTCAAACCTACATATTCATGAGAGTGCTTTAAAGGTGTTTGACAGCTCCGCACCACTTCTACAGTGCTCTTGAGCAACCAGAAAAACCTCTACCTGCTCTGCTCTGCTGCTGACCCGTGTCTCTAACCTCTCTGTGGAATGCACGGCTGTAAAAAGCCTGTAAAGTTGTTTTTACCCGCTATCTCTCTTGACCCTCCTTCACCTGCTTCCATTCTTCTCTCCTCCTCCTCCTCCCCTCCCCTGAACTGTGGCCGCTCTGTAAAGGACCCCATACGCAGCAGATGTGTGACGGCCGACACTGTTAACAGCTGTCAGCTCTTATATCAGCTCCTGTTTAACCCCACACACCAGCCTACACTATATATACTCTGAACAGAGATCACCAACAGTTGTGGTGCAAACTTCCAGGGTGAAATCCAACCTGCCTGTAGGGAGAGGCAGGGTTTTATTGTGCGTAGCAAAAAAATCGAGATCAACCTTGAATCTTAAAAAACAAAGACAAAAAGTTCTGAGGTTAAAAGCAATAAATATTGAACAATCAATACCCCCAACATCTGCACATTCATCTTTGCCCTCTGACCAGCCCTTCCTGTCTCTTTATAAACCAGGAAGAGCCTGAGCACACACAGCATCAACTTTAATTAAGTCTTTAGTCATAAAAAAATGAGCCAGGAAAGAGCACAAGAGCTGATGTTTGATTTAAATATTACTCAAGTCAAAGCAAGATGGCTCAGTGATGCTCTCTATACTGATGGTTAAAGCAAGTCCAAGGACAAGAGAATTAATAAATAAATACTCTGTGTTTCCTGGTTGAACAAAAATATTGTAGTAAATATGATGATTTTTAATATAGTATTGGTTGAGCTCTCAAAGTTGTAGTGCCCAGTGTTCCTGCCATATGTATCTGGACCTTGAAAGTGGTGGAAAGTAACTAAGTACATTTACATTTACTGCCCTTGAGTACAATTTTGCGGTACTTTAATAAAGGATTTCCATTTCCTGCTACTTTATACTTCACTACATTTCATAGAGACATATTTTTCTTTACTAATTACGCCACCTTATTTATTGGTGACTTTGTAGATTCAGATTAATATTGATTAATATAATAAACAAAGATCTTCATTGATCCCTTGGAGATCTTTACAAGCAACCTTGCAAAATTAAATATTATAATTATATATAATGGCCCATTCTGTGGAGCTTTAAGGAAAAGATCTGAGCACTTCTTCAACCACTGGATCTTTGAAGCACATGTACTTTATTTGACGTCATTATAAGCTCTGCAATACTTCATAAAAATCTACTTATCTAAGGAATCTTTTTTTACAGATGTTTAGAAGGACCAGTTCTCAGAAAGAGAGTTCATTTGCTTGCATATCATTCTTTATATTCCCCATTCTTGTCTTAATTCTTCAAATAAAGTGCTTATAGGGTAATTAAACAGCGTCTACCACACCTCCCCCTCACCCCAAAAATTTTTGTAACTTTCCAAAACTGACAATGCAACATACACGCCTACTTCACACAGCAATTGGCCGGGTGTGCAGAGGTGAAAGAGAAGGAAGGATTTTAACTTCCTCTGGCGCTCTCTTTCTTTAGTCTTCGCACAACATACATAACATATTAACATTTCTAAAGTGACAAAGTTTATGAGCTGACTTTGTCATCAGGAGGTGGAGGGGATGATGGATTTCACAACACCTCGGCTGTGTCATTGCTGTGTTTTAGTGGCTTTTGAGGTGAGGCATCAAACGTGGGTGTACTTTCACTGCTTCTCATGAGTACAACATGCAGCAACACTACTAACCACTCTCTTTCTGTGGTCAGAACTGACACTTTCAGGTGCTTCTTGCTGTCTGATACCGACACAAGGCACTCTTTGGCATCTATATCAGAGGTGTCAAAAGTAGGGCCCAAGGGCCAGAACTGGCCCGCCAAAGGGTCCAATAGGCCCAATAGATGACTAGACTAAGAGACTACACACTGTTTAAAGACTGAACATTTTGTCAATCAGCAGCCTCAGTTCAAAAGAATCTGTGTCAGGAATTGTACGGATAAATGCATGGATATTTGTTCCAGCCCTTTTGAGACCAAATTGGGCTGTATGTGGCCCTCAAACTAAAATGAATTTGACACCCCTGATCTGCAGGAAATCAGGCTTTCAACTAACTTTAATATAAACTCATTCATGGCAATATGTGATGCTCTGAGCAAGTTATGTAGTAAAAAGAGTGAGTAAAGTCTGTGTAAGGAGGAGGCCAGGGTGGACATACGTACGTACACAGGACTTTCACCCAAGAGACTGCTGTTCATGTCCTGTGTGAAACGACAACCTTTTCTTGAACCTATCCAAGTAGTTTTGTTGCCTAAACTCATGTCTCCTGCCACCAAGCGGCTGTATTTGACAAGGTAGGTGTGAGAACGTGTGGCGGATCCATTTGAAGTGTGCGGTGATGGCAGCGTGTTCATTGGGAACATGTTTAAACACTTTTGTCTTTACTGTCCAGATGACACTTACTGGTTCAAGCATTCCCCGGCCTTAAACTCCACTTTATCTAACCTCATTGTTTCTTTCTGGCATCCATCCCCTGCTCAGCATCTGGCTGCTGTCCAAGGCCTCGCTGCCCATCTCTGGCAGCTCCGTCCCTCGCCTGTTGCCCCCACTGCTTTCACTCCCTCAGCTGAAAACTCACTCATGTCTGGCCTTTTAGCGTAGCCCCAGCCCCAGCACCAACCCTGCTCCCAGTGTCAGCCTGTAAGCTTCGACCCTCAGGTCCGACCCCGGCTCCAACCCCGGGTCCCAGCCTCTGGCCCTGAGCTTTTACCTTCTCCCCAACCCAGCTGCTGTCGCCATCCCAGCCGTCCAGCACAGCATGAGAAGCCTAGCAGCTGTTGATCAATGGGCAGCCGGGGCCAACGCCTGCCTGTCCCCTCCCCTGACCTCCTACCCTTACACACACACACACACACACACACACACACACACAGATGCATGCACACACTCCCCAGGGAGGCAACAGATGGGGGTCAGCCAGAGGAAAGGGGTGTGGTGGGCGACAAAGGGCTGGGTTAGGTGTGTGTTTGTGTGCGTCTGTATCTGCGTGTTTGTCAAACATCTTATTCCACAATTAGACCAATAGATTCAGGCATGTTTCTGTGTGTGTGTGTGTGTGTGTGTGAGTGATCATGTGTGTGTTTGAGGGGCTGTGGCTGGACATTTGCTAGCCTCGTGTCTCCAGTGTGGACAGGTGTTGGCGTCAGCAGTGTCCAGACTCGTTTCGGCAGCTGCTGCCACCCCTCTTCTCCCCCAGTTCTCTCCTCTCATCTCTCCCTCCCTCCCTCCCCCCTGACAGATGTAGCCACACCACCACCACCTCTCAGCTTTTTATGGGCCCTGCCTGTTTTGACTTTAAATATTTGCCCAGGAGGCGCTTGTTCTGTTTGGAGTGAGGAGGGGGGAGCGTTGAAGAAGAAGAAGAAGAAGAGCGGGATCAGCTTACAAACTGGCATACAAGCATTTTCTCTGTGTATAAATATGAGCACCTCTAGTCATGCACACACACACACACCTGTGTTACAGAGGTTTTGTCTCAGCAGGATAAAAGCAACATAACAAACTAACAGGAAAAACAGTTCAGCAACTGATCTGTGGCCCCTGATGATGAAGATCAGCTGACAGCTGGGGAAAACACCACGAGCTGACAGCTGAAGGCAAATGGACCTCCTTCTCTTTTTGGCACCTCTTAGAAAAGTCACCTGTGGAAACTACAAACACTACATAACATAAATTACTACAATCCAAATCAACACAAACTTCACATCATCTTTTACATGAAGTTGTCAGCACTACTATTAGTCATGCACACAACTGCCTTACAGCACCACAACTTGTGCCTGTATTCTAACACATAAATGTAGTAAATATAAACATAACCTCAGTACAGTCCACCAGCACTATTCATAGTATCACTGGAGACGAGATCATTTATTCAAGTGTGCAGTATTGTGTGGAAAAGTTACAGTGTGGTCGCACTTCCTATGAGTGACGTCATGTTATTATAATCAGCGTAAATGCTGAGCTTAATCGCTTCGTGTTTGTAATATAATTGTAAAAGGGTTCCTGGTTCAAACCCAGAGTGTCGGGTTCCACCCCAACAGCCCTTCTGTGTGGAGTTTGCATGTTCTCCCCGTGTTAACTGGTGACTCTAAATTGTCCGCAGGTGTGAATGTGAGTGTGAATGGTTGTCTGTCTCTATGTGTCAGCCCTGTGATAGTCTGGTGACCTGTCCAGGGTGAACCCTGCCTCCCACCCAGTGTCAGCTGGGATAGGCTCCAGCCCCCCATGACATCTAACAGCGGTTACGGAAAATGAATGAATGACTGAGTTGAATGTGAGTCCTGACATGCGTAATGTCAGCTAATGCATATAAAGCACAGCCTATGTTACCATGACAGCTAAGCATGTTAACCCACTTAATGTGCAGGTTTGTCAAAGTATATAATATTTATAATACGTAATTATATTTCACTGTTGTTTTCTTTCTTTTTATTTGTTTGTTTTTCTTGTTACTAGATGTATAAATCACTTTCAGTGTGGTTTGTCTAGTAGGGCTACACCAATATACCATGTGACCTGTGTCACATGACCTCTATGAGTTCTTAAACTGCACACCTGTTTCCAATGCATTTTACGCCCCGATGAAGACTCTAGTGGAAATGTGTTGGTTTATCCATGTATTATTAATAAAGGATTTTTAACTACAGTCAGAGAGCCTCAGATGCATTTTTGGACTGCCTGCCTGTACCATGGACTTTTACACTGAGTGAGCTGGACAGTCGTTGTTTTTTATCTTTATTTGACTAAGAGCGCCTGATTTTTATTTATTTTTTTACAATTAACATCACAGTGCCTTAACGTAATGCAGCACTCCCTGTTTTTTCCTCACCATGTTAACTC